>CM035114.1:59720734-60178234 GCA_020205505.1 Panax japonicus | reverse complement strand
CATACACTTTTAGCAACGACTATAAGTCGTGCCTGATAAATCGTTGCTAAAGCTCCATTTTTAGCAACAAAAAAACTTTTGTTGCCCACGATGACGGGAAAGCAAGTGGCCGAAAATTTTGCAACGAATTTCTAACGAAATTTTTTCCCGCCAATGAATTAGCAACGAAATTTTATAACGACTTATGAATTTTGTTGCAAAAAGTGAAAGCTTGACACAATCTGCAATGAAGGACAAATTTTGTTGCTAAACATATACTTTTTGCAACGACTTATAAAGTCGTTGCCCAGAAAATTATTGTTAAATGCCCATTTTTTTGTAGTGGTTTAAGTGAAAATTTTATTTAAAATTTAGTATGTATAATTAGTTTATTTAACTAGTGTTGGATATGGAGATCCAAATAAATAATATGAGATTATAAACTATAGTGTAAAGGATTTATTAAAATAAATTAAATTAGTTTTAAAATTGATTTAACCAAACAAGGCTTAAAATATTAAGTCTTTATTTTAAAGAGTTTTTGCCAAACAAAGCCTTATGGCTTATGAATTTTAAATTTTAATTATAATAAATCAAAATAATAAATAACATATATTTTAACTGATGTACGTTTAAGGTTGTAACAGTTGTTTTTTTATAAGTGTATTATGGCTATTAGTTTCTTTTATCTTTACACATAGTGATAGTTTGGCCTATACTGGTACTAAGAAGAGAAAAAAACAGAGAATTTGAGAGAGAGAGAGATTAGAGAGAGTTTGAGAGAAAAGTCTGAGAATTCCAAAGAAATTCTTGGTGTTTAGCAAGGAATATTCAAAGCAAGAGAAAGTATTTTCTATAACCTTGATATTATATACATATGTATATTTTATGTCATGAATTTCAAGCCTCTATGAAATCAATTTTCTTGAATGGTTGTTATACAATTGATTTCTTGTGATTGTATGTAATTGTGATGTTAGAGATGGAATTTAGACAAGAATTAGTATGCTAATCACGTTAAAAAGAAAGAAAATTGTTTACAGTACATGTTTTTACATATGGCTTGTGAAAGTACCAAATTTGGTGGTTAATTTGTAAGCTAATCTGTAAATTGAGCCTTGAATATGTTAATTCGGTAAGAAATGAAGAGAACGTATTTTGAATGAGATAATTTGGACAAGAATTATGATCACAGTGATTATTTTTGTGAAGAATGTCAAAATTGGAGTTTTTGTACAAAAAACATGAAATTTAAGGATTTAAATTAGTTGTAGTGTTGTTTAATTATTCTAAGTTGGTGAATATGTGAGGAATCATGTTTGTGTTAGTCCTATACCAATTGCATATGTTAAATTTACTGTTTTGTGGGTAAAATTTGTGAAAGTTGGGCTAAACAGAGTATTGTTAAAAAGACTATGTAGTTTCTGTCTGTGCACCAGCGCAGCTGCGCTGATGTCAAGGCCAGAAACGGCGTGCCATACCCTGATCAGAGGCAGCGAGGTCTGTTACTTCTGTAGACTTTGAACACCTACTGTAACTTAGTCTAATGGTATGTTAAGGTGACAAACATGTAATGAAGAGGTCAAAATAGGATCGTAGCGTGTTATTAGTAATTTTAACGTTGTAAAAATTTAGCAAGTTAGGAAAGTTATATGTTATGATTTAAGACACATAATGAATAGTGAATAAGTGTTGTGGAGTTAACGCTTATAATTTCTAAAATGTATATGGTAAAGTAAGACTTGTACTAAAATAACAAGTTAACTAGAAGTGAGTGTTATTTTGGAAAGTGGATATTAGTTTATCTAATAGATATTGTGATTCTAATACTATGTGTAGATGAACATGAGTTGTAAATTTATAGCTTACGCACGAGGCAAGTTTCTTACTCTAAACTTTTATTGAGCAAGTTCTTTGTTCCTAAATTATATTTGAGCAAGCCATAACCCTAACTTTATTCGAACAAGTTTTGAATTCTAATAATTATTAATTTATTATAACTTGTTTATAGTTAAACAAGTTTCTTTAGTTCCACTCTTGTATAGTGAATGCGATTTCTTGAATTCCAATTCCTAATGTTGAACGGTCTTATTTCAATTACTTTGCACAAGTTATTATCATGTTGAGCAAGTTTTGTTTTCAGTTTGCTATCAGTTAATACATGTCCAGTAATTCCATTTCTTATTTAATAAAATTATAGCCTTAGCTTAATATTGTTCTAGCAAGGTTTATTATTTTATTCAATGCTTATACTTTTGGTTATTTCCAATCATGCTTACGATTCTTAAACATTTTACCTTAAATTGTTATTGATCACTCGTAGTGCTGTTAAGTCTTGTTGATTCAACTAATCCCTAAACCTTAAATTACCCTTGAAACTTATCCAAACCAAACTTTCTTTGGTGCGAACTTGTACTATAAAAACTGAGAAGAACAACCCTATATCAGGGGATTATTTTAAAGTTACGCAATGACGTTAAAATGTTTGCGCAATACATAGTACAAAGGGCTGATCACCTGGAGTACGAGATGATGGTCCATATAGTCGTTTAGACCATTAAAGGTTATAGTAAAAACATATGTTAACCTAGTACATAGATGATGATTATAGTCTTTTAGACTGTTAAAGGTTAAAGTAGAAATACTTGATAACCTAGAGCATAGTTCGTGGTCTTGTGACCCTCAGTTACATTTTTGTATGTTGATATTAGTTTTTGACTATCATTGACAGAGTATTATTCAACTCTGATGAGTTTATCCATTGGCATTTATTATGATATTATTATTCATTGCTATTTCTAGTGATCATTTATTTTGTTCATTCTTGCGTATATATACTCATTGCAGCTAAGGTTGAGAAGGTTGATGAACCTACCACTAGCAAAGGAAAGGGAAAAATGAGCAAGTGATGAAGAATTATAATTTATTTATTGTCATGATGATAGACTTTATAGTTAATGACGTGATGTAATTATTTTATTTCCACACTTGATTGATGTAAAGGTTAGATAACCCGGGAGACTTTTTGATTAATGATGTAACCTTAATTATGGGAAGATTTATGGTTTAATTTTATTATATTTGGGTAGTTAGATATAAATGGATGGAAAGTGAACACCAAATCTTGTGGGAATGAAGTACCTAGATTTGGGGGTGTCACATTTAGGCTAGTTTGTGTTTCTATAAATTGTTATAATTCTAGTCTGTTGTAGTTCTATGAATTACGAGTCCATAGAATTGAAAACGGACTAATTTGGATGTGTATAACTCAAGTTATGAAGATTAGTAGGAGAAAATGGTCAAAAAATCGCAAGAACAGTGAATTTAGAGTCCCGTTTCTACTAACGGGTGTAGCTGCGTTGTGACCTATGTCATTTGGGGCACATCTTCCCTCTAGGGCACAACTGTGATGTGCCCAATGCTTAATTGGGCGCAGTTGCGCCCAAAGTGTGTCAGGTGTGACTATTTTGACATGTTTTAGTAAAATTGGCATAACCTTTTCATACAAACTCCGATTGAGGCGATTCAAAATGATCCGGAACGAGGGAAAATAGACCTACAACTTTTGTTCTTTAAGTGTTTCAATTTGAGGTCTGTAATAGGGTTCAAAATGGTCATATTTAGGACTATTGTGTTTTCGGGGACCATCGGAGGGCGTCAGGCATGCACGTATACAAGTGTAGTGATTCTGACGATAAAAGATGTTGTTCTAAGTTATAAAACATGAATTTTAGTAAACATAATGATGCTTAAAATTAATAAATAATGTATTGGATAAGTTGTATAAGCATACTAAGCATACACAAGAGAGACAAATTGGGCATGTGACGAATAAACGTCGAAACGCCATAACAAATGTTAATGAACATAAAAAGTGTTTTTAGTCAAATGAAATGAATATTATAAGATATGAAATGGGTTTAATATAAAACCAATAATGATTCCTCACAAGACTTAAACACTTGAATGAACTTTGAGTATGAAATATAGTGAGATATAAGTCGAAAGTTAACACAATCAAATTGAACATTGTGTATTGATTAATAAGAAGGGTTTGGGATGTAGAGTAAAGTTTACATTATAACTACTATGCATTACTATGTGATTAATAGTTGATGTGTTTGATTATATAATTGTGTAGGGCACGTGATGTGCATATAAATGTAAGCTGTTAAACTGTTATTGGTAAACAACGATCAAGGCAAGTCTTTCAGTTCCTATTTGTTATGTGAACTTGATGATTAGTTGCTTTAAATCTTTATTGCAATGAGCATGATGTGTGATATATGTTGAAAGTATAAAACGTTAAAGTCAATTTATGATTATGCTGATTGAGTAATGAATGTTGATTGAGTAAGGAACTCAATTTTTATACTTGTTATATGAACTACAACATGTATATTATGTTAGTCCAACGTTTATAAGATGTATGTTGAGCATGTTATTATGTGATATGTGACGCATGAAGACTGTTAGATTTTGCTAGGCTGTCGAGCTCAACCTTGCAAATAACCACTTTTGCAGGTTAAAGATTCAAGGTAAAGTTATGTGCTACTAGAAAAACATGAATCAGATGTGATACTTGAAGATATATACACTTTGGCTGAATTATTATTATTATTTGAACTATGTTTATGGTTCTGAATAATGTATTATGTTTAATAGATGTTGAGTTATAAAGTTTAAGTTTTGTTTGTTGTATGAAAGTGTATTGAACCTGAATGTAAGTTTTATTTATTAACTCTGATAAGGTGAGTAATAAACTAAGTATGGTTTAAAGGTAGGTAAAGATAAAGGTTTTGAGAAATGTACCTGATAAGTTACAATGTTTATGTAATGACACTGTCAAGTTTGAGTTATCTGATATGTAAAGGTTGTCGGATTAAAATGCAAGATTCTATATAATAACTTTGATGAAGCGAATCATAAAATAACTTGATTAAAAAAATATGTAGATGATAAATATTTTGATTCATGGAATTAAAGTAATAAGATAGAAAAGTTTAAATTATTCTACATTTTATTAAGTTTAGCATCAAATAATGATGTAAAATCAGAAGTTAGACGTGTTATTAACGATCAAAGTCGATAATTGAATTATATGAATTTTGGGGTCGTTTAGTGTCTCTTATATTCCTGACATAACTGCTATAACTACCTAACTCCTATTAACTCGTTATTTCTTAATGGGAAAACAAATAAATCTCAATTCCGCTGTGATTAAATCATTATCAAAATTAACAACTATTTTGGAATGAAGAATTTTAAAAATATATATTCAACCCCCCCTTCTAGATAACTTTTGTGCCTCTGAGAACTAACAATTGGTATCAGAGCAGGTTCTATCAAACAACCTATAAAGCTTCAGTAGATCCGATGGCACATCTGATAAGAGAATCAAAGACTGAAGGAGGCAGCAAGCCACCTATGTGTAACAAAGATAAATTTGCCAACTGGAAAGTTCGTATGCAAGCCTACATGGATTCAATAGATGAAGATCTATTAGAAACTGTTCAGAATGGATCCTATATTCCTACAAAGCTTGCACCAACTTCAGACGACCCAAACAGAATTCAGATCAAGGTCAAAGCAGAATGGACTGACAATGAAAAGAAAGTTGTCCAACTCGACAAAAAGGCCAAGAACATTTTGTTCCAATCTTTAGAAGATGACCTGTTTAAAAATGTGGTCAACAACAAAACAACAAAGGAAGTATGGGAAACATTGCTCATCATGCATGAAGGAATAGAAGAAGTCAGAGAAAACAAGTAATCATTTCTGACTCAACAATTTGAAATGTTTGCCCACGTTCCAAGAGAAAACGTCACTTCCACCTATGAAAGATTCAATGTTCTACTCAACTCTCTTCGAACCTTTGGAAAGATCTATCCAAAGAAAGATCTAATCATAAAGTTCATAAGAGCCTTACCTAGCAAGTGGGATGCCCAAACCACTACCATCAGAGAATCAAAGAATCTACATGAAATGACTGTTCAACAGTTATATGGCAACCTTCTCACGTATGAACTAGAGCTAACTGAACGAGTAGAAACTCTTTCTGAAGGAAGAAAGAAGGATAAAGGGGTTGCTCTCAAAGCAACAGATGACATCACTACAGCTAACACTAAAAATAACTCTGACTACGATGAAGATGATGATGAGGACTTTGCTATGCTGGTTAGAAGACTCAAAAGGTTCATGCGTAAAAGCAAAATCAGCAAGCCTAAGGAGTTCAACAACTACAACAGCCAGGAACAAATAAATGACTTATACTACAACTGCAAGAAGCTTGGCCATTTTATTGCAAATTGCAACAAACCTCTTAGAGAAGAGCTAAAGAGGAAATCAAATTCAAAGAAATAATTCAAAGTCAACAAGAGGCTCTAGAAGAAAGACAAAGGTCTTGTGGTCGGAGGATTATGGAGTGACTCAGAGAACGACTCAACTCCCGAATCTGGAGACGATGAAGATCCTCAAATAGCAAATCTTTATCTAATGGCCAAACATACAAAGGATAAGAAGAGCCCTGACAATCATGAAGTAAGTATAGATGAGGTATTTGACTTTAACTCTCCTGATGTAGATATTGATGATTTAAGAACTGCACTGCATGACATAACATCTGATCTGCATCAATACATGAAATTGTTCAGAGTTCTGTCTAAAGATTATTCTCTTCTTCAAAAAGAGAAAGAGAAATTTTAGGAAGAACTAGAAATAGCTCTTCTAAGTACTAACTCTCTCTCCAAATTTGAAGCTAAAAATAAATTCTTAAAACAGACCAATAAACTTAATGCACAAAGAGAGTCAAATCTAACTTCTAAGATTGAGGAACTAGAAAAGACATTCTTTACATGGAATAAATTCTCTTCTTCCATGGACTCCCTAATCTCCAGTCAGAGAAGTACATCTGACAGAATATGATTAGGTTTTGGGGAATCCACCTCAGAAATATATGTGGAAAAGATAAAGGAAACTAGCTCTAGAAATGTTTCAAATTTTAATAGAAGCATTACATTTGTGAAATCCTCACAGAAGGAAAAATTAACCCATCCATGCTCTTCTGATCCAATACATGCTTCAAGGCATAATGGATCCCATACTGGCCTAGGATTTAGAAAAGAGAAGAGTAACTTAGACACTATTCTCCAACCTCGAAGGGTCGTAGAGTCGAGTAAAATCAACTCCATGAATCAACTGGGTAGGAACAGTAGAGTTAAGTTTCACTCTTCATAAATCATGAATCACAAGGATACATGGAAGAAGAAGAACCAGTATAAAGGAAGGACTGCTAAGAACCCACATAAGTCCAAATGGAGGAAGAATCCATATACACACATAAGCATGCATCTTATTAGATGTTTTGTATGTAATAAGATTGGTCATAAGGCTGCAATATGCTACCATAATCCTATGCACATGAGACCTAAGGTCAAGCAAATTTGGGTTCCCAAGGGTACTAACAAAGTAGGATCCATGTAAGTATGGGTACAAAAATGAGAGTTTAATCTGACCACAGGAACAGAGCTCCACGATCACAACCTGGTACCTGGACAGTGGATGCTCAAGGCACATGACCGGAAACAAATCCCTCCTGTCTAACTTCATAGAGAAGGAGGGTCCATCAGTCATCTTCGGGGACAATGGGTCCGGCAAGACAAGAGGATATGGATCAGCTGGGAATGGTGCAGTATCCTTCAGTAAAGTAGCCTATGTGGAAAGATTACAACATAATCTTCTGAGCATAAGCCAACTCTGCGACAAGGGTCATCAAGTCACCTTCCTCAACAATCAATGTCAAGTCAAAGATCTGAAGACATCTTCTATAAAGCTGACCGAAACAAGAGAAGGAAACGTCTATACTGTTAAGCTTGGTCAACTAAGTTCTGATGAAAAAATATGCTTTATTGCTAAAGCATCTGAAGAAATGAGCTGGTTATGGTATAGAAGACTGTCTCATCTCAACTTCAAAAGAATATCAAAATTGGTCTCAAAGGATCTAGTAGCAGGCTTACCCAAGTTCAGCTTCGTCAAAGAAAGGCCATGCAATGCCTGTCAGCTTGGAAAATAGACTAGAAGCTCATTCAAGAGCAAAACTATCAACTCAATTGACTAGCCTCTGCAGTTGCTTCACATGGATCTATTTGGGCCAATTCCAACGACAATCCTTTGAGGAAAAATATATTCATTGGTTGTAGTGGATGAATACACCAAATTCACATGGGTGTTCTTAATAAACTCAAAAGATGAAACAAGCACCCAATTAATCAAAATGTTCAGACTAGTGATGAACGAGAAAGGGGAGAAAATCAAGGCTATAAGGAGTGATCATGGTAGAGAACTCGACTTCTCTGAAATGGACCATGTGAGAACCCAGAATTTCATATAATTCAAAATTTTCAAAAAAAAAAAAATACTTGAATCATATAAGTGAAGATGATAATTAAGCTAGATAGCTAATTTATTAACTAAGAAGTATACTTAATCATTTTCAAAGAAGAGTAATGAAAGTTATGTAAGAAATTAACATAGCTTGAATGTTTGCCTTGATTATTAAATTAAAAGGATTTACAATCCTTAAGTAATTGGTTATTGATATGAGTATGTATATGTGTATAACTTATTAAGTCAATTTGGGCTAATAAGTTAATAAACTAGGGGAAATATGTGAATTATGTACTTGATTGAGTAAATATGTATTATATAATGTGTATACATTTATTTATTAAAGAGATGACGAATAAAGTTATGTAAGCTAATACATATATTAGGTATGGTAATTAAAAACCTATTGGGTTATAATATAAGAGAATGGTGGTATTTAAAAATATATACTATGTAGACACTCAAAATTTTCTGCACACCTGTTACTGACATTGCAGGAGGGCAGATTCGTCTTTCGGAGATAACCCTGAAAGACAGCTCACATCCATTCTGGATACTACTAGAAGTTCAGTCTTAACCCCGGAACACACACCGGGAGTATCAATTCAAACCTCGGAGATAACCCTGAGTTTCGTCCTTGGAGATAACCCCAAGGAATGCCGTTGCTGTTTTAGTGATAACTCCAGAAATGCTTGTTTCAAATGCATGTAATTAGCTTCAATCTCAGACCTACTACCGAGGCACCCATACCAAAGACCCGAAGCTAACACCAGGAAGACAGGCACACTCACAGATGACCTTGCGAAATTTAAACATTTGCAGTAGTCCAATCTCAGATGTAACCCTGAGCAACGTTTGCTATCAGCCCAAACCGGAGATAACCCCAGTGAGGAGTCAAACTGTCAACTTGCCACCTCAACCCCTGCGCGCCGTCTTAACACTTCATACATACATACATACAACAATGTCCCACAAGAGCCAAGGAGTTCCAATCCCGAGTGACTATTACGCGTGGCATCACACCGGATACAATTTGAAGCTTGAAGACCATGGGCATGGTCCCCTCTTCCTGACTTGGGTACAACCTCTAATCCCATGTCATTGCGTAACTCTCAACAAAAGCAGTCCGAAGATGGTCTTGTATACCTCGTTTGAATGCTCGGGTTGAAGTTCTGCAAGTTCGAGCGGACATCACAGTGCACAAGTGCACGTACTTCGAGACGGCGGGACCCGTGGAGCCCGGGGCACCTTGGGAAACCACAGGTGCATCTGTGGCTGCCCCATGTACACCTGCATCTCCCCCCAGTATAATATAGGGCTTGGGGTGGCCATTTTAAAAAAAGAAAAGGCGAGGAAGCCCTGTCCAATTTGCTATGTATACACCCTATATTGAGTGTTTGTTCATTTTAAACACCTGTTAGCTCACATATAGCTACATTTTTACCGGCGGGAGCTGAGTGTTTATCTATCTAGAGTCATAGAAGCCTACTTTGGCAGCCCACTGTATGCTTTCTTATACTCTATAAAGCCTTTCTCTTCATCTTTGTACACACTATTCTACACATTGAGAGTCGTGTTGTGTGCGTATGCCCGGACTTCGGTCCGTGGTTTTTATTTATGTCTGTATATATATATATACTTATATATGTATATATTTTATATATAGACTAACATTATAGATTTATTGTGACGCCCCCAAAATAGGTATACATCACCCATCTTAAGTCGTCAAATACATGGTACAAAATTCAAATGCAACTTAATTATACAATAGTCGTGTAAAATACGACAAAACATATGCTATGAGTTTTAATACAAATATTGTCATCTAGACAATATCTACACTCAATTAAGTCCTCATTACATTTATTAGCACATTATTTATTAGAATAGTGAGGACTACTAATGCTATTATCTGGACCGTTACTCTGTTCCCCGACTAGTCCCTGCTACGTTCTCATTTCCCGAAGAGAACAATGAAAGTAAAAGGGTGAGCTCAACTAGCCCAGTAAGAAACATTATGACTAAGATAATGCAGAATAAATTATCGTTAGCCTTCAACAGTGTTAAACTGATACAATATAACAAACATCAAGTTTAACTGCAGTGGAACAAGCAATCCATTAAAAGAGTCAAGTAGAGAATAAATCTACTATCTTTTATGATTTAAAAGGTTTTTCATCACTTTTATCGCTGAGACTCAACTTAATAAATAATCCACATCATCCCTGCACTACGGCCAAGGATATTCATTAGTATCACGACCACAAATTATTTATGCACTACGGGCCAAGGATATTCGTGTATTCATCAATGGTCATGATCATGCCAACAACTATCCATCAATGCACTACGGGCTAATGAGGACTTTTACCACATTATTTGTAACATTACGGTCATGATTATACCGATAAATCCCTGGTCATAATCATGCCAAGTCCATCTATGCACTACAGGCCACAGATGACTTTCAACATAATATAAACATAAGGATGATGACAATGATATAAGAATTCAATAAAACAAGTTCAAGAATTAATTTATCCAGGAACTAATAACGTCAAAATTATCAACATGATACTTCTTTGTAGAGTAAAATTCAAGAATGCTCAGAAGAATATTTCCATGAAAAGATACTGGATGAAGCGCAAATATCAAGGATATTCCACTAATTTCATGGAGTATAGAAGTCAAAACTTTAATCAACTGAGTATAATGGATAGTCCAGATTGGTTTACTATAAAATACTCTAATAAAACAAAACTTATAATATATATATATATATATATATATATATATATATATATATATTACACCTACCCGTGACTTTGGTTCCCCCCCTTAATCAGTTATCATATATATATATATATATATATATATATATATATATATATATATACTAATGCATTCCTTCATTTGTACACATGCAAAAATCAATTATATATATATATATATATATATATATATATATATATATATATATATATAATATATGTACTCCCTTCCTGCCACTTTTTTTGTTATCCTCCCCTGTGACTAATGTCACACCCCCACCCAACATTATCAAATATATATAATAATAATAATAATAATAACATATATATATATATATATATATATAAATATATATATAACAAAACTTAAATAACTTCTACCGACAGTTTTGAAAAATGAGTAAGTGGGAGTCCAAATAATACGCCAAAATTTACAACAAATACTTTATAAAATTTTTCTCAATATTTTTAACAACATTTATCATCATTATTATAATTCACAATATTAATCTACCAGGTCGTTCCCAGGAAAGAGGGGGCTTTCCAATAAGGATTTCTCCCTATTGGCGCGCAATTAGGTGACCAAACCTCTCCTTGGCAGAGCTTCTAGACATCGTTAATATTGCAAATACTAATATTAATAACTCTGTCATTTCAATTATTGATTTAATAATATAAAAATATCGACAATAATTGAATCAATTAACGTGAGATACTATGCAAAAATTACTGAAGCAATAATTGAACAATACTGAGTGACTTCTCACGTAAACATCAATAATCAATACCGTCTGCTACTGTACAACCACGCATATTACTATATTTTAACCACCAGGTAATCCAACAGTGTTAACAGTAACACCGTTATTTATAAAAAAGATATTTTTGTCCTTTTCTCAATTCGACAAAAATTTTGTTGTGGGGTCCACCAATGATTGTGCTGTAGTACGATTATTCCCTGTTAAAACAAATATTCCCTAACCAATTGAATATAATATAACAACTTGCGTACTTTTGTAAAATTTATAAATATTACCCACAATTATAATATTATAATAAATTCACTCCATAATATTCAAAAATGATATTTATAGAAAATTCATCTTTATTCATAAAAGTTGGGGTCTTACAACCTCCCCTTCTTATGAAGTTTTGCCCTCGAAATTAGGGTACATACCTGTTATGTCGAAGAGGTAAGGATACCTTGATTTCATTTCAGATTCTAACTCCTAGGTCATTTCCTTAACATCGTGGTTCCTCCATAAAACTTTGACTTGAGGTATAACCTTGGAGCATAGAATATGTTCCTTCTTATCCAAGATTTGAACAGGAACCTCTTCATATGTTAAATCTTCCGCTATTTCATCCGGTTCTAACTCAATAATGTGGTTCGGGTCTTTCATATATTTACGTAACATGGATATATGAAAAATGTTATGAACAAGAGACATACTTGGCGGTAAAGTGAGTCTATAGGCTACAGTCCCTACTCGATCGAGGATTAAAAATGGGCTAATGAATCGAGGATTGAGCTTTTCTCTCTTTCCAAATCTCGTAACTCCTTTCCATAGAGCAACACGTAATAACACATGATCTCCAATATCGAATTCCACGTCTTTTTGATGAAGATCAGCATAACTCTTTTGTCGGTCTTGTGAGGTTTTATACGTTGTCGGATCGTTTGAATCTTTTTCGTAGTCATACGTACCAACTCCGGTCCCAAAAACTCCGGTCCCACCTCATCCCAACATACTGGAGAACGACACTTTCTTCCATACAATGCCTCAAATAGAGCCATGCCAATACTTTCTTGATAACTGTTGTTGTATGAAAACTCCACCAATGGTAAGAACTTGTCCCAACTTTCCTTGAAGTCAAGGACACAGAGTCTTAATAAATCTTCAAGAGTTTGAATAGTCCTCTCTGATTGTCCGTCCGTCTGAGGATGATATGCTGAACTAAATCGTAAATCCGTGCCCATAGCTTTTTGCAAACTAACCCAAAATCATGATGTGAATCTTGGGTCTCGATCAAAAATTATGGATACTGGCATACCATGCAGTCTTATAATCTCGTTTATGTACATACGAGCAAGACATTCAAGTGTATAAGTTTCTCGTATTGGTAAGAAATGAGCAGACTTGGTCAATCTATCAACAATAACCCAAATTGCATCTATGCCTTGAGAAACCTTGGTAAGACCAGTAATGAAATCCATGGTAATGTGCTCCCATTTTCATTCTAGAATTTCAAGTGGTTGCAATGGACCTTTTGGTACTTGATGCTCTGCCTTGACTCGTTGACAAGTTAGACACCTTGAGATAAACAACGCTATCTCTCTCTTCATATTGCTCCACCAAAATGTATGTCGAAGATCATGATACATTTTAGTACTCCCAGGATGGATTGCAAACAGTGTGTTGTGCGCCTCCATCATGATTTTATACTTTAACTCAGGATCGTTAGGAAGTCAAAGTCTGGAGTTGACTCGAAGTATTCCTTCTTCATCGATTCTTGCTTCTGGCATAGCCCCTTCTTGTACTTTCTTCCTCATACGCATCAGCTCCAGATCTGTAGCTTGAGCAGCTTTAACTTTATCGTTTAAAGTCGGTTCTACTCGTATATTCGCCATCATCACGTGGATCCCTGGAGTCTTTATATTTATCTCCATTCTTTTCAAGTCATACAAAATGGGCCTTTGCGTTGATAATATCACACTCGTACCCTCAAATGATCTTCTACTCAATGCGTCAGCTACCACGTTTTCTTTTCCATGATGGTATTGGATGGTATAATCATAATCTTTTAACAATTCAAGCAAACATCGCTGTCCCATGTTGAGTTCCTTTTGAGTAAAGAAATATTTGAGGCTTTTATGATCCGTAAAGATCTCCACTTTTTCCCTATATAAGTAATGCCTCCAAATCTTTAGTGCAAAAACAACTGCTGCCAACTCTAGATCATGACTAAGATAATTCCTCTCATATTCTTTGAGTTATCGAGAGACACAGGCTATGACTTTCCCATATTGCATGAGAACACATCCTAACCCTTTGCCCGAAGAATCACTGTAGATGACAAATCCCTTCGAGCCAGATGGTATTGTCAGAACAGGTGCTGAAATGAGTCTTCTCTTGAGTTCTTAAAAACTCCTCTCACATTCCTCGTTCCAACCGAATTTTGTATCTTTCCGAGTCAGTTGAGTTAAGGGAGTAGCGATTCGAGAAAACCCTTCTACAAATCTCCGATAATAACCAGCTAAGCCAAGAAAGCTACGTACTTCGGTCACTGATTTAGGTTGCTCCCAGATTTGAATAGCTTCAATCTTTGCTGGGTCAACAAATATTCCATGACTTGATACCACGTGCCCAAGGAATGCTACTTCCTCAAGCTAGAACTCGCATTTCTTTAACTTGGCATAAAACTTATATTCACGAAGCTTTTGAAGTATCAGCCTCAAATGTTGCTCATTATCTTCATGACTTTTGGAATAAATAAGGATGTCATCAATAAAGACGACCACAAAGTGATCCAAATATTCCTTGAATACCCAGTTCATCATATCTATGAAGGCAGCAGAAGCATTAGTCAATTCAAAAGACATGACTAGGAATTCATAATGCCCGTACCGAGTTCTGAAAGCCGTCTTTGGAATGTCATCTGTTCTAATCTTCAATTGGTGATATCCGAAATGAAGATCAATCTTTGAAAATAATTTGGCACCTTGCAACTGGTCAAATAGGTCATCAATACGTGGCAATGGGTACCTATTTTTTATGGTGACATGATTCAACTCCCGATAATCAAAACAAAGTCGCATACTCTCATCTTTCTTCTTCACAAATAGAACAGGAGCACCCCAAGGAGACGTACTAGGACGAATAAAGCTAATGTCTAACAATTCCTGCAGTTGGGTCTTTAACTCCTGAAGTTTAATAGGAGCCATTCGATATGGGACTTTGGAAATGGGTTTTGTACCGGGTTCGAGGTCGATACAAAATTTAATTTCACGCTCTGGGGGTAGGCCAGGAAGTTCTTTAGGGAATACGTCAGGAAATTTATTAACAATAGAAATATCATTCAAAACTGACGTATTTTTTTTTAGTTCCGTGACATGAGCGAAGAAAGCTTGACATCCGTTTTTCAATAAACGAATAGCTTTATGGCTTGAGATGACAGTGATTGATTTGAATGGTTTGGATGCTTGAATTCTCATAATAGGTTGGTTAGGAATATGAAAGATAACAACCTTACGAAAATAATTAATTTTTGAATGATGAGTAGTTAACCAATCAATCCCTAGAATCACATCAAATACAAGTATTTTCAATGAAATAAGATTGACAGGTAATGCGAGGGTACCGATTTGAACCAAACAAGAATTATAAACAGTGGATGTAATGAAGGTTTCTCCCTATGGAGTTTCAACATATAAGTCAAAGTCTAATTTCTCCGGAGTCAAATTTAAACGTTGAGTGCAAGTAGGAGAAATAAAAGAATTGGTAGAACCGATATCAAATAAGGTATAAACTTTGCTAGAGTTTATGATAAGCTTACCCGTGATGACCTCGTTCGGGTTCTTTGCTTTATGGGAGGTCACGACAAACGCTCTCCCTTGTACTACTGGCTTTGACTTTTCTGGGATGTCCTTTGGTGCCTCCATCCTAGCTGAACTTTTCTTCGGTGAACGAAAAAATCGGGCTAGGTGACCTTCTCTTCCACAAATATAACATGCTTTGGACGTCATCGTACAATTTGGACTGATGTGTCCCTCCCCTCCGCATTTGAAGCATATGATAGGTGGTCGTTCCCCTTCCTTAACAACGGGTGCTGGTGCTGACGTCTTTCCATTATTATTGAATCCCCTCTTCTTGAAATATCCATTCTTATTATTTTGGCCATGATTACCACCAAAGTGGTTACCATTTCTGGCATGTTGATTCCCTCCACGCTTATTATCACCGCTTCGATGACTGTTATCACTGGTATTATTATTTTGCCGGTTGCTCTCTTTTGGTTGGGTTGACTCATTATCGCGCTCCAATAATTGAGCCCTATTAACAACATATGAATACAAACACAGTTTATGAGAGATAAGATATTGATGTATCTCGGGTTTCAATCCTCTTAGAAACATTCGCGTCATTCTTTCCTCATTATCAACCAAATGGGATGCAAACCAAGACAACTCGGCAAACTTGGCTTAGTACTGCGACACGGTCATGTTGTTTTACTTCAAGTTGATGAACTCTACCTCTTTCATGTGACGAATACTTTCGGGAAAGTACTTTTTGTTGAACAATTCTTGGTACTTCTCCCAAGTCATCTTCAGTACGGCAGGTTGAGTACGTTTTACAGATTCCCACCAATAATCTGCCTCTGCACGCAACATGAAGGTGGCAAAGGGGACCTTTTGCTCCTCGGAGCATCCCAAGACATTAAATATCTTGTTGATCTGCTTTATCCACGTCTCCGCCTTAAGTGGTTTTGGCTCTCCAAAAAACTCCGGTGGTCCTAGTTCCTTGAACTGCTTAGCGGTGACCGTCTGAGATTTGCCAGTGTTCCCACCTGCATTTCGGACAGGAGTCTCTCTTGCCTGATGCTGCATGAATTACAGAAAGCCTCTGAACATTCCATCGTTCATCATTTGGTCAGTGTTGTTGTTTGCATGAGGATTGTCACCTTCCTGATGCACATTGTCCTGATTATTGATCTGTGGAGACTCAACGGTCTCCTATGCTCCATTGATGTTCTCAACATTCTCGGATTCCATTTTCAAATACTGCCACAAAACAAGGGTTAATTAACATATCAATATTATTCCTATACTTTGACCAACCAATTAAATACCAAATAAACTTAGGTAGGTCATACTAGCGAAGGAATTCCTCGTCTCTCCCCTCCTAGTTCTCGTCTCTCATCTCAGCCAGGGATCATATCCTTAAGCTCTGATATAAACTGTGATGCCCCCAAAAATAGGTATACATCACCTATCTTAAGTCGCCAAATACATGGTACAAAATTTAAATACAACTTAATTATACAACAGTCGTGTAAAATACGACAAAACATATGCTATGAGTTTTAATACAAATATTGTCATCTAGACAATATACACACTCAATTGAGTCCTCATTACATTAATTATCACATTATTTAACAGAATAATGAGGACTACTAATGCTATTATCTGGACCGTTACTCTGTTCCCCGACTAGTCCCTGATATGTTCTCATTTCCTGAAGAGAACAATGAAAGTAAAAGGGTGAGCTAAACTAGTCCAGTAAGAAATATTATGACTAAGATAATGCAGAATAAATTATCGTTAGCATTCAACAGTGTTAAACTGATATAATATAACAAACATCAAGTTTAACTGCAGCGGAACAAGCAATCCATTAAAAAAGTCAAGTAGAGAATAAAATCTACTATCTTTTATGATTTAAAAGGTTTTTCATCACTTTTATCGCTGAGACTCAGCTTAATAAATAATCCACATCATCCCTGCACTACGGCCAAGGATACTCATTAGTATCACGACCACAAATTATCCTTCACTACGGGCCAAGGATATTCGTGTATTCATCAATGGTCATGATCATGCCAACAACTATCCATCAATGCATTACGGGCCATGAGGACTTTTTCCACATCATTTGTAACATTACGGTCATGATTACACTGAATAATCCCTGGTAATAATCATACCAAGTCCATCTATGCACTATAGGCCACAAATGACTTTCAACATAATATAAACATGAGGATGATGACAATGATATAAGAATTCAATAAAACAAGTTCAAGAATTAATTTATCCAAGAACTAATAACGTCCAAATTGTCAACATGATACTTCTTTGTAGAGTAAAATTCAAGAATGCTCAGAAGAATATTTCCATGAAAAGATACTGGATGAAGCACAAATATCAAGGATATTCCACTAATTTCATGGAGTATAGAAGTCAAAACTTTAACCAACTGAGTATTATAAAGAATGGAATAACAAAAGAAATCACTAGGCATTCGATAGACCGCACAGACAGGTTATTCCAACAGAATAATAAATAACGGAACCAGGTCATGCGTAAACGCACAGACAGGATATTCCAACAGAATAATAAATAACGGAACCAGGTCAGGTAAAATTCGTACCGACAGGATGTTCCAACAGAATAATAAATAATGGAACCAGGTCATGCGTAAACGCACAGACAGGATGTTCTAACAAAATAATAAATAACGGAACCAGGTCAGGCGAAATTTGCACCGACAGGATGTTCTAACAGAATAATAAAAAATGGAATAACAGAAGAATTTCACCATGTATGCCGTACTTCACACAGACAGGTTATTCCAACCGAATAATAAAAAATGGAATAATAGAAGAATTTCATCAAGTATAGGGTAGCCCGCGTATACAGATTATTCCAACAGAATAATAAAGAATGGAATAACAGACGTTTTCTTCATGAATACGAAAGAAATAATACCCCTTACCTTAGAAGAAATTGGATATAGAAGTGGTGAAGTAGCAGAACACTTTTCTTCTTTCTCTCTATAGTTTCTCTATCTAGAGTTTCAGTGAATTCAGAAGAAATAATAAAGGAATGAGCTTCTATTTATAGGAGAATGGACTAAAAAGTAACTAGATCCTAAACGGTCCAGATTAATTTACTTTTAAATGGACGAACCAGATTGATATACTTTAAAATATTCTAATAAAACAAAATTTATATAATATATATATATATATATATATATATATATATATATATATATATATATATATATATTACACCCACCCATGACTTTGGTTCCCCCCTTAATCAGTTATCACACACACACACACACACACACACACACACACACATATATATATATATATATATATATATATATATATATATATATTAATGCATTCCTTCATTTGCACACATGCAAAAATCAATTATATATATAATATATGTACTCCCTTCCTGCCACTTTTTTTGTTATCTTCCCCCGTGACTAATGTCACACCCCCACCCAACATTATCAAATATATATATATATATATATATATATATATATATATACATATAAAAAACATATATATATATATATATATATATATTATATATATATATATATATATAACAAAACTGAAATAACTTCTACCGACAGTTTTGAAAAATGAGTAAGTGGGAGTCCAAATAATATGCCAAAATTTACAACAAATACTTCATAAAAATCCCCTCAATATTTTTAACAATATTTATCATCATTATTATAATTCACAATATTAATCGACTAGGTCGTTCCCAGGAAAGAGGAGGCTTTCCAATAAAGATTTCTCCTTATTGGCGCGCAATTAGGTGACCAAACCTCTCCTTGACAGAACTTCTATACATCGTTAATATTGCAAATAATAATATTAATAACTCTTTCATCTCAATTATTGATTTAATAATATAAAAATATCGACAATAATTGAATTAATTAACGTGAGATACTATGCAACAATTACTGAAGCTGTAATTGAACAAAACTTAGTGACTTCTCACATAAACATCAATAATCAATACTGTGTGCTACTATGCAACCACGCGTATTCCTGTACTTTTAACACCAGGTGTTTCAATAGTTAACGATAAAACTTTCGCCGTTATTTTCATAAAATATTTTTATCGTTTTCTCAATCTGACAATAATTCTGTTGTAGGATCCACCAATGATTGTGCCGTCGTACAAATATTCTCTACTAAAACGAATATTCCCCGACCAATCGAATATTAACCACTTGCGTACTTTGCAAAATTTATAAATATTACCCACAACTATAACATTATATCAAATTCATTCCATATTATTCAAAAATGATAATTATAAAAAATTCATCTTGCTTTTATATATATATATATACACACACACACACACACACACACACACACACACACACACACACACACACACACACACACACACACACATATATATATATATATATATATATATATATATATATATATTGTGACACCCCCAAAAATAGGTTTACATCACCCATCTTGAGTCGTCAAATACATGGTACATAAATCAAATACAACTTAATTATACAACTGTCGTGTAAAATATGACAAAACATATGCTGAAAGTTTAAACAAGAATATTGCCTTCTAGATAATATCCACTCTCAATGGAGTCCTCAAAGACAGTATACAAACTCAAATTCAGTCCTCATTACATTTATTATCACACTATTTAACAGAATAGTGAGGACTACTAATGCTATCATCTGGACTGTCAATCCGTTCCCTGACTCGTCCCAACTATATTCTCATTTTCTGAAGAGAACAATGAAGGAAAGGGTGAGCTCAACTAGCCCAGTAAGAAATATTATGACTAAAATAATGCAGAATAAATTATCATTAGTCTTCAACAATGTTAAACTGATAAAATACAATAGACATCAAGTTTAACTGGAATGGAACAAGCAATCCATTAAAAGAGTCAAGTAGAGAATAAAATCTACTATCTTTTATGATTTAAAAAGGTTTTTTTTATCATTTTTATCGCTGAGACTCAGTTTAATTAATAATCCACATCATCCCTGCACTACGGCCAAGGATATTCATTAGTATCACGACCACAAATTATCCATGCACTACGGGCTAAGAATATTCATGTATTCATCAATGGTCCTGATCATGCCATAAAATAATTCATCTTTGTACTTTTGGCCGAAGAGAATCCATAGCCATAATCATACCAAAATCTGTCCATCAATGCACTACGGGCCAATGAGGACTTTTTCCACATCATTTGTAACATTACGGTCATGATTATACCGAATAATCCCTGTTCATAATCATACCAAGTCCATCTATGCACTACAGGCCACAGATGACTTTCAACATAATATAAACATGAGAATGATGACAATGACATAATAATTCAATAAAACAAGCTCAAGAATTAATTTATCCAAGAATTAATAACGTCCAAATTGTCAACATGATACTTCTTTGAAGAGTAAAATTCAATAATGCTCAGAAAATTTTTTCCATGAAAAGATACTGGATGAAGCGCAAATATCAAGGATATTCCACTAATTTCATGGTGTATAGAAGTCAAAAATTTAACCAACTGAGTATAATATAATATATAAAATTGCAAATGAATTTTTGTCTGCCATGCATTAATCCACGTATACAGATCATTTTCACAATTTAATAAGGAATGAATACAAAGAATCATTCACCATGCATGTGGTAATCCACATAGACAGGTTATTCAAACAGAATAATAAAGAATGGAATAACAAAAGGATTCACCATGCGTACGATAGATTCCACAGACAGGTTATTCCCAATAGAATAATAAAGAATGGAACCAGGTCATGCGTAAATGCACAGACAGGATATTCTGACAGAATAATAAAGAACAGAATCAGGTCAGGCAAAATTCGTACCGACAGGATATTCCAACATAATAATAAAGAATAAAATAACAACAGAAATCACCATGCATGCGATAGACCGCACAGACAGGTTATTCCAACAGAATAATAATTAATGGAACCAGGTCAGGCGTAATACGCACCGACAAGATATTCCAACAGAATAATAAAGAATGGAATAACAGAAGAATTTCACCATATATGCGGTACTTCGCATATACAAGTTATTCCAATATAATAATAAAGAGTAGAATAATAGAAGAATTTCACAAAGTATAGGGTAGCCCGCGTATACAGGTTATTCCAACAGAATAATAAAGAATGGAATAACAGAAGTTCTCTTCATGAATACGAAAGAAATAATACCCCTTACGAGTACAATAAATAATATCCCTTACCTTATAAAGAAGAGTACTCCGACGGGTAGGAAGGGGATATACTTGAAGAAACTTTCACTACACTCAAAGCTTTCTTAAACAGAAAATACGCTCAAGATTATAGAAGAAGAATTCTCTACAATTTCTCTCTCTAGAGTTTCAGTGAATTCGTAAGAAATAATGAAGGAATGAGCTTCTATTAATAGAAGAATGGATTGAATAGTAACTAATTCATGAATGGTCCAGATTGATTCACTTTTAAACGGACGGTCCAGATTGATTTAATAAAATATTCTAATAAAATAAAATCTTTTTAAATAAAATATAATATATTCTATTTATAACTTTATAAAAGTATTCTGTTTTATATAAACTGATTTTACTATGCAAACACTATGCATAATAAAATATAATATATTCTAATTATTGCCTAATAAAATAAATAACTATAAAAGTATTCTGTTTTATATAAAAAGATTTTACTATACAAAATACAATGCATAATAAAATATAATATATTCTAGTTATTGCCTAATAAAACAAATAACTTTATAAAGTTATTCTGTTTTATATAAAAAATTTTCTGTTTTATTACATTAATAATACTAATAAAACAAACTTCATCATCATTATTATAATTCACACTATTAATCGACCAGGTCGTTCTCAGGAAAGAGGGGGCTTTTCAATAAGGATTTCTCCCTATTGGCGCGCAATTAGGTAACCAAACTTCTCCTTGGCAGAACTTTTAGACATCGTTAATATTGCAATAATATTAATAACTCTGTCATCTTAATTATTGATTTAATAATATATAAATTATCGATAATAATTGAATCAAATAGCGTGAGATACTATGCAACAATTACTGAAGCAATAATTGAACAAAACTGAGTGCCTTCTCACATAAGCATCAATAAACAATACCGTGTGCTACTATGCAACCACGTGTATTACTGTACTTTTACTACCGAGTAGTTCAATAGTATTAACGTTAAAACTTCCGCCATTATTTTCATAAAAATATTTTTGTCGTTTTCTCAATCCAATAATAATTCTGTTGTGGGATCCACCAATGATTGTGTCGTCGTATGAATATTCCCCGACACAAAGAATATTCTCCGACCAATCGAATATAATATAACAACTTGCATACTTTACAAAATTTATAAATATTACCCACAACTATAACATTATAACAAATCCACACCTTAATATTAAAAAAAAATATTTCGAGAAAAATTAAATCTTTATTCATAAAATTTGGGGTCACACAATCTCCCCTCCTTATGAAATTTCGCCATCGAAATTTACGTACGTACTTGGTATGCCGAACAGATTAGGACACTTAGTTCGATTCTAACTCTTGAGGTATAACCTTTGAGTGTTGAATACATTTCAGGATTTTAACAGGTACATCTTCATACGTTAAATTATCCGCTATCTCGTCTGGTTCTAAATCAATAATGTGGTTCGGGTCATCCACATATTTAGGTAATATCGATACGTTAAAAACGTTATGAACACGCGATATACTTGGCGGTAAAACGAGTCTATAAGCCACAGTTCCTACTCGATCGAGGATTTCAAATGGGTCAATTAAATTGAGGGTTGAGATTTTCTTTATTCAGCATCTCTTACTTTTAGAATAACGCCCTCTTGAACCTTCTTTTTTTCAGATTCATCAGCTTCGGGTGTGTAGTTTGAGCGGCTTTAACTTTATCGATTAAAGTCGATTCTACTCGTATATTCGTTATCTTCACGTGGGTCCGTAGAGTCTTTATCTTTATCTTTATCATTTGTAAGTTATACGAAATGGGTCTTTGTGTTAACAACGTCACACTCGTAACCGCATATGATCTTCTACTCAATGCGCCAGCTACCACGTTCACTTTTCCACGATGCTATTGAATGGTATGATCGTAATCTTCAACAACTCGAGTCAACGTCTTTGGCGCATGTTACGTTCGTTTTAGTTGAAGAAATATTTAAGGGTTTTAGAAATGGGGTTTTGTACTGGGGTCAGTATAAAATTCAATTTCACGCTCTTGGGGTAGGCTAAGAAGTCTTCAAGAATACGTCAGGAAATTTATTAACAATAGAAATATCATTCAAAACTGTGACTCTCATCCAAGACTTGGATAATACGTCACATTGATACCTATCAACTTGCCATCGTCATTCACAACGTCGCCTACAGAAAGTCTGGCTTCGGTTGTAGCATCCCCGAACCCGGGCCCCGAATCGCCGCGGATTCGGTACACTAATTCTTTCACTAATTGCGGAAGATATAAACATAAATTGTTTATACATTACATTACACACTGTTCCCCAAGGTCGAGTAACCTTAACTTATACATAATTCATAAACTTTCTAAAATACAACACATTTATTAAGATACGCTATTACAAACTAGCCGCACTTTATATTCCAAGCTGAACTTGGCATTATCTTTCTATCGATGATTCATTTGTTTAAGAATCATATCTATTCTCATTTCAAACTGTACATAGCTGACAATTACATTTGACAAATTATCAATCATAGATCTATACCATTTCTAAATCAAGAAAATGTATTCATTTTGCGCATCGATCAATCTTCATCATCCGTATAGCAAATAATATTGTCTAACATCATTAACCTGGAAAAAGTTTGTTTTTGCAAGATTGAGCTCGACAGCCCAGCAAATTTAACAGTCTATCATGTTTCACATAGCACACAATCTCACATGCACTACATTTCCTTTAATATACATATCTACATGCAACATATATTCTTTACTATGCATATTCTACATGCAACAATAATTCTGTGCAATGCATATATTCTTGCATTATACATTTCCAATTATCGTGTTATATCATACAACATGTGTTATCACATATCACATATAAATTGAGTTCCATACCCAATTAACTTAGTCATATTTTGACTTTAGCAATTCATAGAGCATGATATGTAATTTAACATATAATCACATTCAATCCACAAACATAATAGAACTGAAAAACTTGTCTGCACCGTTGATTACCGCAACGTAATTTATAACGCTTTACCCGAAGACCTAATATTAATAATATAGATCTCCAATATTAGAATAATATCATCACAGTATATTACTGTTATAATTATATCCATAGAATAACCTAAACACATTACCACATAAGCCTATCAGTCTATACAACACATAAAACTAGGTATCAAGTCAAACAATTGCAGTCTGAGTTGAACCCGACACAATTCTAACATCCCGACGGTCTAGTCGGACTTTTATCGAGTTTAAGTTCAATTAAACTATGACTAAACACTTAACCATACCACAGATAATTTTCTTATCAGACAAAACATTTTTCCTAAGCTCGTAATAATTTTTGGATAATTATTACCATTTATCAACATTTTTCAATCATTAGTACCGTATTTAAATGAATTAAATACCACTTAATACCTTAATCATTAATATTTATTTAATATAAAATATTAATGAAAATCATAACATAATATTATAATATAATTATAATATCACAAAGTATTTTTAATACTTTAAAATCATAATTATATGATTTTTAAACTCTTAATTACATTATCCGATAATTGCTATTAATATTAAAATATTAATATTTTCATGCCAAAATATCAAAAGTTATAATTTATAACTTAAAATATTTTTATAACACTTAAATCATTTTTATATGATTTTTAAATCATTAATACTATTTTTCCATAATTTATTTAATATATTCATTAAATAAACTAATTACCATTAATAATAAATTATTAATGAAATTCATCACAAAATATCAAAAGTTATCAAAAATAACTTAAAATATTTTCTTATACCATAATATTATTTTTCATGAATTAAAAACTATTTTTAAATAATTTATTTAATATTATAATTAAATAAATAAATACCATTTATATTCCAAAAATATTAATTATTTTTGAAATATACTCAAAATAGTTAAAAACTATTTTTCATACTTTAAAATAATTTTTCAGAATTTATTAAGTATTTTTAATAATTAAAAACTATTTTTTTCTAATTTTTAATCATTTTCCAGAAAATCAGAAAATAAACTGTCGTTAAAGGCCTATAGCGACGCTTTCTGTCGCTATAGGTGTTCTTGAGCCAAACCCAGATTTTTCCGGCAGTCGCGAGGGACATGGTTTGACCGTCTATAATTCAATGGTTATTACGTTTCGGGTCTTGTAAAAAATTTCATGTTGTAGTACTAATGTAGTACTACAAGTATACACCAATTTCATGACCAAAAAACAACAATTAAGAGAGATCTGGGCTCCCGAAATGTCTGACAGACATGTTCTTCATTTTCTGGGTTACCCAAAAAATGAAGAACAGTCAAGGTACCTCCTTTGACGCTTTATAACTTGACGATCGAGCAACGTTTATGAGATCTATCAATTACAGTTTGTAGTTAACATGTAGTACTACAACTATAAAGCAAAATAACACAAAAACATCACAGCATGAGCAAGATATGACCGGTCAAAGTAGGACACGGACAACTGCTCTTAATTTTCTGGGTTCGCTAAATAGGCAGTTCGGTCAACGGGATTTGACCGTTTATATCGTGCGATCTATAATAGATCTAGGTCTGATTCTTTTTGCAAATTAAAGAACACATAACAGGCTACATGTTACAAGTTTTAAACATCAAAAACTCATAACACAGACGGATCTATCATATCTGACATTTGGCTGAAAAAACGAAATTTCCAGATTTCCAGATTTGCTAAAACTTTAAATTCGTGCACTTTGATGTTATGGGTCATGGATTTAACAACCCAGAACATCAATTGACACCTTATAACACCACTTTGAACAATCAATTGCAACTTTTAACAAAGAATTGAAGGATTTCAAAATTTAGGAATTTATACCTTTTAAGCTTTGATTTTCATTTTTTGCCTTTGATCTGATTCTGGTACACGTGGGGCTGGATTTTGGAATTGATCTAGCAATATATTTCTTAGTGTGGTGAGAGAGATAGTTGGTGAGAGCAAGAAATGAATTTGGCTAAGTTTTTTTGTACATTTTCTCTCTCCAAAATCTTATATAATCTTTGATTCATTGCATGTTGCTATATTGCTAGGAAGGTAGGCTGATTTGCTGGACATTTAGGCCATAACAAGTCAATAGTTGGTGAACAACTAAAGGTATAGCCAAATTTGCAAGCAAACTAAAATAATGCTCAAAAAGGGCAATTTTGACATTTCCATTTTATTTCTAGATTTTGCCAAATAATAAAACCCTTAGGGTTTAGGGTTTATGCATACTAAGATTTAGGGTTTGGACAAATTTAGATTGTAACCCTCAAATATAAAGCAACTTGGATCTCAAAAATTTTCTAATTTAAATTTTAAAATAGAAAACTTTTATTTCTAATCTATAATTAGGACTTCCTAATTATTTCATAATTTCCTAATCACACAACAATCTTGTTAATTAGGACTAATTTATCCTAATTAAAATCGCTAAATTAGCACTTATGCCCACAATTGCACAATAGGTTTCAAAACCACATTTTAGGGTTTTGAATAGAAAATAATAATATTTCAATTTTTTTAGAATTAGATTCCCCAATTAGATTAGGGTTTCTAATAACTTGACAATTAGGATTAGGGTTTCCTAATTAACATTGCTACTTTTAGCAATTAAATCCACCACTAAACAATTAGGGTTTCTGACGGAACAATTAGGGTTCCAAAATTGAAAATTAGGGTTTGTTAATTATTTAACCTTTACCCTAATTAATACTTAATTCATACCACTTAAGCATTAAAATTCTCCATTAATTTCCCAGATTAGGGCATCAATTTATCAGCATCTAAATTTAGGGTTTTCAGATCTGGCATTAGGGTTTTAAATTTGGAATTAGGGTTTTGTAATCAATTGTCAAGATTAACCCTAATTAATCTTTTAATTATTTACACTTATGCCATTAAGTTCCCAATTTAGGGTTTCATGCACCGAATTAGGGTTTCGGATTCCCGGAACTGAAACTAGGGTTTCCAGAACCGATTTCTAGGATTTCTTGTTAAACGCTAGGATTTTCTAACCGAACATTGTCGTTCTTAATATATTCTTAGGGTTTGTCACAGATGTAAATTATCTGATCAACTCATAAACCTTAACCACATTCTGAACACATCATTAACCATATGCACAGAGCATATTCACATAAACACTTAATCCTGAATAATTCACCTAAAAGCCTTCACGAAATTTTGAAATCCTCAAAATTCCACCCTAATAACATCATACGCATACACTTATTTTCTGTCTAGGTCCAGTATTCGACCTTAAATCAATCATTTGAGATTTTCTTAAATTGTCTAAATTCTCGGGTTGTCACATTCACCCCTCCTTCTAAGAATTTCGTCCCCGAAATTCACCTTACCCCTTACACGTTACACCTTTGCACCTCACACCTTTTATACAGAGCGATCACGCAAGATCTTGAACTTATTTTCTCGGGTATCTATCAAAAATACTCAAATTTCTCGGGTATCTATCAAAGATACTCAAATTTCTCGGGTATTTATCAAAGATACTCAAAACGCGTGCAAAGGTCAAATTCACACCCAATAAAATATTCCCTTTATATAAAAGGTTGATATTCTCAGTCTTTAGAATCAAGATTTTGATTTAACCACAAAATACTATGATTTCAAATTCTATTTGCTTCTCTTCTCTTCTCTAACCCATCAAATTCTCATTCTTGATCTAGCCGAAATAACTTGTAAATGATCCATCAATAATAATTAAATTCTCTTCTCTTATCTCTCCATCTATTTCTATAATCCTCAATTCTCCATTCACACACAACTATACCCAGTTCATAAAACCACACTTATGAGTTCATAACCTGGCCACACTCATATGAGTTTAAGAAAGGAATCACCCTCTCATTTCATATAACTATGAATCAAGAATGTCACATAAGTATGAGTTTTAAGAACACGTACTTAACCTTATATCCTCTACCTATGACCTATCTATCTGTCATACACATGAGAAAGGAATCACCCTCTTAACACGCATATAGCAAATAGTGCGACACAACATTTCAATGATTATCAGTGCCAGAAACTAAGTGGTTGTCAAACCAAACTCGGCCACTAATCAATATAGGAAGCTAAGCGAACAATTCCCCGCCCATACAAAGAATTGGTCAACCAAACCACTACATCGACCAGGAAGCTAAGTGATTCTAAAACCAAGTACAAATTCCCCGCCCATACAAGGAATCATACAACTCAGCTGCCGACATGAGTCTTCAATTGAAATCCCCACCTAATCTTAACTCCCTTTTTCAATACGAATTCAATTCTTATTCATAATACATAACTCTTTTATGAGTTTTCATAGTACCATTTCATAGTACAACATAGAAACAGCATCTTGCTGTAAACTTTTCAATCATCAGATTAATTCTTTTCCCATATCATAACCTTTATTAGATCACGGGGTGATCTTATCGTATATATTACGATTCAATTCTATGACTTGATCATTTTGTTTTACGATCTTCTATCCCTGCACTTTCAGTCTTTTAGACTCGATCTATTCACCATTACTGTTCAACTTTATTATCAGAGTTAGGAAACTCTGTGTCTTTACACTCGCCGAGATTCATCTTTGAATCTTACCGACCAACTAACTCTATATGAGTTAGATCTTATCCTAATCACGGTGGTTATTGGTCTCAGGTATTCCTACCTAAGCTTCATAACCAACAGCTCTGATACCAACTGTAGCATCCCCGAACCCGGGCCCCGAATCGCCGCGGATTCGGTACACTAATTCTTTCACTAATTGCGGAAGATATAAACATAAATTGTTTATACATTACATTACACACTGTTCCCCAAGGTCGAGTAACCTTAACTTATACATAATTCATAAACTTTCTAAAATACAACACATTTATTAAGATACGCTATTACAAACTAGCCGCACTTTATATTCCAAGCTAAACTTGGCATTATCTTTCTATCGATGATTCATTTGTTTAAGAATCATATCTATTCTCATTTCAAACTGTACATAGCTGACAATTACATTTGACAAATTATCAATCATAGATCTATACCATTTCTAAATCAAGAAAATGTATTCATTTTGCGCATCGATCAATCTTCATCATCCGTATAGCAAATAATATTGTCTAACATCATTAACCTGGAAAAAGTTTGTTTTTGCAAGATTGAGCTCGACAGCCCAGCAAATTTAACAGTCTATCATGTTTCACATAGCACACAATCTCACATGCACTACATTTCCTTTAATATACATATCTACATGCAACATATATTCTTTACTATGCATATTCTACATGCAACAATAATTCTGTGCAATGCATATATTCTTGCATTATACATTTCCAATTATCGTGTTATATCATACAACATGTGTTATCACATATCACATATAAATTGAGTTCCATACCCAATTAACTTAGTCATATTTTGACTTTAGCAATTCATAGAGCATGATATGTAATTTAACATATAATCACATTCAATCCACAAACATAATAGAACTGAAAAACTTGCCTGCACCGTTGATTACCGCAACGTAATTTATAACGCTTTACCCGAAGACCTAATATTAATAATATAGATCTCCAATATTAGAATAATATCATCACAGTATATTACTGTTATAATTATATCCATAGAATAACCTAAACACATTACCACATAAGCCTATCAGTCTATACAACACATAAAACTAGGTATCAAGTCAAACTATTGCAGTCTGAGTTGAACCCGACACAATTCTAACATCCCGACGGTCTAGTCGGACTTTTATCTAGTTTAAGTTCAATTAAACTATGACTAAACACTTAACCATACCACAGATAATTTTCTTATCAGACAAAACATTTTTTCTAAGCTCGTAATAATTTTCGGATAATTATTACCATTTATCAACATTTTTCAATCATTAGTACCGTATTTAAATGAATTAAATACCACTTAATACCTTAATCATTAATATTTATTTAATATAAAATATTAATGAAAATCATAACATAATATTATAATATAATTATAATATCACAAAGTATTTTTAATACTTTAAAATCATAATTATATGATTTTTAAACTCTTAATTACATTATCCGATAATTGCTATTAATATTAAAATATTAATATTTTCATGCCAAAATATCAAAAGTTATAATTTATAACTTAAAATATTTTTATAACACTTAAATCATTTTTATATGATTTTTAAATCATTAATACTATTTTTCCATAATTTATTTAATATATTCATTAAATAAACTAATTACCATTAATAATAAATTATTAATGAAATTCATCACAAAATATCAAAAGTTATCAAAAATAACTTAAAATATTTTCTTATATCATAATATTATTTTTCATGATTTTTCATGAATTAAAAACTATTTTTAAATAATTTATTTAATATTATAATTAAATAAATAAATACCATTTATATTCCAAAAATATTAATTATTTTTGAAATATACTCAAAATAGTTAAAACTATTTTTCATACTTTAAAATAATTTTTCAGAATTTATTAAGTATTTTTAATAATTAAAAACTATTTTTTTCTAATTTTTAATCATTTTCCAGAAAATCAGAAAATAAACTGTCGCTAAAGGCCTATAGCGACGCTTTCTGTCGCTATAGGTGTTCTTGAGCCAAACCCATATTTTTCCGGCAGTCGCGAGGGACATGGTTTGACCGTCTATAATTCAATGGTTATTACGTTTCTGGTCTTGTAAAAAATTTCATGTTGTAGTACTAATGTAGTACTACAAGTATACACCAATTTCATGACCAAAAAACAACAATTAAGAGAGATCTGGGCTCCCGAAATGTCTGACAGACGTGTTCTTCATTTTCTGGGTTACCCAGAAAATGAAGAACAGTCAAGGTACCTCCTTTGACGCTTTATAACTTGACGATCGAGCAACGTTTATGAGATCTATCAATTACAGTTTGTAGTTAACATGTAGTACTACAACTATAAAGCAAAATAACACAAAAACATCACAGCATGAGCAAGATATGACCGGTCAAAGTAGGACACGGACAACTGCTCTTAATTTTCTGGGTTCGCTAAATAGGCAGTTCGGTCAATGGGATTTGACCGTTTATATCGTGCGATCTATAATAGATCTAGGTCTGATTCTTTTTGCAAATAAAAGAACACATAACAGGCTACATGTTACAAGTTTTAAACATCAAAAACTCATAACACAGACGGATCTATCATATCTGACATTTGGCTGAAAAAACGAAATTTCCAGATTTCCAGATTTGCTAAAACTTTAAATTCGTGCACTTTGATGTTATGGGTCATGGATTTAACAACCCAGAACATCAATTGACACCTTATAACACCACTTTGAACAATCAATTGCAACTTTTAACAAAGAATTGAAGGATTTCAAAATTTAGGAATTTATACCTTTTAAGCTTTGATTTTCATTTTCTGCCTTTGATTTGATTCTGGTACACGCGGGGCTAGATTTTGGAACTGATCTAGCAATATATTTCGTAGTGTGGTGAGAGAGATAGTTAGTGAGAGCAAGAAATGAATTTGGCTAAGTTTTTTGTACATTTTCTCTCTCCAAAATCTTATATAATCTTTGATTCATTGTGTGACACCCCCAAAATAGGTATACATCACCCATTCTGAGTTGTCAACACACGGTTCAGAAACAACTACAACTTTATTATTACACTATGAGTTTAAATACAGATATTGCCATCAAGACAATATCCACATACAAATAAATCCCCATCATAATTATTGATACATTATTTTACAAAAATGGCGAGGACTACTAAATAACTCTCCCTAGAACCTTCATTCCATACCCCGACTCGTACTCGCTATATTCTCGCCTCCTGAGAAGAAAAATGGAACAAAAAGGAAAAAGGGTGAGCTTAACTAGCCTAGTAAAGAATATTATGACTAAGATAATATACAACAAATTATCGTTAGTCTTCAACAGGGAAAAATCTGATAGAATACAATAGACAACAAATGTTAAATCAATATTTGCAGCGGAAAATATTAATTCATAGAAGAGTTACGTAGAGAATGAAATCTACTAATATCTATGAATTTAACAGTCCATCATCAATATTTTTATCCCTGTAACACCAATCAATATATATCTGGAATCATATATTCATCCTTGCACTACAGGCCAAGGACATTCATCAGTTGGTCATGTTCATCTAAACACCTGTTCATCTTTGCACTACGGGCCAAAGATATTCATCAGAAATCATTCATCTTTGCACTACAGGCCAAAGATATTCATCATAAATCATTCATCTTAGCACTACAGGCCAAAGATATTCAATAATATCATCATTTAAGACTGAGGATAATGAAAAATATTTTTAAAGAAACGAATCCAGTGAAACAAAATGACAAGGATTAAGGATTAAGGACTCGTACTTTGTTTTATTCACGACCAAAAATACCTCAAAATAATCATAGTGGTGTAAAATTCAAGAATGATCAAAACATGGATACAATCAAAACTAGTATCCGAAATAGATATTTTAGACAAAAAGAAGAAAATTCATTTTTCGGTGAATAGTGCCGTATTTGTGAGTAGTATCGTATACGTGAATAGTGTCGTATACGTGAATAATAACTCCGACACCAAAAGATAGTAATTTCACAAAAAAAAACATCCTCACGCTTCATGAATAGTACTCGTGAATAGTAACTCGTGAATTGTAACTCATGAATAGTAACTCGTGAATAGTAACTCATGAATAGTAACCTCGACATGAAAAAGTTCCAAATTTGATAAAAAGTTCAGATCAATACTTCGGCATAATGATATTAGAAGAAATAATATCATTTTAAAAAAATAATATCCCTTACCTCGGAAGATCAGTACTTCTAGTTGAAATACCGGATATAGGCTATGACTTGAACTTACTCCGTATAGCAATACTCAAAGTATACTCAAAATACTCACAAGAATACGCTCGATAATATAGAGAGAGAAAACTTCAGTTTCTGATGTGATTTTCAATTCTAACCTAAGCACCTATTTATAGGAAATTGCTTAGAACACCAAAGCAGAAAATTTATTATAATATTAATATATTTAATAATCTTCTACGCCCACTTTGACAACTGATATCAGATCATAAAACACATGCTAGGGCTGCCCATTCAACAAAAAAAACGTTTTTATTAATATAAATATTTAAAACTTCCAAAAATCAATTATTTTGGAGCTTTAGAACTTCAATAATTCATAATAAATAGCCCTTTTGTCAGAAAATTCGAATCTCGCGAGTTTTTATAGGAAATTCAATTCTGCACAACTTTGCAGAAGGAAGTTTTTCCAAATGCCAAACAGAAATTGACCAAAATTCACAAACGGGCGATTTTACAGGCTATAATCAAATTACAGTCAATAAATGGGGTCCACCGACATGTTTAACATGTTTTAAATATTTTTGGTAACAAAAATACTCCTCCTCCACATATACTCATATATCCCACATTCATCGTAAAAATATCACCGTTAATATATTATTAAAATAATATATTTAAATGAATTATTTTATCAGAAAAAGATAAAATATTAATTTTCAACAATTGTCACATTAAAATTTTCTCCATCTATATCCACATAAAATCAATATTTTCCTCATCATATAAATCAATAATTTAATTATTCACAAATAATATTACAGAATCATAATACTGACAACCAGGCCGTTCCCAGGAAAGAGGGGGCTTTCCAATAAGAATTTCTTCTTACTGGCGCGCAATTAGGTGACCAAACCTCTCCTTAGACAGAACTTTCTAGACATTGCCAATAATGTTATCTAATAATATTATTCAGATAATATGAATTATTGATTCGATAATGACAAATACTGTGTAATGACAATTATTGAAACAACAACAATATAAAATATCAACGCAGCAATTATTGAATCAATAAAGTAATGAACAGTAATTACTGTAACCATTATTGAGTAGTGCCTTCTTACGTAAGAGTCAATAATTGGTGCAATACCGTGTGCTACTGTGCAACAACACGTATTACCGTATTTTAACCACCGGGTATTCCAACAGTGTAAACGGTAACAACTACGCCGTTATTTTTAACAACTTATATTTGTCGTTTTCTTCCTCCAATCGCTTTCCGTTATGGGCCCACACATGGCTGCGCCGTCGTACGAATATTCCCCGACAGTACGAATATTCCACGACCAAACGAATATTCCCCGACAACAATGAATATTTTATATTATTTTGAAATATTTACGTATTTTACCCATAACTATCCACATTAATCACATCAACCCTTACTATTTCAAAATAATAATTAGAGGAAATTAAATTTCATTTATTAATTATTTGGGGTCTTACAACCTCCCCTCCTTATGAAATTTCGTCCTCGAAATTGACATACGTACCTGGTGTTTCGAAAAGGTGAGGATACCTCGCTTTCATTTCCGTTTCCAACTCCCAGGTCATTTCTTCTATAGCATGATTTCTCCACAAAACTTTAACTTGTGGTATTACCTTCGTGCGTAGGACATGCTCCTTCCTATCCAAGATCTTGACAGGTACCTCCTCATACGTTAATTCTTCGGCTATCTCGTCCGGTTCTAACTCAATGACATGGTTCGGGTCTTTCACATATTTACGAAGCACAGATATATGAAAAACATTATGAACACGAGACATACTTGGAGGTAACGCGAGTCTATAGGCTACATTTCCTACTCGGTCAAGAATTTGAAATGGACCAATAAATCGTGGATTGAGCTTTCCTCTTTTCCCGAATCTTGTAACTCCCTTCCATGGGGCAACACGCAACAATACATGATCCCCAACACTAAATTCCACGTCCTTTCGATGAAGATCCGCATAACTCTTTTGTCGATCTTGTGCCGTTTGTATACGTTGTCGAATCATTTGGATCTTTTCGGTAGTCATACGTACTAACTCGGGTCCCAACAATGTTGCTTCACCCACCTCATCCCAACATATTGGAGAGCGACACTTTCGTCCATATAATGCTTCAAATGGAGCTACACCTATACTTGCTTGATAACTGTTGTTGTACGAGAATTCCACCAATGGTAAATACTTATCCCAACTGCCCTTGAAATCTAGGACACAGAGTCTTAATAGATCTTCAAGAGTTTGAATAGTCCTCTCTGATTGTCCGTCCGTTTGAGGATGGTATGCCGAACTGAATCGCAAATCTGTGCCCATAGCTTTTTGCAAGCTAACCCAAAATCTTGAAGTGAATCTTGGGTCACGATCCAAAACTATGGATACTGGCATGCCATGCAATCTCACAATCTCATTTACATACATTTGAGCAAGACGTTCAAGGGAATAAGTCTCCCGTATCGGCAAGAAATGAGCAGACTTGGTTAATCTATCAACAATAACCCAAATAGCATTGATGCCTTGAGAAACCGTGGGAAGACCCGTAACGAAATCCATAGTAATATGTTCCCACTTCCATTTCAGAATCTCAAGTGGTTGCAATGGTCCCTTAGGCACTTGATGCTCCGCCTTTACACATTGACAAGTTAAACATGTTGAGATAAACTTTGCAATCTCTCTCTTCATATTGTTCCACCAAAATGTATGTCGAAGATCACGATACATTTTGGTACTTCCAGGATGGATTGCAAATGGTGTATTGTGTGCCTCCATCATGATCTTATACTTTAAATCAGAGTCGTTAGGAACACAAAGTCTGGAGTGGACTCGAAGTATTCCCTCTTCATCGATTCTCACTTCTGGAATAGCACCTTCTTGTACTTTCTTCTTCATATGCATCAACTCCGGATCGGTGGCTTGAGCAACCTTAACTTTTTCTATTAAAGTTGGCTCTATGCGTATACTTGACATCATCGCACTCATTCCTGCATATGATCTTCTACTCAATGCGTCAGCTACCACGTTTGCTTTTCCAGGATGGTATTGAATAGTGTGGTCGTAATCTTTTAATAGCTCGAGCCAACGTCGCTGCCGCATGTTGAGTTCTTTTTGAGTGATGAAATATTTGAGGCTTTTATGGTCTGAATATATCTCCACTTTCTCCCCATATAGATAGTGCCTCCAGATCTTTAGCGCGAAAACGACTGCTGCCAACTCTAGATCATGAGTAGGATAATTCCTCTCATACTCTTTAAGTTGTCGCGAGGCATAGGCTATGACTTTCCCATGTTGCATGAGAACACATCCTAACCCTTTACCCGAAGCATCGCTATAGATAACAAATCCATCCGTACCAGATTGTATTGTTAGAACAGGTGCCGAAATAAGTCTCCTCTTAAGCTCTTGGAAACTCTTCTCGCATTCTTCGCTCCAAACGAATTTTGTATCCTTCCGAGTTAGCTGGGTTAATGGAGTAGCGATTCGAGAAAACCCTTCCACGAATCTCCGATAATAACCAGCTAAGCCAAGAAAGCTACGAACTTCAGTCACCGTCTTCGGTTGCTCCCAACTCTGTATTGCTTCAATCTTCGCCGGGTCAACAGATACTCCATGTTTTGACACCACATGCCCAAGAAATGCTACTTCCTCAAGCCAGAACTCGCATTTCTTTAACTTGGCATATAGCTTGTTTTCACGAAGCCTTTGGAGTACCAGCTTCAAATGGTGCTCATGATCTTCACGGCTTTTGGAATATATGAGGATGTCATCAATAAAGACAACAACAAATTGGTCTAAATAATCCTTGAATACTCGGTTCATCATATCCATGAAAGCCGCAGGAGCATTAGTCAATCCGAAAGACATGACTAAAAATTCATAATGCCCATACCGAGTTCTGAAGGCAGTCTTTGGAATATCCTCAGTTCTAATTTTCAGCTGATGATATCCAGAACGAAGATCGATTTTTGAAAAGAATTGTGCTCCTTGTAACTGGTCAAACAAGTCATCAATACGAGGTAGAGGATACCTATTCTTGATAGTGACATGGTTCAATTCCCGATAGTCAATACAAAGTCACATACTCCCGTCTTTCTTCTTTACGAATAAAACAGGAGCACCCCAAGGAGATGTACTAGGACGAATGAAACCGATGTCCAACAATTCCTGTAGTTGGACCTTTAACTCCTGAAGTTCAATAGGAGCCATTCGATATGGGGTTTTAGAAATGGGCTTTGTACCAGGTTCAAGATCAATAAAGAATTCAACTTCTCGTTCTGGGGGTAGACCGGGAAGTTCTTCAGGAAATACGTCAGGAAAGTCAATAACAACAGGAATATTATTCAATTTTGACGTGTCTTTATTTAAATCCATAACATGGGCTAAGAAAGCTTGACATCCGTTTTTCAATAAACGAATAGCTTTATGATTAGATATGACAGTGATTGATTTTAATGGTTTAGTTTCCTGAATTCGAACAACAGGTTGATTAGGAATATGAAAACTAACAACCTTACGAAAACAATCAATTTTGGCATGATGAGTTGTTAACCAATCAATCCCTAAAATCACATCAAAAGCAAGTATCTTTAAAGAGATAAGGTCAACAGGTAAGGTGATGGTGCCAACTTGAATCAAACAAGATTTATAAACAGTGGATGTGATGAAAGTTTCTCTTAAAGGAGTTTCCACAGATAGGTCAAAGTCTAATTTCTCCGGAGTCAAGTTTAAACGTTGAGCACAAGCAGGAGAGATAAATGAATGGGTAGCACCGGTATCAAGTAAGGTATAAACTTCGCAAGAATTTATAAATAGCTTACCCGTGATCACCTCGTTTGGGTTCCTCATATTTTGACCAGTCACAACAAACGCTCTTCCAGGAACCGTTGACTTTGACTTTTCTGGGACAGTCTTTTGAGTCATCGTCCCCGCTGGAATTGATTTCGCTACCGTACAATCTCGAGCGATATGTCCTTCCTTTCCACAATTATATCATAACTTGAACTGTTGTGGGCAGTTTGGACTGATATGTCCCTCTTTTCCACATTTGTAGCATACGACCGGTGGTCGTTCCCCTCCCTTGGAACCAGTTGCTGCTGGTGCTGCCATTTTCACATTGTCATTGTTGAATCTCCTCTTGACTCGCTTCTTCTATTTTCGTGGCTATAATTACCACTAGAGTGGTTACCATTTTTGTCCGTCTTTTTCTTTCTCCACTGGTTATTGTTGTTTTGCTGACTGCTATCTCCAGTATGATCCTGATTGTGGTACCTCGGTTGACCGTACTCGTTATCTCGCTCCAACAATTGAGCCCTGTTAACAACATCTGAATAGAGAGAAAATTTATGAGAGATGAGATATTGTCGTATGCCGGGTTTCAAACCTCTCAGAAACATCCGCGTCATACGTTCCTCATTCTCCACCAAATGAGGTGCAAACCTGGATAACTCTGCAAACTTTGCCTCGTACTGAGACACCGTCATGTTATTTTGTTCTAATCTGATGAACTCCACTTCCTTCATATGACGAACACTTTCAGGAAAGTATTTGTCATTAAATAGTTTTTGAAACGTCTCCCAAGACATGCTGAGTGCGGCTGGATGGGTACGCTTCACAGACTCCCACCAGTAGTCTGCCTCGCCACGGAACATAAAGGTGGCGAACGGAACCTTCTGCTCCTCCGTGCATCCCAAGACATCGAATATCTTGGTAATTTGCTTGACCCACGTTTCCGCTATGATCGGATCTGGCTTTCCCTTAAATTCTGGTGGTCCCAACTCTTTGAACTGCTTGGCTGTGACAACTCGTGAATTGCTATCATTTCCTCCTGTATTTTGAATACGAGTCTCCCTCGTCTGATTTTGCATGAACTGCAAAAAGCTTCTAAATATTGCGTCGTTCATCGTCTGATCAGTGGTGTTGTTCACAGAAGGAACATTGCCAGCCTGTTGCACGTTCTCCTCATTGGTAAGTACAGGCATCTCCACGGTCTCATTAACTCCACTGTTAACATTCTCGGTTGCCATTCTTAAATACTGCCATAAAACAATGGTTAAATAAGCAATTCAATATATCACATACTATCCCTATATACTGACCAACTAACAAATAAGCTTAGATAGGACACACTAGCGAAGGAATTATTCGTCTCTCCCCTCCTAGTTCTATTCCCCGATCTCCGCCAGAGATCATATCCCTAAGCTCTGATACCAACTGTGACACCCCCAAAATAGGTATACATCACCCATTCTGAGTTGTCAACACACGGTTCAGAAACAACTACAACTTTATTATTACACTATGAGTTTAAATACAGATATTGCCATCAAGACAATATCCACATACAAATAAATCCCCATCATAATTATTGATACATTATTTTACAAAATGGTGAGGACTACTAAATAACTCTCCCTAGAACCTTCATTCCATACCCCGACTCGTACTCGCTATATTCTCGCCTCCTTAGAAGAAAAATGGAACAAAAAGGAAAAAGGGTGAGCTCAACTAGCCCAGTAAAGAATATTATGACTAAGATAATATACAACAAATTATCGTTAGTCTTCAACAGGGAAAAATCTGATAGAATACAATAGACAACAAATGTTAAATCAATATTTGCAGCGGAAAATATTAATTCATAGAAGAGTTACGTAGAGAATGAAATCTACTAATATCTATGAATTTAACAGTCCATCATCAATATTTTATCCCTGTAAAACCAATCAATATATATCTGGAATCATATATTCATCCTTGCACTACAGGCCAAGGACATTCATCAGTTGGTCATGTTCATCTAAACACCTGTTCATCTTTGCACTACGGACCAAAGATATTCATCAGAAATCATTCATCTTTGCACTACAGGCCAAAGATATTCATCATAAATCATTCATCTTTGCACTACAGGCCAAAGATATTCAATAATATCATCATTTAAGACTGAGGATAATGAAAAATATTTTTAAAGAAACGAATCCAGTGAAACAAAATGACAAGGATTAAGGATTAAGGACTCGTACTTTGTTTTATTCACGACCAAAAATACCTCAAAATAATCATAGTGGTGTAAAATTCAAGAATGATCAAAACATGGATACAATCAAAACTAGTATCCGAAATAGATATTTTAGACAAAAAGAAGAAATTCATTTTTCGGTGAATAGTGCCGTATTTGTGAGTAGTATCGTATACGTGAATAGTGTCGTATACGTGAATAATAACTCCGACACCAAAAGATAGTAATTTCACAAAAAAAAACATCCTCACGCTTCATGAATAGTACTCGTGAATAGTAACTCGTGAATAGTAACTCATGAATAGTAACTCGTGAATAGTAACTCATGAATAGTAACCCCGACATAAAAAAGTTTCAAATTTGATAAAAAGTTCAGATCAATACTTCGGCATAATGATATCAGAAGAAATAATATCATTTTTAAAAAATAATATCCCTTACCTCGGAAGATCAGTACTTCTAGTTGAAACACCGGATATAGGCTATGACTTGAACTTACTCCGTATAGCAATACTCAAAGTATACTCAAAATACTCACAAGAATACGCTCGATAATATAGAGAGAGAAAACTTCAGTTTCTGGTGTGATTTTCAATTCTAACCTAAGCACCTATTTATAGGAAATTGCTTAAAACACCAAAGCAGAAAATTTATTATAATATTAATATATTTAATAATCTTTTACGCCCACTTTGACAACTGATATCAGATCATAAAACACATGCTAGGGCTGCCCATTCAACAAAAAAAAACGTTTTTATTAATATAAATATTTAAAACTTCCAAAAATCAATTATTTCGGAGCTTTAGAACTTCAATAATTCATAATAAATAGCCCTTTTGTCAGAAAATTCGAATCTCGTGAGTTTTTATAGGAAATTCAATTCTGCACAACTTTGCAGAAGGAAGTTTTTCCAAATTCCAAACAGAAATTGACCAAAATTCACAAACGGGCGATTTTACAGGCTATAATCAAATTTCAGTCAATAAATGGGGTCCACCGACATGTTTAACATGTTTTAAATATTTTTGGTAACAAAAATACTCCTCCTCCACATATACTCATATATTCCACATTCATCGTAAAAATATCACCGTTAATATATTATTAAAATAATATATTTAAATGAATTATTTTATCAGAAAAAGATAAAATATTAATTTTCAACAATTTTACATTAAAATTTTCTCCATCTATATCCAAATAAAATCAATATTTTCCTCATCATATAAATCAATAATTTAATTATTCACAAATAATATTACAGAATCACAATACTGACAACCAGGCCGTTCCCAGGAAAGAGGGGGCTTTCCAATAAGAATTTCTTCTTACTGGCGCGCAATTAGGTGACCAAACCTCTCCTTAGACAGAACTTTCTAGACATTGCCAATAATGTTATCTAATAATATTATTCAGATAATATGAATTATTGATTCGATAATGACAAATACTGTGTAATGACAATTATTGAAACAACAACAATATAAAATATCAACTCAGCAATTATTGAATCAATAAAGTAATGAACAGTAATTACTGTAACCATTATTGAGTAGTGCCTTCTTACGTAAGAGTCAATAATTGGTGCAATACCGTGTGCTACTGTGCAACAACACGTATTACCGTATTTTAACCACCGGGTATTCCAACAGTGTAAACGGTAACAACTACGCCGTTATTTTTAACAACTTATATTTGTCGTTTTCTTCCTCCAATCGCTTTCCGTTATGGGCCCACACATGGCTGCGCCGTCGTACGAATATTCCCCGACAGTACGAATATTCCACGACCAAACGAATATTCCCCGACAACAATGAATATTTTATATTATTTTGAAATATTTACGTATTTTACCCATAACTATCCACATTAATCACATCAACCCTTACTATTTCAAAATAATAATTAGAGGAAATTAAATTTTATTTATAAATTATTTGGGGTCTTACACATTGCATGTTGCTATATTGCTAGGAAGGTAGGCTGATTTGCTGGACATTTAGGCCATAACAAGTCAATAGTTGGTGAACAACTAAAGGTATAGCCAAATTTTCAAGCAAACTAAAATAATGCTCAAAAAGGGCAATTTTGACATTTCCATTTTATTTCTAGATTTTGCCAAATAATAAAACCCTTAGGGTTTAGGGTTTATGCATACTAAGATTTAGGGTTTGGACAAATTTAGATTGTAACCCTCAAATATAAAGCAACTTGGATCTCAAAAATTTTCTAATTTAAATTTTAAAATAGAAAACTTTTATTTCTAATCTATAATTAGGACTTCCTAATTATTTCATAATTTCCTAATCACACAACAATCTTGTTAATTAGGACTAATTTATCCTAATTAAAATCGCTAAATTAGCACTTATGCCCACAATTGCACAATAGGTTTCAAAACCACATTTTAGGGTTTTGAATAGAAAAATAATAATATTTCAATTTTTTTAGAATTAGATTCCCCAATTAGATTAGGGTTTCTAATAACTTGACAATTAGGATTAGGGTTTCCTAATTAACATTGCTACTTTTAGCAATTAAATCCACCACTGAACAATTAGGGTTTCTGACGGAACAATTAGGGTTCCAAAATTAAAAATTAGGGTTTGTTAATTATTTAACCTTTACCCTAATTAATACTTAATTCATACCACTTAAGCATTAAAATTCTCCATTAATTTCCCAGATTAGGGCATCAATTTATCAGCATCTGAATTTAGGGTTTTCAGATCTGGCATTAGGGTTTTAAATTTGGAATTAGGGTTTTGTAATCAATTGTCAAGATTAACCCTAATTAATCTTTTAATTATTTACACTTATGCCATTAAGTTCCCAATTTAGGGTTTCATGCACCGAATTAGGGTTTCGGATTCCCGGAACTGAAACTAGGGTTTCCAGAACCGATTTCTAGGGTTTCTTGTTAAACGCTAGGATTTTCTAACCGAACATTGTCGTTCTTAATATATTCTTAGGGTTTGTCACAGATGTAAATTATCTGATCAACTCATAAACCTTAACCACATTCTGAACACATCATTAACCATATGCACAGAGCATATTCACATAAACACTTAATCCTGAATAATTCACCTAAAAGCCTTCACGAAATTTTGAAATCCTCAAAATTCCACCCTAATAACATCATACGCATTCACTTATTTTCTGTCTAGGTCCAGTATTCGACCTTAAATCAATCATTTGAGATTTTCTTAAATTGTCTAAATTCTCGGGTTGTCACATCGGTGCATTCCACACAACGAAGTCAACAACGAAAGGATCAGGGCTCTTTACTTATAGCTTGATATGACAATGATTGACTTTAGTGGTTTGGTTTCTTGAATTCGCAAAATAGGTTGATTAGGAATATGAAAGCTAACAACCTTACGAAAAACATGATGAGTAATTAACCAATCGATTCCAAAAATCACATCAAAGACAAGTATTTTCAAAGAGATAAGATCGACAGGTAACGTAAAAATGTCGATTTGAATTAAACAAGATTTATAAATAGTGGAGGTAACAAAGGTTTCTCCCAACTGAGTTTCAACAGATAAATCAAAGTCTAACTTCTCCGGAGTTAAATTAATACATTGAACATAACTAGGTGAAATGAAAGAGTGAGTAGAACCGGTATCTAAAACGGTATAGATTTCGCAAGAGATTATGATTAACTTTCCCGTGATAATTTATTCAGGTTCCTCGTCACGAAAAAAAATGCTCCCTCTTAAACTATCGGCTTTGGCTTGTCTGGGACATCCTTTGGCATCACCACCCCAGCTGGACTTGACTTCACTATACGACAAAATTGAGCTAGGTAACCTTCTCTTCCGTAATTAAAACACGCTTTGGATTGCTGCGTACAGTTTGGACGGATGTGTCCCTCCTGTCCGTATTTGAAACATACGACCGGTGGTCGTTCTTCTTCCTTTGAAACGGGTGCTGGTGCTGCTTGTTAGGTTTGTAATATTCATGAACGCAATCAAATTGCACAAAATAAGCGAAAACGTGGAAAATCAGAGTTTAAAATTTTACAAACCATATACCCTGATCACCCTTTATGCACAATTATTAATTAAACGAAAAGATAAAGAATAAAATCATATCCTTGAAGATCGAGCTTCCTCAAGTACAAGTTCACCTCCAAATCATTTCGCGTTCAACTTGAATCCACCGGGTTTGGTTCCTTCCTTTGATCAACGTTAGCCACCCAAGTGTTTGGCCTCTAGAGGTGATCCACCAAGAAAGAATAAAGATTCAAGAAGATGGGTGTTTGGTAAAACCCTAGTTTTTCTATCTCAAATAGAAAGGGGTGTACTCTCCAAACTATTGGAATTACGTATTCAAGTGTTTTGTGAAAGTGTCAAAAACCCCTTCACCCATAATAAGACTCCTCTTATTTATAGATGTGGGCAACCCTCCTTAACAATTAAGGAATTGAGTTTTATTTTAATTAATTAAATTCTTTTAATTAATTAGGCTCCCAATCTTATTAGGAATAATTAATTAAACTCTTTTAATTAATTAGCCTCCTAATCTTATTAGGATATTTAAGAGTACTTTTATTAATTAATTCTCAAACTCCTTTAGGAATTAAATAAATAATAATAAGACTCCTCTTATTAATTTATATTTAATATTTCCAAAATATTAAATAATAAATATTAAGCTATTTAATATATTCTATCACCATAGATTAAATTAAATATACTTAACTTATTATTACGATTACGCCATTAACTTCTTAAATAATTATTCTTCCTTTTATGGTGTGACCCTTTAGGTTCTCCATATTAAACCAGTTGTGAATAAATCAATTAGAACAATTCTAATCTTATTTAAATAAATAAATTAAATTATTAATTAATTTAAATAAATAATATTTATTCTATAATAGGGATAAGCCTCCCTAGCGATCAACGAATTTTCAGATAATATAGATTTCAACATTAATCATAAAAGAACCTTTGAGTAAATAGTTATCGTACAATTTAATCCTTCCACCATACAATTCAATCCTTCCACCATACAATGTCCCAATTAAATATAAGACATAGAATTACTGTCAAGTCTTATTTTATTTAATTATATGTATTTCGACTCTTAAATGCACAACTCCAAATAATGAAATTTAGAAACTCCTTTCTAATTTCATTCTGCCTTGGCCAAGGACTAATGGGTTGTCATTTATCGAATCACATAGGACATTTATCTTCTTTTACTAGAAGTGGTAGATTCTTTATTGATCATACATTATCTCCATGTACAACTTATTATACCCAAACATACCCTTTGATATACCCTAAGGGTCTTAAGGAATAAGTCAAAGTATAATTCATCATACACAAGATACTATAATAATCTCAAGTCCAAGGATCACTTGTACTACTATCACTACAGGAATTCCTATTGACAGGCAAGTAAAACTCCATTAGGTATTCCTTAGCGAGCCACGTTCAGTGAACTTATTCTCTAATAAGCACCTACATACTTGCTTTAGTGTCTCCACACAAATGATTATGAGATCAATCATCCTCATCCAATGAGCAAGCAACGTATGTACCAATCTATCCGAATTCACTAATCCTCAATTTAGTAATCCAACGATTGGGAACTATTTTAGTTTTAAGCTTTCTAAGAATTTAGATCTCATTAGAATGATCATCATCATTATTCTAAAAGCAATGCTTAAAACTATGGGTTTATCATATATTATAAATTAAACAACATCATGTAGATAATTAAAATCCTTTAATAAATTAATACTTTTTATTAATAAATGAATAAGATTGTTACAAAGTATATGCTTTATCATCAAACATGATTGGCTTCTGTGCATACTACTTTCACTGCTGTCTTTCCATCATTATTGAACCTTATCTTCTTGAAATTTCCACTTTTATTATCTTGGCCATGATTACCACCGAAGTGGTTACCATTCTTGGCATGATAATTTTCCCCACAATGGTTATCATTGTTCCGATGGCCGTTGCCACTGGTACAATTATTATCGTGTTGTTGGTCATTGCCTTTTGGTTGTGCTGACTCATTATCGCACTCCAATAACTGAGCCCTATTCACAACATCTGAATATAAACAAATTTTGTGAGAAATGAGGTATTGACGTATATTGGGTTTCAAACCACTTAGAAGCATTCGCGTCATTCGCTCATTATCGACCAAATGGGATACAAACCGAGACAACTCGGCAAACTTAGCCTCATACTGCGACACTGTCATATTGTTTTGCTCTAGCTTGATGAACTCCACCTTCTTCATGTGACGAATACTTTCGGGAAAGTACTTGTCGTTGAACAGCTCTTGGAACTTCTCCCAAGACATCTTAAGTGCCTCAGTCTGGGTACGTTTTATAGATTCCCACCAGTAATCCGCCTCTTCACGCAATATAAAGGTGGCAAATGGAACCTCTTGCTCCTCAGAGCATCCCAAGACATCAAATATCTTGGTGATCTACTTTAACCACGTCTCCGCCTTAAAGGGTTCTGGCTTTCCCAAAAACTCCGGTGGTACCAGCTCTTTGAACTGCTTAGCGGTGACCGATCGTGGGTTACCATTATTTCCACCTATATTTTGAACAGGAGTCTCTCTTACCTATTTTTACATGAATTGCATAAAGCCTCTGAACATTCCATCATTAATCATTTGGTCAGTGTTGTTGTTTGCTTGAGGATTATCGCCTTCCTGATGCACATTATCCTAATTATTGATATGTGGAGACTCAATGGTCTCCTGTGCTCCATTGCTATTCTCAACATTCTCGGATGTCATTTTTAAATACTGTCACAAAATAAGGGTTAATTAAAATATCACATATTATCCCTATACTCTGACCGACCAATTAAATACCAAATAAACTTAGGTAGGTCATACTAGCGAAGGAATTCCCCGTCTCTCCCCTCCTAGTTCTTGTCTCACATCTCAACCAGGGATCATATCCTTAAGCTCAGATACCAACTGTGATGCCCCCAAAAATAGGTAGACATCACCCATCTTGAGTCGCCAAATACATGGTACATAAATCAAATACAACTTAATTATACAATTGTCGTGTAAAATACGACAAATCACATGCTGAGAGTTTTAACAAGAATATTTCCTTCTAGACAATATCCACTCCCAATGGAGTCCTCATAGACAGTATACAAACTCAAATTCAGTCCTCATTATATTTATTATCACACTATTTAACAGAATAGCAAGGACTACTAATGCTATCATCTGGACTGTTAATCCATTTCTCGACTTGTCCCAGCTATTTTCTCATTTCCTGAAGAGAACAGTGAAGGAAAGGGTGAGCTCAACTAGCCCAGTAAGAAATATTATAACTAAGATAATGTAGAATAAATTATCATTAGTCTTCAACAATGTTAAACTGAAAAAAATACAATAGACATCAAGTTTAACTGTAGCGGAACAAGCAATCCATTAAAAGAGTCAAGTAGAGAATAAAATCTACTATCTATTATGATTTAAAAAGGTTTTTCATCATTTTTATCGCTGAGACTCAGCTTAATAAATAATTCACATCATCACTGCACTACGGCCAAGGATATTTATTAGTATCACGACCACAAATTATCCATTCACTACGGGCCAAAGATATTCATGTATTCATCAATGGTCCTGATCATGCCATAAAACAATTCATCTTTGCACCCTTGGCCGAAGAGAATCCATAACCATAATCATACCAAAAACTGTCCATTAATGCACTACGGGCCAATGAGGACTTTTTTCACATCATTTGTAACATTAAGGTCATGATTATACCGAATAATTCCTGGTCATAATCATACCAAGTCCATCTATGCACTACAAGCCACAGATGACTTTCAACATAATATAAACACGAGGATGATGACAATGACATAATAATTCAATAAAACAAGTTCAAGAATTAATTTAAACAGGAACTAATAACGTCCAAATTGTCAACATGATACTTCTTTGTAGAGTCAAATTCAATAATGCTCAGAAGAATATTTCCATGAAAAGATACTGGATGAAGCGCAAATATCAAAGATATTCCACTAATTTTATGGAGTATAGAAGTCAAAACTTTAACCAACTTAGTATAATAGAATATATGAAACTGCAAATGGATTTTCACCAGCCATGCAGTAATCCACGTATACAGATCATTTTCACAATTTAATAAGGAATGATTACAAAGAATCATTCACCATGCATGTGGTAATCCACATAGACAGGTTATTCAAACAGAATAATAAAGAATGGAATAATAAAAGGATTCACCATGCGTGCGATAGATTCCACAGACAGGTTATTCCCAACAGAATAATAAAGAATGGAACCAGGTCATGCGTAAACGCACAGACATGATATTCCGACAGAATAATAAAGAACAGAACTAGGCCAGGCAAAATTCGTACCGACAGGATATTCCAACATAATAATAAAGAATAGAATAACAACAAAAATCACCATGCATGCGATAGACCGCACAGACAGGTTATTCCAACAGAATAATAATTAATGGAACCAGGTCAGGCGTAATACACACCGACAGGATATTCCAACAGAATAATAAAGAATGGAATAACGGAAGAATTTCACCATGTATGCGGTACTTCGCATATACAGGTTATTCCAACATAATAATAAAGAATGGAATAACAGAAGAATTTCACTAAGTATAGGGTAACCCGCGTATACAGGTTATTCCAACAGAATAATAAAGAATGGAATAACAGAAGTTCTCTTCATGAATACGAAAGAAATAATACCCCTTACGAGTACAACAAATAATATCCCTTACCTTATAAAGAAGAGTACTCCGACGGGTATGACAGAGATATACTTGAAGAAACTTGCACTAGACTCAAAGCTTTCTTGAACAGAAAATACGCTCAAGATTATAGAAGAAGAATTCTCTACAGTTTTTCTCTCTAAAATTTCAGTGAATTCGTAAGAAATAATGAAGGAATGAGCTTCTATTTATAGAAGAATGAATTGAATAGTAACTAATTCATGAACGATCCAGATTGGTTCACTTTTAAACGAACGGTCCAGATTGATTTAATAAAATATTCTAATAAAACAAAATCTTTTTAAATAAAATTTAATATATTCTATTTATAATCTAATAAAACGAATAACTTTGTAATAGTATTCTATTTTATATAAACAGATTTTACTATGCAAATACTATACAGACATTATACAAATACTATGCATAATAAAATATAATATATTCTAATTATTGCCTAATAAAACAAATAACTTTATAAAAGTATTCTATTTTATATAAAAAGATTTTACTATGCAAAATACTATGCATAATAAAATATAATATATTCTAATTATTGCCTAATAAAATAAATAACTTTATAAAAGTATTCTTGTTTATATGAAAAGTTTTTCTATTTTATTACATTAATAATACTAATAAAACAAACTTCATCATCATTATTATAATTCACACTATTAATCGACCAGGTCGTTCCCAGGAAAGAGGGGGCTTTCCAATAAGGATTTCTCCTTATTGGCGCGTAATTAGGTGACCAAACCTCTCCTTGGCAGAACTTCTAGACATCGTTAATATTGCAAATAACAATATTAATAACTCTATCATCTTAATTATTGATTTAATAATATATAAAATATCGACAATAATTGAATCAAATAACGTGAGATATTATGCAACAATTACTGAAGCAATAATTGAACAAAATTGAGTGACTTATCACGTAAGCATTAATAATCAATACCGTGTGCTACTATACAACCACACATATTACTGTACTTTTACTACCGAGTAGTTCAACAGTATTAACGGTAAAATTTCTGCGGTTATTTTTATAAAAATATTTTTGTCGTTTTCTCAATTCGACAATAATTCCGTTATGGGGTCCACCAATGATTGTGCCATCGTACGAATATTCCCCGATACAAAGAATATTCCCCGACCAATCAAATATAATATAACAACTTGCATACTTTACAAAAATTATAAATATTACCCACAACTATAACATTATAACAAATCCACACCTTAACATTAAAAAAAAATATTTCGAGAAAAATTAAATCTTTATTTATAAAATTTGGGGTCTCACATATATATATTTCTGTCAGACCTGGAGTTTACTTCGAGGCCTTTTACTGCTTTATTTACATTTAGTCCCTCCTGGAGTTTACTTCGTGGCAGTTTATCGCATTTACTGCTTTATTTACATTCCTGATCCCCCATGAAGGTGCTTCGTGGTGGTTGATCATATCAATATATATATATATATATATATATATATATATATATATATATATTTATCGCTTTTATATATTTACATTTTCGATCCCCCATGGAGGTGCTTTGTGGTGGTTGATCATGTCTGTATATATATTTATATATATTTACAGCTTTTATATATATAACTACTTACTGCTTTTCATATAAACTGTGGTATCATGTGAGCCTAGGAATCATGTGATCACATATTCAATCTACTGAATCTAGATTCGGTTCCCGTGATGGACATTTTCAGCTGTAAGCAGCTTGTACATTATTTACGATGTCTGAATTTCCTTGGATGGCTATCATGCCCATGAGGAGTTCGGTGCTGCTGTATATTATTTTCTCGAAGATGCTTCGCATCTCAAAAATAAAAGTAAACAAGCCAAATATTTAATAATAAAAATAGAAGTATGAAAATGTTACAATTCCTATTAAGCACATGGTTTGAAAAACCTCTTTTTATAAAACATCATTGTTATATCTTGCTTAAAACTGATTTTTTCTATAAATTCAAACCCTTTGTATATAGGTGCGAACGAGGCCTTGAACTACTTCAAAATAATTTCACATTGATCTAAACACACACACACACACATAGACACACATTCATATAATAATTTCTTGAAAAGTGGCGGTCACTGTGGCAACATGGATGTCGGGGGGTGCCTAACACCTTCCCTCCGCATAATCAAGCCCCCGAACCCAAATAAATCTCGGTTTCACAGACTCATTTAGCAGTGTCACATCACTGGGTCAATGTGCAAACCTTTTCTAGGTTGAGTTGGTGCAACCAGTTAAAAACACCAACTGGCGACTCTTAATAGTCCATCGTCGACATTACACATGTCGAACCTTTTTCACTTATTTTTTCAAACAAATCTCACCTAACATGAGAACACCAAAGAACAAGTAACGAAAAGGGACAAATAAAAATCCCGACGTCGACATGTGGCGACTCTGTTGGGGATTCCAGTAAGAGGGCTTAAGCTGCTACTACAAGCTTTTTAAAACTGTTATATGCTTGTGTGTGAATGTTTCATTTACATTTATGATGAATATGTATGAATGCATTTACTTACTGCACTGCAAAATATCTATCTGTGATATTAGTGCTTCGCACATGTCATCATTTCCATAAATGGTGAGACACGTTGTATGTGAATGTATATTGTGTAGTTCCTCCACCAGGAGGCTATCTTGTCGGTGTTTGATTACTGGACTCGTAGGGAGACTAATTCCAACGAGGCTCAAGAAAGGCACCACCCAGATTCGCTCCAGTTGAAAGACCAGATTGACTTCTCGTCAAGTAGATTGTGATGATCTGGGGACCTTCATGCCAAAAAGCCGTGAGAGTAACCCTAAGATAGGTCAACCTCTGATAAACCAAACGCGGAGGAAAGTCTCTTCATGCTTTCCATTTTTAATTACTTATAAAAAGCATTTACTTGTAATTTTATTCCACGTCCATCTTTATGTAATGAAAAATATGAAGAATATTTGTGCATACATGTGTTGGGTAAAATCTAATTACCCACAACACGCAAGTATACGTGGTCAACAAGTAATACAGTGAAAGTAGAGTATCGTTCCCACGAGGAATTATTAATACAAATTACCAAGTACTAACCCTTAATCAAACTAATTTTATTTAAACAGACAATTTAACAATATAAATTAAATTATCTAATTACACTAATTCTAATCACCACTAATTAAAATTCAGATTATGGAGATTTAAGATTAGAACTTCACTTATTGCTTCATTTAAATTAACACACTTCTCATAAATTATTTTCTATCCTGAATTGTTAATCAAGAACACTAAAGCAGATAAAACCACCTCTCGATGCATAATACCCATACTTACTTAAATCCACAATTGATAGAATTAAGCAAGACACACTAATTAACTAATCCATTATATCTCTATGTGAATTACAATTAAAAAGGATTTAAAGCACAAGTTCTCTATAAGATTACATATGGCGTAAAGGCATATGTGACACCCCCAAAATAGGTCCATTCCACCCAACCCATTCTGAGTTGTCAAATACATGGTACAGAAACAACTACAACTTTTACAACCAATAAGCTGTGAGTTTGAATACAAACATTATCATCTAGACAATATCCACATGCAAATAAATTCCCATCATAATTATTGATACATTATTTTACAAAAATGGTGAGGACTACTAAACAACTCTCTCTAGAACCATCATTACATCCCCCGACTCGTACTCGCTACATTCTCGTCTCCTGAGAAGAAAAAATAGAACAACAAGAAAAAGGGTGAGCTCAACTAGCCCAGTAAAGAATATTATGACTAAGATAATGTACAACAAATTATCCTTAGTCTTCAACAGGGAAAAATCTGATAGAATACAATAGACAACAAGTTTAGATCAACAACTGCAGCGGAAACAACAATTCATTAGAAGAGTTAAGTAGAGAATAAAATCTACTAACATCTATGAATTTAAAAGTCCATCATCAATATTTTATCCCTGTAACATCAATCAATATATATCTCAAATCAAATCAAATATTCATCTTTGCACTACAGGCCAAAGATATTCATCAGTCGGTCATGTTCATCTCAACACCTGTTCATCTTTGCACTACGGGCCAAAGATATTCATCAATTGTTCATGTTTATCTCATCACCTGTACATCTTTGCACTACGGGCCAAAGATATTCATAATAAAATCAACCATCTTTGCACTACAGGCCAAAGATATTCAGTAACACCATCATTTAGGACTGAGGATGATGAAAAATATTTTAAAGGAAACGAATCCAGTGAAACAAAATAACAAGTATTAAGGATTCGTACTCTAAACAATCCGAGTTCAAAAATACTTCATAAATAATCACACTGAAGTAAAATTCAAGAATGATCAAAACATAGATCCAATCAAAGCTAGTATCCAGAATAGATATTTTGGACAAAAAGAAGAAATTTTATTTTTTGGTGAATAATGTCGTATACGTGAATAGTGCCGTATACGTGAATAATAACTCTGACACCAAAAGATAGAAATTTCACAAAAAACATCATCACGCTTCAGTGAATAGTACTCGTGAATAGTAACTCGTGAATAGTAACTCATGAATAGTAACTCGTGAATAGTAACTCATGAATAGTAACCCCGACATGAAAAAGTTCCAAATTTGATAAAAAGTTCCAACCAATATTTCAGCATAATGATATTGAAGAAATAATATCATTTGAGAAGAAAATAACATCCTTTACCTCGAAAGACAGTACTTCTAGTTGAAACGCCGGATATAGGCTATGACTTGAACTTGCACCGTATAACAATACTCAAAGTATACTCAAAATACTCACAAGAATACGCTCGATAATATAGAGAGAGAAAACTTCAGTTTCTGGTGTGATTTTCAATTCTAACCTAAGCACCTATTTATAGAAAATTGCTTAGAACACCAAAGCAGAAAATTTAATATAATATTAATATATATAAAAATTTTCTACGCCACCCATGAATCTGATTTTCAGACATTGAACACATGCTTCCTTCTAGAAAAAAATAAAAAAATGTTTTTATTATTAAAAATATTTTAAACTTCCAAAAATCAATTATTTCGGAACTCCGGAACTTCAATAATTCATAATAAATAGCCCTTTTTGCCAGAAAATTCGAATCTCGCTAGTTTTTATAGGAAATTCAATTCTCTACAACTTTGCAGAAGAAAGTTTTTCCAAATTCCAAATAGAAATTGATCGAAATCCACAAACAGGCGATTTTACAGGCTATAATCAAATTTTCAGTCAAGAAATAGGTCTACCGACACACAAAATCTGTGTTAAACATTTAATGCCACAAAAAAAATACTCTTCCTCCTCATATACTCATATATCCCACATTCATTATAAAAATATCATCGTTAATATATTATTAAAATAATATATTTAAATGAATTATTTTATCAGAAAAAGATAAAATATTAATTTTCAACAATTGTCACATTAAAAATTTTCTCCATCTATATCCACATAAATTCAATATTTTCCTCATCATATAAATCAATAATTAATTATTCACAAATAATATTACAGAATCACAGTACTGGCAACCAGGCCGTTCCTAGGAAAGAGGGGGCTTTCCAATAAGAATTTCTCCTTACTGGCGCGCAATTAGGTGACCAAACCTCTCCTTAGACAGAACTTTCTAGACATTGCCAATAATGTTATCAAATAATATTATTCAGATAATATGAATTATTGCTTCGATAATGGAAAATACTGTGTAATGACAATTATTGAAACACCAGTAATATAAAATATCAATGCAGCAATTATTGAATCAATAACATAAAATACTGAACAGTAATTACTGTAACAATTATTGAGTAGTGCCTTCTTACGTAAGAATCAATAATTGGTGCAATACCGTGTGCTACTGTGCAACAACGCGTATTACTGTGTTTTAACCACCGAGTATTCCAACAGTATTAACGGTAACAACAACGCCGTTATTTATAAACAACTTATATTTGTCGTTTTCTTCATCCAATCGCTTTCCGTTATGGGGCCCACAAAAGACTGCGCCGTCGTACGAATATTCCCCGACAGCAAGAATATTCCACGACCAAACGAATATTCCCCGACAACAATGAATATTTATAACCACCTGCTTATTTAAAATATTTGCGCATTTTACCCATAACTATCCACATTAATCAAATCAATCCTTACTATTTCAAAATCATAAATAGAGAAAATTAAATTTCATTAATAATAAGTTGGGGTCTTACAACCTCCCCTCCTTATGAAATTTCGTCCTCGAAATTGACGTACGTAACTGGTGTTTCAAAAAGGTAAAGATACGTCGCTTTCATTTCCGTTTCCAACTCCAAGGTCAATTCCTCTATAGCATGATTCCTCCACAAAACTTTAACTTGTGGTATGACCTTCGTGCGTATTCCCATCCAGCATCTTAATGGATGGGAATACGCACGAAGGTCATACCACAAGTTAAAGTTTTGTGGAGGAATCATGCTATAGAGGAATTGACCTTGGAGTTGGAAACGGAAATGAAAGCGACGTATCTTTACCTTTTTGAAACACCAGTTACGTACGTCAATTTCGAGGACGAAATTTCATAAGGAGGGGAGGTTGTAAGACCCCAACTTATTATTAATGAAATTTAATTTTCTCTATTTATGATTTTGAAATAGTAAGGATTGATTTGATTAATGTGGATAGTTATGGGTAAAATGCGCAAATATTTTAAATAAGCAGGTGGTTATAAATATTCATTGTTGTCGGGGAATATTCGTTTGGTCGTGGAATATTCTTGCTGTCGGGGAATATTCGTACGACGGCGCAGTCTTTTGTGGGCCCCATAACGGAAAGCGATTGGATGAAGAAAACGACAAATATAAGTTGTTTATAAATAACGGCGTTGTTGTTACCGTTAATACTGTTGGAATACTCGGTGGTTAAAACACAGTAATACGCGTTGTTGCACAGTAGCACACGGTATTGCACCAATTATTGATTCTTACGTAAGAAGGCACTACTCAATAATTGTTACAGTAATTACTGTTCAGTATTTTATGTTATTGATTCAATAATTGCTGCATTGATATTTTATATTACTGTTGTTTCAATAATTGTCATTACACAGTATTTTCCATTATCAAAGCAATAATTCATATTATCTGAATAATATTATTTGATAACATTATTGGCAATGTCTAGAAAGTTCTGTCTAAGGAGAGATTTGGTCACCTAATTGCGCGCCAGTAAGGAGAAATTCTTATTGGAAAGCCCCCTCTATCCTGGGAACGGCCTGGTTGCCAATATTGTGATTCTGTAATATTATTTGTGAATAATTAATTATTGATTCATACGATGAGGAAAATATTGATTTTATGTGGATATAGATGGAGAAAATTTTTATAGTGACAATTGTTGAAAATTAATATTTTATCTTTTTCTGATAAAATAATTCATTTAAATATATTATTTTAATAATATATTAACGATGATATTTTTATAATGAATGTGAGATATATGAGTATATGAGGAAGAAGAGTATTTTTGTGGCATTAAATGTTTAACACATATTTTGTGTGTTGGTGGACACAATTATTGACTGAAATTTGATTATAGCCTGTACAATCGCCCGTTTGTAGATTTCGGTCAATTTTTGTTTGGAATTTGGAAAAACTTTCTTCTGTAAAGTTGTAGAGAATTGAATTTCCTATAAAAACTCGCGAGATTCGAATTTTCTGGCAAAAAGGGCTATTTATTATGAATTATTGAAGTTCCGAAGCTCCGAAATAATTGATTTTTGGAAGTTTTAATTATTTTAAATAATAAAAACGTTTTTTTTACTTCTTCTAGAAGGGAGCATGTGATTTGAATGTGTTGAATGCAGATTTTCAGATTCAAGAAGTGTACGTAGAGAATTTATAATAATTATTATTATTTTATTAAATTTTCTGCTTTGGTGGTCTAAGCAATTTCTTATAAATAGGGTGCTTAGGTTAGAATTGAAAATCACACCAGAAACTGAAGTTTTCTCTCTCTATATTATCGAGCGTATTCTTGTGAGTATTTTGAGTATACTTTGAGTATTGCTATACGGTGCAAGTTCAAGTCATAGCCTATATCCGATGTTTCAACTAGAAGTACTGTCTTTCGAGGTAAAGGATGTTATTTTCTTCTCAAATGATATTATTTCTTCAATATCATTATGCTGAAATATTGGTTTGAAGTTTTTATCAAATTTGGAACTTTTTCATGCCAGGGTTACTATTCATGAGTTACCATTCACGAGTTACTATTCATGAGTTACTATTCACGAGTTACTATTCACGAGTACTATTCACAAAGCATGATGATGTTTTTTGTGAAATTTCTATCTTTTGGTGTCGGAGTTACTATTCACGTATACGTCACTATTCACGTATACGGCACTATTCACATATACGATACTATTCACCGAAAAAATAAAATTTCTTCTTTTTGTCCAAAATATCTATTCTGGATACTAGCTTTGATTGTATCTATGTTTTGATCATTCTTGAATTTTACTTCAGTATGATTATTTATGAAGTATTTTTGAACTCAGATTGTTTAAAGTACGAATCCTTAATACTTGTTATTTTGTTTCACTGGATTCGTTTCCTTTAAAATATTTTTCATCATCCTCAGTCCTAAATGATGGTGTTACTGAATATCTTTGGCCTGTAGTGCAAAGATGGTTGATTTTGTTATGAATATCTTTGGCCCGTAGTGCAAAGATGTACAGGTGTTGAGATGAACATGAACAATTGATGAATATCTTTGGCCCGTAGTGCAAAGATGAACAGGTGTTTAGATGAACATGACCAACTGATGAATATCTTTGGCCTGTAGTGCAAAGATGAATATTTGATTTGATTGAGATAAATATTGATTGATGTTACAGGGATAAAATATTGATGATGGACTTTTAAATTCATAGATGTTAGTAGATTTTATTCTCTACTTAACTCTTCTAATGAATTGTTGTTTCCGCTGCAGTTGTTGATCTAAACTTGTTGTCTATTGTATTCTATCAGATTTTTCCCTGTTGAAGACTAAGGATAATTTGTTGTACATTATCTTAGTCATAATATTCTTTACTGGGCTAGTTGAGCTCACCCTTTTTCTTGTTGTTCTATTTTTTCTTCTCAGGAGACGAGAATGTAGCGAGTACGAGTCGGGGGATGTAATGATGGTTCTAGATAGAGTTGTTTAGTAGTCCTCACCATTTTTGTAAAATAATGTATCAATAATTATGATGTGGATTTATTTGCATGTGGATATTGTCTAGATGATAATGTTTGTATTCAAACTCACAACTTATTGGTTGTAAAAGTTGTAGTTGTTTCTGTACCATGTATTTGACAACTCAGAATGGGTTGGGTGGAATGGACCTATTTTGGGGGTGTCACAAATAAGAAATAGGGTTTTGATCTTAATCTGCTCTAATATAATCTAATGGAATTCTTCCTCAAAAACATGCCTCTAATCCTTCTAATTCTCCTCCTTTTATATACCTCTTTATATGTCTTTAAGTCCTCTTGGAAGTCCTTGAGTCAATCAGCTCGAACCAATCCTTCTTGGACTCAAATTCTGACAAAAACTACTCTTTCTGCGCATACCCAAGCCCCAGCTTGCTTATTACCTTGCAAATAGCAAGCCCTGGCTTTCTATGTTGATTTTTTTGAACTCAGGACCCCAATCCCCGGCTTGGGTATAAGGCATAAAATGGCAAGACCCAGCTTGGGTATAAGCTGTTAGTTGTTTTTCTGCTGCAGTGTCCTCTGATAAAATGACCATAACTTTTGATTCGAGAGGAGTTACGGGGTCTTCCACCTACCAAATCAAAGCTATCGACGAGCTCTAAAACTTTCATTCTTTGCGTTTTGAGAAATAACAAACGAGTGAAGGTCAAAATTGGACTGGAAGTGACTGCTATGCAAATGGCCATCCAAAATAGCGAAGTTCAACGTCCGTTGGTACAAATGTCATAACTCTTGCATCCGAACTCCGATTGGAATAATTTAAGATGTTTCGGAAAGCTAAGCAGAAGCTCTACAATATAGTCGAAGTTCCAAGCTAAGAACATGAAATGAACATGAAAGCCCAAACGATGTTCGGATTACTTTTCCTTGCATTTTTATACCAATAGTCGCTCACACAGCTCCCAAACATATAATCTACAAAATGAACACAAAATGCATGAAAAGTAACTAAGAAACACGAGATTAAGCAAATAACTCAAGTAATAGATACCGGATAAGTAGGTATAAAACCTACTTATCAAATACCCCCGAACTTAAACCTTTGCTTGTCCTCAAGAAAAAACAAAACAAAAATGCAATGCAATGCAATGCAACTAATCTATATGCCTATGAATCCAGCAGTAATGACAGAAACAAGTCTATTCACCCGGCCTTAGAGAAATCAAGTAAACATGATAATACATCATATCAAAACAAATCATTAACTTTCCAATCAATCATCAAATCTTAGACTGTTATCACTAATATAGTGCATGTGTGCTCAACAACAATGCTAACTAATGTAATGCTAAATACAACACATAATAGATCTCTTTAAAGGCATCATACAGTGAAAACTCACAAAATTCACGAACAAGCTAGATCCAACTAAAGTCAAACATCCACCAAGTTCAAGAGTCCAATCTGGGATACTTATGCTTTACTTTGCATTACGGGGGCTTTTTACTTTTTTCCCATTTTATTATTTTTTAACCATGACTGTGCAATGTCTCATTCTATTAGGCTAACAGTACTACCCCTTAGCGAGCTTTCAACCAACGACTCCCAAATCATTAAGACTTTAGGGCACTAGGTGTAAAGATACTCTCTCGGGCTTACTTGCTCAAGTAACAAAGGCCCCGAAACAAAACTAGCCACGAAATTTATTCATATTTTTTTTCTTTTTTTTTTGTGAAGCTTATATATCCCAATTTTTTTCTCCAAACTTATGTTTTTGTCTAAATTTAGCCATCTCCACCTATTCATGTCTTTCATTTATTCAAACTAATATTATCCTTAAGAAGTCAATTATGTATCAATTTAAACTTACTCAGTCAACAAAGTTGTCTCTAACGTGCTAACCTGATTATACCAGTTTGAAACGGGAAAAGATTCAATTCATAACAAGAAATCACATTAAAGTTCTAATAATCAGTACTATACTTGTCTACTCAATCCCATTCTCATCATTGGCAAAAATTGACTGTAACTATCAAACAGCTAGACTCATGCAAGATGAACATAGTAACTAACTATTATTTTTGATTTTTTGATTTTTTTAACAAGAAACTGAATATAATGCTATTCAAACTATACTACTATGCAACTACTTATGCAGTTGTACTACATGAATGCAAATATAATGAACCTAAACTAAATTAACAACATATGCAAAATAACATAACATAAACATGAAACTAAACATGCAATAAAGAACTAAACTAAACTCCCCAAAACTTAGCAATTACAATGTCCTCATTATAAGAATATAGCGGTAAATAGAAGAGAACTTCCCTGTAATTAGCTAAGCGTGAGGTGATGGTGGAGATGGCGGCAACGATCATTTTCATATCCATTGAACCTCCAATACCTGCAATGAAGAGTGCTAACATGTGTGAGATCCCAAATTTTATGAAATAAAAGTATTCAATTTTTCTATTTAGTAAATAGTTAAATTGATAAAAGTTTAAAGTTAAGGGTGATATATATAAAATTTTCAAAATACGCAAGTGGTTATAAAGTACTCATTTCTGTCGGGGAATATTCGTTTGGCCGTGGAATATTCTTGTTGTCGGAGAATATTCGTACGACGGCGCAGCCATTTGTGGGCCCCATAACAGAATAACTGTCGGATGAAGAAAATGACATATTTGAGTTTTATAAATAACGACGTAAATGTTACCGTTAACACTATTGGAATACCTGGTGGTTAAAATACAGTAATACACATGGTTGCACAGTAGCACACGGTATTACACAATATTTTTGAATTATTGATTCTTATGTAAGAAGACACTACTCAATAATTGTTACAGTAATTACTGTTCAATATTTTATTTTATTGATTCAATAATTTCTGCATTGATATTTTATATTATTGTTGTTTCAATAAATGTCATTGCACAGTATTTTCCATTATCAAATCAATAATTCATATTATTTGAATAATATTATTAGATAACATTATTTGCAATGTCTAGAAAGTTCTATCAAAGAGAGGTTTGGTCACCTAATTGCGCGCCAGTAAGGAAAAATCCTTATCGAAAAGCCCCCTGTTTCCTGGGAACGGCCTGATTGTCATTATTATGATTCTGTAGTATTATTTATGAATAATTAATTATTGGTTTATACGATAAGGAAATATTTATTTTATGTGGACACAAATGATGAATAGGAAAATATTTATTTTATGTGGTTATAAATGAAGGAATTAATGTTGAGGTGTTTTGTCGGAATGGAGGTATTAAAAATCAAATAAGTGTTCTTAAAGCTCTATTGCGTGAGTTATAATTTTCATCCGACCGTTGGATCGTTGCGATTTTTGGATATGTTATACATATATAAGTTGAGTATATGTTCACAAATTTTGAACCGTTAAAAATTAACGTATGATTTGTTATGAATTTTAAGAGGTGTTGAAAATTGTCCGTTTGTGGAATTCATATATTTTTTATTGGAAATTTAGAAACACTTTCTTCTGCAAAATTGTAGAGAATTCGATTTCATGTGGAATGGACATATAATTCGTATTTTTCTGATAAAAGGGCTATTTATTATGAATTATTGAAGTTTCAGAAAATTAAATGTTTTTTTATTAAAAACATGGGTGGGCTCCACTTTTGGTTGGTGTAAAAATCTGATTTTGGTGGGCCCCACTAGCGGTGGCTGATATTTGGGTCAAAAATGTGTGCGTATAAAATTTTTGAAATATTAATATTTTATTAATTTAGTCTCCTATGAGGTTCTAGCATTTTTCTATAAATAGGCGCTTAGGTTAGAATTGAAAATAACACCAAAACAAGTTTTCTCTCTCTATATATTGTCGAGCGTATTTTTGTGAGTATTTAGATACTTTGAGAGTTGCTATTCAGTGCAAGTTTCCTTCAGCATTACATCCGATATTCCAGTCAGAAATACTGCTCTTTTGAGGTAAGAAATTTTAAGGGTTATTATGTTTTTCATTTTTCGTAAATTTTCCGATCTTCAAAAATTCTGGAAAAATTTAAAATGATAATTTGATGAGTTTTCTAGATTGTGTCCAAAAATGGCGATTTTTGGATTTATAGATTAGGAGTTATGAATTTTATGGGAAAAAACTATTTTAAAATTAAACCCTTATAACTCATTGTGGTTTACTCTAAAATTGGTGAAATTTTTATTGAGAGTACATGTATATAATAGCAGTATACTCTATAAATTTTGGAATTTTTGTACAAAGGTACAATTTATGATAAATGTCTAAATATTCAGCAGTTTTGGCCATATGAAAAATAGTAAATGAATTTTAAAAATTTCGAGAAAAATATGTGTTCAATATGGGACTATATTATGCTAAATCCCAGAAAAGAAAATTTGTTTGTACTGATTTGGTATTTTTCATGAAAATGGACTAGTTATGAGTAAATAAATTAAATATGTTATTTGAAATAACAAAATTGAAAAATAGGATTTTATGGCTTGGGAATCCTATATAAGGTATATGCAGATTTTTGATGAGGGTTTTGGTTATTGATGATGAAATCTTATGAGTTTGGCATTTTAGGATGATTAAATACATTAATTAGTAAAGTGTAAAAAATTAAAATAAATTATTATTTTAGATTAAGAAATGATTAAATTATTGTTATAATATTAATGATAGTAGATTATGAGATTATTAAGTGATTAATAACATTTGAATATTCTTGAACTCTGGATAAATTATATTATAAATGTTTAATATTTATCCTTTATCTCATTTGATTGATTCTTTATATCATTGTCATCATCCTCATGCTTATATTATTATGAAAGTCATCTATGACCTGTAGTGCATAGATGAACTTGGTATGATTATGACCATGGATTATTCGGTATAATCATGACCGTAATGTTATAAATAATGTGGTAAAAGTCCTCATTGGCCCGTAGTGCATTGATGGACAATTTTTGGTATGATCATGACCATGAGTTCTCTTCGGCCAAGGGTGCAAAGATGAATTATTTTATGGCGTGATCATGATCGTTGATGAAAGCACGATTATCCTTGGCTAGTAGTGCATGGATAATTCATGGTCATGATATAAATGAATATCTTTAGCCATAGTGCATGGATAATTAAGTGATGTGGATTAATTATTGCGTTGAGTCTCAGCGATGAAATATTAATATCCTTGGCCCATAGTGCATGGATAATTTATGGATGTGATATTAATGAATATCCTTGACCGTAGTGCAAGGGTGATTCGATAATGTGGATTAATTTTTTAGCTGAGTCTCAGCGATAAAATATTGATAACAATCTTTTAATTCGTAGAAGATAGTAGATATCATGATCTACTTGACTCTTCTAAAATACAGTTGTATGTCTTTGGCCTGTAGTACAAAGATGAAATGATAATGAATATCTTTGGCCCGTAGTGCAAGGATGAATTTATTAGTATGATTATAGACAGGAACTGTGATTTGGTATAACCATGATCTTTGATGTTTCAGGTTAAGACAGGTAATGAAAATTATCTTCGTCATGGGTGCGAAGAGGAATTTAGAATCACAATTATGATTATGAGTTATTCATATGATTGTGGAAAGGAACTGTTGATTGATGTTACAAGGATAAAACATTGTTGGTGAACTTTTAACGTGAAGAAGATAATAGACTTTATAGTGTATTTGAATTTTCTAATGGATTGCTCGTTCCGCTACAACTATGGCTGAAAAGTTTTATCATCTACCATATGTTCTAAATCTCTGATTTATCACTGATGAAGGCTATTGATATTTTAATTATCTTTAGTCATGATATTCTTTAATGGGCTAGTTGTGCTCACCCTTTTGCTTCACAATTCTTTTCAGGTAATAAGAGTGTAGCTGAGTCGAGCGAGGATAACAAGGAAATAGTGTGATGGTCCGAGACTATCGAAGTTTCTCAATACATTATAAAATGGCATGACATGCAATATATAATTGTACTGAGGACCTAAGATGTGTGTGATGTATTTTATACGTCACTTAATAATTGATTTTGGTGAACAACAATAGGGTGATGAGAACCCGACCTTAAAAGCGTCAAAAGTGCACCGCATTAAAATGAGGAGAACATAAATCTTCTCGTGTTCCTTCGGGGACTTGATATATATGCTGTTGTACTTTATATGGCATTGTAATAATTTAAATATGAATATTATCGTATTATACACGTAACAATATTTGTATTGAAACTCACAGTATATTTGAGAATTTTTGAGTTTGAATACTGTCTAGAAGACAATATTTGTATTAAAACTCACAACTCATGCTGTATATTTAAGTTTGTATTTAAATTTTGTACCATATATCTGGCGACTCAAGATGGTTGATGTATACCTGTTTTGGGGGCGTCACAGTTGGTATCAAAGCTTAGGGATATGATCCCTGGTTGAGATGTGAGACAAGAACTAGGACGGAAGAGACGGGGAATTCCTTCACTAGTATGACATACCTAAGTTTATTTGGTATTTAATTGGTCGGTCAGAGTATAGGGCTAATATGTGGCATGTCAATTAACTCTTATTTTGAAACTATATTCTAGAATGACATCTGAAATACAGGAGATGAGCAATGGGAAAATCATGATAGAAAGGAAATAACCGAGAAGGTACAAATCCGAAAAGAAAGTAAGGTATTCTCATCTCTTTGATATACCAGGTATGTACATAAATTTCGAGGGCGAAATTTCATAAGGAGGGGAGATTGTGAGATCCCGAATTTTATGAAATAAAAGTATTTAATTTTTCTATTTAGTAAATAGTTAAATTGATAAAAGTTTAAAGTTAAGGGTGATATATATAAAATTTTCAAAATACGCAAGTGGTTATAAAATACTCATTTTTATCGGGGAATATTCGTTTGGTCGTGGAATATTCTTGTTGTCGGAGAATATTCGTACGACGGCGCAGCCATTTGTGGGCCTCATAACAGAATAACTGTCAGATGAAGTAAATGACAAGTTTGAGTTTTAAAAATAATAGCGTAAATGTTACCGTTAACACTGTTGGAATACCTGGTGCTAAAAATACAGTAATACGCGTGGTTGCACAGTAGCACACAGTATTGTATAGTATTTTTGAATTATTGATCCTTACGTAAGAAGACACTACTCAATAATTGTTACAGTAATTACTATTCAATATTTTATTTTATTGATTCAATAATTGCTGCGTTGATATTTTATATTATTGTTGTTTCAATAATTGTCATTGCACAATATTTCCCATTATCAAATCAATAATTCATATTATTTGAATAATATTATTAGATAACATTATTGGCAATATCTAAAAAATTCTGTCAAGGAGAGTTTTGGTCACCTAATTGCGCGCCAGTAAGGAGAAATCCTTATCAGAAAACCCCTTCTTTCCTGGGAACGGCCTGGTTGTCATTATTGTGATTCTGTAATATTATTTGTGAATAATTAATTATTGATTTATACGATAAGGAAATATTTATTTTATGTGGACATAAATGATGAATAGAAAAATATTTATTTTATGTGATTATAAATGAATGAATTAATGTTGAGGTGTTTTGTCGGAATGGAGGTATTAAAAATCAAATCAGTATTCTTAAAGCTTTATTGCGTGAGTTATAATTTTTATCCGACCGTTGGATCGTTGCGATTTTTGGATATGTTATACATATATAAGTTGAGTATATGTCCACAAATTTTGAACCGTTAAAAATTAACGTATGATTTGTTATGAATTTTAAGAGGTGTTAAAAATTATCCGTTTGTGGAATTCAGATATTTTCTGTTGGAAATTTGGAAACACTTTCTTTTGCAGAGTTGTATAGAATTCGATTTTGTATGGAATTGACATATAATTCGTATTTTTCTGATAAAAGGGCTATTTATTATGAATTATTAAAGTTTCGGAAAATAAAATATTTTTTATTAAAAACATGGGTGGCCCCCACTTTTGGTTGGTGTAAAAATCTGATTTTGGTGGGCCCACCGGTGGTGGCTGAAATTTGGGTCAAAATGTGTGCGTAGAAATTTTTTGAAATATTAATATTTTATTAATTTAGTCTCCTATGACGTTCTAGTATTTTTTTATAAATAGACGCTTAGGTTAGAATTGAAAATCACACCAAAAAAAAGTTTTTTTTTTCTCTCTATATTGTCGATCGTATTTTTGTGAGTATTTAGATACTTTGAGAGTTTCTATTCAGTGTAAGTTTCCTTCGGCATTACATCCAATATTCCAATTAGAAATATTGCTCTTTTAAGGTAAGAGATTTTAAGGGTTATTATGTTTTTCATGTTTCATAATTTTTTTGACTTTCAAAAATTCTGGAAAAATTTAAAATAATAATTTGATGAGTTATCTAGATTGTGTCCAAAAATGGCAAATTTTGGATGTATAGATTAGGAGTTATGAATTTTATTGGAAAAAACTATTTTCAAAGTAAACCCTTATAACTCCTTGTGGTTTACTCTAAAATTGGTGAAATTTTTATTGGGAGTATATGTATATAACAGCAGTATACTCTATAAATTTTGGAATTTTTGTACAAAGGTACAATTTATGATAAATGTCTAAATATTCGGCAGTTTTGGCCATATGAAAAATAGTAAATGAATTTTAAAAATTTTTGAGAAAAATATGTGTTCAATATGGGACTATATTCTGCTAAATTCCAGAAAAGAAAATTTATTTGTACTGATTTGGTATTTTTCATGAAAATGGACTAGTTATGAGTAAATGAATTAAATATGTTATGTGAAGTAACAAAATTGAAAAATAGGACTTTATGTCTTGGGAATCCTATATAAGGTATATGCAAATTTTTGATGAGGGTTTTGGTTATTGATGATGAAATCTTATGAGTTTGGCATTTTAGGATGATTAAATGCATTAATTAGTAAAGTGTAAATAATTAAAATAAATTATTTTTTTCGATTAAGAAATGATTAAAATATTGTTATAATATTAATGATAGTAGATTATGAGATTATTAAGTGATTAATAACATTTGAATATTCTTGAACTCTGGATAAATTATATTATAAATGTTTAATATTTATCCTTCATTTCATTTGATTGATTCTTTATATCATTGTCATCATCCTCATGCTTATATTATTATGAAAGTCATCTGTGGCATGTAGTGCATAGATGGACTTGGTATGATTATGACCAGGGATTATTCGATATAATCATGATCGTAATGTTACAAATGATATGGTAAAAGTCCTCATTGGCCTGTAGTGCATTGATGGACAGTTTTTGGTATGATCATGACCATGGGTTCTCTTCGGCCAAGAGTACAAAGATGAATTATTTTATGGCGTGATCATGACCGTTGATGAAAACACGATTATCCTTGGCTAGTAGTGCATGGATAATTCGTGGTCGTGATATTAATGAATATCCTTAGCCGTAGTGCGTGGATAATTAAGTGATGTGGATTAATTATTGTGTTGAGTCTCAGCGATGAAGTATTAATTCATGGATATGATAATAATGAATATCCTTGGCCCGTAGTACATGGATAATTAATGGATGTGATATTAACGAATATCCTTGGCCGTAGTGCAGGAGTGATTCGATGATGTGGATTATTTTTTTAGCCGAGTCTCAACGATAAAATATTGATAACAAACTTTTAATTCGTAGAAGATAGTAGATATCATGCTCTACTTGACTCTTCTAAAATACAGTTGTATGTCTTTGGCCTGTAGTGCAAAGATGAAATGATAATGAATATCTTTGGCCCGTAGTGCAAGGATGAATTTATTAGTATGATTATAAACAGGAACTGTGATTTGGTATAACCATGATCTTTGATGTTTCAGGTAAAGACATGTAATGAAAATTATCTTCGTCCTGGGTGCGAAGAGGAATTCAGAATCACAATTATGATTATGAGTTATTCATATGAATGTGGAAAAAAACTGTTGATTGATGTTACAAGGATAAAACATTGTTGGTGAACTTTTAACGTGGAGAAGATAATAGACTTTATGGTCTATTTGACTCTTCTAATGGATTGCTCGTTCCGCTTCAACTGTGGTTGAAAAGTTTTATCATCTACCATATGTTTTAAATCTCTGATTTATCACTGATGAAGGCTATTGATAATTTAATTATCTTTAGTCATGATATTCTTTACTGGGCTAGTTGTGCTCACTCTTTTGCTTCACAATTCTTTTCAGGTAATAAGAGTGTAGCTGGGTCGAGCGGGGATAACAAGGAAATAGTGTGATGGTCCGAGACTATCGAAGTTTCTCAATACATTATAAAATGGTATGACATGTAATATATAATTGTAATGAGGACCTAAGATGTGTCTCATATATTATACGTCACTTAATAATTGATTTTTGTGAACAACAATAGGGTGATGAGAACCCGACCTTGAAAGCGTCAAAAGTGCACCGCATTAAAATAAGGAGAATAGAAATCTTCTCGTGTTCCTTCGGGGACTTGATATATTTGCTGCTGTACTTTATATGGAATTGTAATAATTTAAATATGAATATTGTCGTATTATATACGTAATAATATTTGTATTGAAACTCACAGTATATATGAGAATTTTTGAGTTTGAATATTGTCTTGAAGACAATATTTGTATTAAAACTCACAGCTCATGCTGTATATTTAAGTTTGTATTTGAATTTTGTACCATGTATCTGGCGACTCAAGATGGGTGATGTATACCTATTTTGGGGGCGTCACAATATGGATTAGAATAGCACTTTGGAATATAACGTGATTCCTATCTACTAAATAAACTAGGAAAGAATATAAATATAAAAAAAATTCTTGGGTTGCCTCTCAGTCAGCGCTTGCTGTGACGCCCCCAAAATAGGTATACATCACCCATCTTGAGTCGCCAAATACATGGTACAAAATTCAAATACAACTTAATAATACAGCTATCATGTAAAATACGACAAAATACAAACTGAGAGTTTTAATACGAATATTGTCATCTAGACAATATCCACACTCAAAGGAGTCCTCATTACATTTATTATCACACTATTTTATAGAATAGCGAGGACAACTATGACACCATCTCGGACCATTAATTTGTTCCCCGACTAGTCCCTGCTACATTCTCATTTTCTAAAGAGAACAATGAAAGCAAAAGGGTGAGCTCAACTAGCCCAGTAAGAAATATTATGACTAAGATAATGCAGAATAAAATTATCGTTAGCCTTCAACAGTGTTAAACTAATAAAATATAACAAACATCAAGTTTAACTATAGCGGAACAAGTAATCCATTAAAAGAGTCAAGTAGAGAATAAAATCTACTATCTTTTATGATTTAAAAAGTTTTTCATCACTTTTATCACTGAGACTCAGCTTAATAAATAATCCACATCATCCCTGCACTATGGCCAAGGATATTCATTAGTATCACAACCACAAATTATCCATGCTCTACAGGCCAAGGATATTAATGTTTTCATCAATAGTAATGATCATGCCAACAATTGTCCATCAATGCACTACGGGCCAATGATGACTTTTACCACACCATTTGTAACATTACGGTCATGATTATACCGATTAATCCCTGGTCATAATCATACCAAGTCCATCTATGCACTACAGGCCACAGATGACTTTCAACATAATATAAACATGAGGATGATGACAATGATATAAGAATTCAATAAAACAAGTTCAAGAAGTAATTTATCCAGGAACTAATAACGTCCAAATTGTCAACATGATACTTCTTTGTAGAGTAAAATTTAGGAATGCTCAGAAGAATATTTCCATAAAAAGATACTGGATGAGGCGCAAATATCAAGGATATTCCACTAATTTCATGGAGTATAAAAGTCAAAACTTTAACTAACTAAGTATAATAAAGAATGGAATAAGAAAAGAAATCACCAGGCATGCGATCGATCGCACAGACAGGTTATTCCAACAGAATAATAAATAACGAAACCAGGTCATGCGTAAACGCACAGACAGGATGTTCCAACAGAATAATAAAGAATGGAATATCAGAAGAAATTCACCATGTATGCGGTACTTCGCAATAGACAGGTTATTCCAACATAATAATAAAGAATGGAATAATAGAAGAATTTCACCAAGTATAGGGTATTCCGCGTAAACAGACTATTCCAATAGAATAATAAAGAATGGAATAACAAAAGTTCTCTTCATGAATATGAAAGAAATAATACCCCTTACAGTAAAAGAAGAGTATACTGACTGGTAGGGCGAGAATATTTTTGAAGAAAACTTGCACTACGCTCAAAGCTTCCTAAAACTCTAAAGAAATACACTCGAGATTATAGAATAAAAATTCTCTGAATTTCTGGTGTGTTTTCAATTCTAACTAAGCATCCTATTTGTAGCAGCCCCGAATCCGGGCCCCAAATCACCTCGGATCCGGTATACTATTTCTATCACTATTTGCGGAAGATATAAACATAAGTTGTTTATACAATACATTACACACTATTACCCAAAATCGAATAACCTTAACTTATTACACATTTCATAAAATATCTATTACACAACCATATTTATCAAACTATTCTATTACTAGATAGCCACATATATTGCCCCAAACTGAACTTAGCTTAACCTTTTCCTGTATACGACGAATTTGCTTTACCTGCAATATTTTATCATGATATAGCAAGGGTGAGCATGAAAGTTGCCCATCAAGTTTATATACAATAATATAACGATATATCATGATTGAAGAGTATGAATAATGAGCTTGCTATAATTCATCAATATAATTGAGAACTAGCACGAACAAATTTTTGAATGAACAAGTATTATACATGAACAAACATTTCTGAACCAACTGGTAATGAAGGTGATCAGCCTTTCATACCGGACTTATACATGCAAGATGTACAGAATACAATTTTCGTGGCAATCAGCAATGATTAACCATAAGCTTGAAGAAACTACTCTTATTAGAGTTAAGTACAAGAAAACTTGCCTGAACCGTTGATTACCGCACGCAATTTAATAACGCTTTACCCCGAAGACCTAATATAAGTAATATAGATCTCCAATAATCAGAATATCATCACAGTATAATACTGTTATATTTATACACACAGAATAACCTAAACACATTACCACATAATCCTATCAGTCTATAACACACATAAGACTAGGTATCAAGTCAAACTATTGCAGTTTGAGTTGAAACCGACACAATTCTAACATCCCGACGGTCTAGTCGGACAAAAATCGAGTTTAAGTTCAATTAAACTCTGTCTAACCACTTAACCATTAACATCGATAATTTCTAATCAGACAAAACATTTATCATAGGCTCGTAATAATTTTCGGATAATTATTACCATTTATCAACATTTTTCAATCCTTAAAACCGTATTTAAATAAATTAAATACCACTTAATACCTTGATCATTAATATTTATTTAATATAAAATATTAATGAAAATCATTACATAATATTATAATATAATTATAATATCACAAAGTATTTTGTATACTTTAAAATCATTTTTATAAAATTTTCCAACACCTTAATCCATTATCCGATAATTAATATTAATATTAAAATATTAATATTTTTATGCCAAAATATCAAAAGTTATATTTTATAACTTAAAATATTTTTATATCACTTAAATTATTTTTATATTATTTATAAAGCATTAATTCTATTTTTCCTTAATTTATTTAATATATCTTATAAATAAACTAATTATCATTAATATTGATTAATTAAATGAATTTCATCACAAAATATTAAAAGTCATCAAAAATAACTTAAAATATTTTCTTATACCATAATATTATTTTTCATGATTTAAAAATTATTTTTAAATAATTTATTTAATATTATAATTAAATAAATAAATACCATTTACATTCCAAAAATACTAAATATTTTTGAAATATACTCAAAATAGTTAAAAACTTTTTTTCAGACTTTAAAATAATTGTTTTATAATTTATTTTGTATCTTTAATAATTAAAAATCATTTTTTCTAATTTTAAATCAATTTCCAAAAATTAATATATAAACCGTCGCTAAAGGGTCTTTAGGCGACAGAAGTGTCGCTAAATGTGTTCTTCAGGTGTTCTTGAGCATTCATGTCAGTCGCGAGGGTACCTAGTTTGACCGCGATTTAATCTGTGTTCCTTATGATTTCTAGGCCTGTGATTGATTTCATGTTGTAGTATTTATGTAATACTACAATCACAAACTTGTTTCATGGCCATACAACATCAGATCAGAGAGATATTGATCATCAAACACTCTGACAATGCTGTTCTTCAATTTCTGGGTTTTCCAGAAATTGAAGAACAGTCGAGGTGTCTGTTTTAGATCCTTATAACTTTCATTTCATGTTCGCTTTATGTGATCTAGAGGTTGCATCTTGTAGAACATATGTCAGTATACATTTAAATAACCTCAGATCATCTTAACAACAACAGATCTAAGATATTAAGTCCGGTCAAACTACCTGACAAAACCTGTTCTTGGTGAATTCTGGGTTTTCCAGAAATTCATCCGGACATATGGTCAAAGCTATTTTGACCGTGATTTTCGTCCACTCCAGTTATGATCTAAAGGATCTGATGACTTTAACGTGTAGTATAAATACTAGACTACAATAAACAATCAACAACTTAGCCAAAATATTAACAGAATGCAAGATCCGAACCTCCAAAAATGGTTGTCAGAAATTTCTGGGTAATCTGGGTTACCCAGATTCGTCACAGTCAACGTCGGTCAACGAGGTTTGACTGCATATATCTTAAGATCTAGACACGATCTGGACTTGATTCAAGTTCTATGTTGAAGCCCTTACAACATACTACAAATATATAACTTACAACACAACAAAACATTAACAAACAATGATCTATGAGCCCTGACATTTGCTTGTCAGTCAATATTTTCCAACATTTCCAGATTTCATAAATTGCTAGATTCGAGCATCTAGATGTTATAGATCCATGATCCAACAACCCAGATCTCTAAAAGGCACCTTCTAACACATATTTAACCAACAAACAACAACATTAAACATTAGAATCATAATTTTTGAAATTTAGGGTTTTTATACCTTTTAGCTTTGATTTTGATTTCTGATCTATGGATTCTGTTCTTGACTGATCTGATCTGATCATAACTTACTATTTCACCCTCTCTCACTCTAGAATTTCGAAAATGAAGAGAGAGACAAGGTTGGCCAAGAATGAAATAGAAAGTGAGCTTTTCTCTCTCTTTTAATTTATATTTTGATTGGGTTCAATGAATTGAAGAGCAAGATGTGGCTGATTGCTGGATTTATGTCAAAGGCTATGCTAGGGCTAGGGCTAGGATTGCTCAACAACCCAAGATTTTGCGAGATTTGCAAGTTACAAAAAAAAAAATACTAAAAAGGGCATTTTTGTCCTTTCCTTTAATTTTTAGATTTTTCATTTGATGAAACCTTTAGGGTCTAGGGTTTGGATAACTTAGGGTTTAGGTTTTAACCCTTAACTTTGCAAAAATTTAATTTCTAACATTTCCGAATTTTCGGTTATAAAAATTAGAAAATTAACATTTCTAACTTATAATTAGTATGTACTAATTATATTAAAATTCCTTAATCATACATTAAATCTTATTAATTAGGATTAATAATTCCTAATTAAAATTGCTAATTACGCGATTATGGTCAAAATCACGGATTAGGGTTTATAACCCAATAATTAGGGTTTCTAATAGAAAATAATTTTCTAATTTTAGAAATTTAATCTCGTAATTAGATTAGGGTTTCTAATTACTCATAAATTGATATAATTAGATTAGGGTTTCCTAATTAGCATTGCTAATTTTAGCAATTAATTCCATAATTGAGCATTAGGGTTTCTAACGGACAATTAGGGTTCCACAATTGGAAATTAGGGTTTGTTAATTAATTAACCTTTACCCCAATTAGTACTTAATTCATAGCACTAAATCATTAAAATTCTCCGTTATATTCCCAGATTAGGGTTTCATTTTATCAGATTCTAAAATTAGGGTTTTCATATAATCAACTAAGATTTTAGATAATTCATTAGGGTTTTCCCTAATTAATTACAATTATTGACGTTTAACCTTGTTCATAACATTGTATTCCCAATCTAGGGTTTTCAATATCCGAATTAGGATTTCGTACACCCGGAACTGAAACTAGGGTTTCCAGAACCGATTTCTAGGGTTTCTTATCAGACGTTAGGGTTTTCTAACTGAACGTTATCGTTCTTAATATAAACTTAGGGTTTGTCACATATATAAATTATCTGATCAACCCATGACCCTTAACCACATTCTGAAAACATCATTAACCATAAACACATAACATAATCACATAAATCCTTAATCCTGAATAATTCACCTATATCCTTAACAGAATTTTGAAACCCTCAAAATTCAATCCCAATAACATTAAACGCATACACTTATTTTCTGTCTAGGTCTAATATTTGACCTTAAATCAATCATTTAAGATTTTAATAATTTGCCCAAATTCTCGGGTTGTCACATTCACCCCTCCTTATAAGAATTTCGTTCCCGAAATTCACCTTACACCTTAGACCGTGCACCTTATACCATTCACACATATTTCACATGCTACCCAATACACCACTCACAAGGGTAAAGATTTTTAAAACTGTGCTGAGAAATCATATAGACTGGTTGTTTTTCATTTTCGCAAAGGTTTTATGGAAATTCATCCGCAAACCGTCATAACTTATGGACACAAGGGTGATCAGACCGATATGCCCTGTACTGGCCAAGTACTGCTGGTCGGAACAATTTGTTCCTCTTATCCGCCTTAGGCGCACAAAATTTCTTACCTCAGTCTTATTTGATTCCGCAGTAAAATAATTTTGGTTCGGGAAATTTCTTTCAATAAAACATTTTTGAGAATGACGTCATGATGCCGCACTGTATTTAACAGTCCGTTGAGGATTTCGTCATTTTGTGATTTTATCATGCTACATCATACCATAGTGGAATAGTGACTTTAAGTCAAATTCACACTAAGTAATACTGCATTGATGACTCCATCATTTTTATCATCTCTGCACCAGGTCACATGGTACATAAGTGATAAATAAAAACAATTTTTATTTTAAAAGGCACATAGTGCATATTTAGCTTGATGTCAAAATTTTGAAATCTAGGATAGATAGGGGTTTAGGAAAACCTAATTCTCCATTAATGATCATTTGCTTAAGCATTTTATCTGATCCTATAATCCTTAACACTCCATTCACACACAACTATACCCAATTCATAAAACCACACTTATGAGTTCATCACTTGGCCACAATTATATGAGTTTACAAACTGACCCTAGTCTGACCTTTGGCGTCCGTTCGCTGAGGGGCTCATAAACATTTCATATAACTATGCGTCAAAAATGTCACATAACTATGAGTTCTAAGAACTTGTACTTAATCCTATATTCTCTACCTATGACCTATTTATCTATATATAATAACTAGCGTGACACAACATTTCAACTATTACCCATGCCACCAACTAAGTAGTACAATTCCCCGCCCATACAAGGAATCATATAACTCAGTTGCTAACACAAGTCCTCATTGAAATCCCCACCTAATCTTAACCCCCTTTTTCAATACAAATTCAATTCGTATTCATGATCCATAACTCTTTTATGAGTTTTCATAGTACCATTTCATAGTACAACTTTCACACAGCATTTTACTGTAAACTTTTCAAACATTAGATTGATTCATTTCCCATATCATAACCTTTATCAGATCACGGGGTGATCTTATCGTATATATTACGATTCAATTCCATTTACTATGATCGTTTTATTTTACGATCTCCTATCCCTGCACTTTCAGTCTTTTAGACTCGATCTATTCACCATTATAACCAGAGTTAGGAAACTCTGTGTCTTAACAACTTACCGAGATTCATCTTTGAATCTTACCGACCAACTAACTCTATGTGAGTTAGATCTTATCCTAATCACTGCGGTTATTGGTCTCAGGTATTCCTACCTAAGCTTCATAACCAACAGCTCTGATACCAACTGTAGCAGCCCCGAATCCGGGCCCCAAATCACCACGGATCCGGTATACCATTTCTATCACTATTTGCGGAAGATATAAACATAAGTTGTTTATACAATACATTACACACTATTACCCAAAATCGAGTAACCTTAACTTATTACACATTTCATAAAATATCTATTACACAACCATATTTATCAAACTATTCTATTACTAGATAGCCACATATATTGCCCCAAACTGAACTTGGCTTAACCTTTTCCTGTATACGACGCATTTGCTTTACCTGCAATGTTTTATCATGATATAGCAAGGGTGAGCATGAAAGTTGCCCAGCAAGTTTATATACAATAATATAACGATATATCATGATTGAAGAGTATGAATAATGGGCTTGCTATAATTCATCAATATAATTGAGAACTAGCACGAACAATTTTTTGACTGAACAAGTATTATACATGAACAAACATTTTTGAACCAACTGGTAATGAAGGTGATCAGCCTTTCATACCTGACTTATACATGCAAGATGTACAGAATACAATTTTCGTGGCAATCAGCAATGATTAACCATAAGCTTGAAGAAACTACTCTTATTAGAGTTAAGTACAAGAAAACTTGCCTGAACCGTTGATTACCGCACGCAATTTAATAACGCTTTACCCCGAAGACCTAATATAAGTAATATAGATCTCCAATAATCAGAATATCATCACAGTATAATACTGTTATATTTATACACACAGAATAACCTAAACACATTACCACATAATCCTATCAGTCTATAACACACATAAGACTAGGTATCAAGTCAAACTATTGCAGTTTGAGTTGAAACCGACACAATTCTAACATCCCGACGGTCTAGTCGGACAAAAATCGAGTTTAAGTTCAATTAAACTCTGTCTAACCACTTAACCATTAACATCGATAATTTCTAATCAGACAAAACATTTATCCTATGCTCGTAATAATTTTCGGATAATTATTACCATTTATCAACATTTTTCAATCCTTAAAACCGTATTTAAATAAATTAAATACCACTTAATACCTTGATCATTAATATTTATTTAATATAAATATTAATGAAAATCATTACATAATATTATAATATAATTATAATATCACAAAGTATTTTGTATACTTTAAAATCATTTTTATATGATTTTTCAACACCTTAATCCATTATCCGATAATTAATATTAATATTAAAATATTAATATTTTTATGCCAAAATATCAAAAGTTATATTTTATAACTTAAAATATTTTTATATCACTTCAATAATTTTTATATGATTTATAAAGCATTAATTCTATTTTTCCTTAATTTATTTAATATATCTTATAAATAAACTAATTATCATTAATATTGATTAATTAAATGAATTTCATCACAAAATATTAAAAGTCATCAAAAATAACTTAAAATATTTTCTTATACCATAATATTATTTTTCATGATTTAAAAATTATTTTTAAATAATTTATTTAATATTATAATTAAATAAATAAATACCATTTACATTCCAAAAATACTAAATATTTTTGAAATATACTCAAAATAGTTAAAAACTTTTTTTCAGACTTTAAAATAATTTTTTTATAATTTATTTTGTATTTTTAATAATTAAAAACCATTTTTTCTAATTTTAAATCAATTTCCGAAAATTAATATATAAACCGTCGCTAAAGGGTCTTTAGGCGACAGAAGTGTCGCTAAATGTGTTCTTCAGGTGTTCTTGAGCATTCATGTCAGTCGCAAGGGTACCTAGTTTGACCGCGATTTAATCTATGTTCCTTATGATTTCTGGGCCTGTGATTGATTTCATGTTGTAGTATTTATGTAATACTACAATCACAAACTTGTTTCATGGCCATACAACATCAGATCAGAGAGATATTGATCATCAAACACTTTGACAATGCTGTTCTTCAATTTCTGGATTTTCCAGAAATTGAAGAACAGTCGAGGTGTCTGTTTTAGATCCTTATAACTTTCATTTCATGTTCGCTTTATGTGATCTAGAGGTTGCATCTTGTAGAACATATGTCAGTATACATTTAAATAACCTCAGATCATCTTAACAACAACAGATATAAGATATTAAGTCCGGTCAAACTACCTGACAAAACCTGTTCTTGGTGAATTCTGGGTTTTCCAGAAATTCATCCGGACAGATGGTCAAAGCTATTTTGACCGTGATTTTCGTCCACTCCAGTTATGATCTAAAGGATCTGATGACTTTAACATGTAGTAAAAATACCAGACTACAATAAACAATCAACAACTTAGCCAAAATATTAACAGAATGCAAGATCCGAACCGCCAAAAATGGTTGTCAGAAATTTCTGGGTAATCTGGGTTACCCAGATTCGTCACAGTCAACGTCGGTCAACGAGGTTTGACTGCATATATCTTAAGATCTAGACACGATCTGGACTTGATTCAAGTTCTATGTTGAAGCCCTTACAACATACTACAAATATATAACTTACAACACAACAAAACATTAACAAACAATTATCTATGAGCCCTGACATTTGCTTGTCAGTCAACATTTTCCAACATTTACATATTTCATAAATTGCTAGATTCGAGCATCTAGATGTTATGGATCCATGATCCAACAACCTAGATCTCTAAAAGGCACCTTCTAACACATATTTAACCAACAAACAACAACATTAAACATCAGAATCATAATTTTTGAAATTTAGGGTTTTTATACCTTTTAGCTTTGATTTTGATTTCTGATCTATGGATTCTGTTCTTGACTGATCTGATCTGATCATAACTTACTATTTCACCCTCTCTCACTCTAGAATTTCGAAAATGAAGAGAGAGACAAGGTTGGCCAAGAATGAAATAGAAAGTGAGCTTTTCTCTCTCTTTTAATTTATATTTTGATTGGGTTCAATGAATTGAAGAGCAAGATGTGGCTGATTGCTGGATTTATGTCAAAGGCTATGCTAGGGCTAGGGCTAGGGTTGCTCAACAACCCAAGATTTTACAAGATTTGCAAGTTACAAAAAAAATACTAAAAAGGGCATTTTTGTCCTTTCCTTTAATTTCTAGATTTTTCATTTGATGAAACCTTTAGGGTCTAGGGTTTGGACAACTTAAGGTTTAGGTTTTAACCCTTAACTTTGCAAAAATTTAATTTCTAACATTTCCGAATTTTCGGTTATAAAAATTAGAAAATTAACATTTCTAACTTATAATTAGTATTTACTAATTATATTAAAATTCCTTAATCATACATTAAATCTTATTAATTAGGATTAATAATTCCTAATTAAAATTGCTAATTACGCGATTATGGTCAAAATCACGGATTAGGGTTTATAACCCAATAATTAGGGTTTCTAATAGAAAATAATTTTCTAATTTTAGAAATTTAATCTCGTAATTAGATTAGGGTTTCTAATTACTCATAAATTGATATAATTAGATTAGGGTTTCCTAATTAGCATTGCTAATTTTAGCAATTAATTCCATAATTGAGCATTAGGGTTTCTGACGGACAATTAGGGTTCCATAATTGGAAATTAGGGTTTGTTAATTAATTAACCTTTACCCTAATTAGTACTTAATTCATAGCACTAAAGCATTAAAATTCTCTGTTATATTCCCAAATTAGGGTTTCATTTTATCAGATTCTGAAATTAGGGTTTTCAGATCTGGTATTAAGGTTTTCATATAATCAACTAAGATTTTAGATAATTCATTAGGGTTTTCCCTAATTAATTACAATTATTTACGTTTAACCTTGTTCATAACATTGTATTCCCAATCTAGGGTTTTCAATATCCGAATTAGAATTTCGTACACCCGGAACTGAAACTAGGGTTTCCAGAACCGGTTTCTAGGGTTTCTTATCAGACGTTAGGGTTTTCTAACTGAACGTTATCGTTCTTAATATAAACTTAGGGTTTGTCACAGATATAAATTATCTGATCAACCCATGACCCTTAACCACATTCTGAACACATCATTAACCATAAACACATAACATAATAACATAAATCCTTAATCCTGAATAATTCACCTATATCCTTAACAGAATTTTGAAACCCTCAAAATTCAATCCCAATAACATTAAACGCATACACTTATTTTCTTTCTAGGTCTAATATTTGACCTTAAATCAATCATTTAAGATTTTAATAATTTGCCCAAATTCTCGGGTTGTCACACTATTTATAGGAGAATTGAAGGGGCACTGTGCAAGGAAATTCACGGACGTACATTTGAAAATTTTCACGGGCTATTCTCTTGAAATTCACAGACGTCCTCTTTTTTAAAAAATAAGAATATAATATTCAAGTAAAACAAAACTTATATATATATATATATATATATATATATATATATATATATATATATATATATTACCTGCCATTTACGGCAATGAGAATATGGCATATTACCAAGTTTAGATTCCATATAACATAAGTCAAGTTTATAATATACAATGAAACCAACTTTTATAAGAAATAAGCAACAAAGTCATTATACCATTAATATAATATATATTTATATAACACACCCGTGAATCCCCCCACCAAAACCCACTTGAATGCTTCCAGCAAATATATATATATATATATATATATATATATATATTATACGTATAACACACTATTTAAAAAAATAAGTAGGTGGGGGTTCGTATAATAAGCCAAACTTACAATAAATACTTCATAAAAATCTCCTAAATATTTTTAACAACATTTATCATCATTATTATAATTTACAATATTAATCGACCAGGTCGTTCCCAGGAAAGAGAGGGCTTTTCAATAAGGATTCCTCCCTATTGACGCGCAATTAGGTGACAAAACCTCTCCTTGGCAGAACTTCTAGACATCGTTAATATTGCAAATAATAATATTAATAACTTTATCATCTCAATTATTGATTTAATAATATATAAATATCGACAATAATTGAATCAAATAACGTGAGATACTATGCAGCACTTACTGTAACAATAATTGAATAAAATTGAGTGACTTCTCACGTAAGCATCAATATTCAATATATTGTGCTACTATGCAACCACGCGTATTACTGTACTTTTAACACCGGATGTTTCAACAGTTAACGGTAAAACTTTCACCGTTATTTTTATAAAAATATTTTTGTCATTTTCTCAATCTGACAATAATTCTGTTGTGGGGTCCACCAATGATTGTGTCGTCGTACGAATATTCCCTGCTAAAACGAATATTCTCCGACCAATCGAATATTATATAACAACTTGCGTACTTTGCAAAATTTATAAATATTACCCATAACTATAAAATTATATCAAATTTACTCCATAATATTCAAAAATAATATTTATAGAAAATCCATCTTTATTCATAAAAGTTGGGGTCTTACAACCTCCCCTTCTAATGAAATTTTGCCCTCGAAATTAAGGCACGTACCTGATATGTTGAAGAGGTAAGAATACCTTGATTTTATTTCAGATTCTAACTCCCAGGTCATTTCCTCAACATCGTGGTTTCTCCACAAAACTTTGACTTGAGGTATAACCTTGGAGCGTAGAATATGTTCCTTCTTATCCAAGATTTGAACAGGAACCTCTTCATACGTTAAATCTTCTGCTATTTCGTCCGGTTCTAACTCGATAATGTGGTTCGGGTCTTCCACATATTTACGTAACATGGATATATGAAAAATGTTATAAACATGAGACATACTTGGTGGTAAAGCGAGTATATACACCACAGTTCCTACTCGATCGAGGATTAAAAATAGGCCAATAAATTGAGGACTAAGCTCTCCTCTCTTTCCAAATCTCGTAACCCGTTTCCATGGAGCAACACATAACAACACATGATATCCAATATCAAATTTCATGTCCTTTCGATAAAGATCTGCATAACTCTTTTGTCGATCTTGTGAGGTTTTTATACATTGTCAGATCGTTTAAATCTTTTTTGTGGTCATACGTACCAACTCCGGTCCCAACAACGTTGCTTCACCCACCTCATCCCAGTATATTGGAGAATGACACTTTTTTCCATACAACGCCTCGAATGGAGCCATGCCAATACTTGTTTGATAACTGTTGTTATAGGAAAACTCCACCAATGGTAAGAACTTGTCCCAACTTCCCTTGAAGTCAAGGACACAGAGTCTTAATAAATCTTCAAGAGTTTGAATAGTCCTCTCTGATTGTCCGTCCATTTGAGGATGATATGCTGAATTAAATTGTAAATCCGTGCCCATAGCTTTTTGCAAACTAACCCAAAATCGTGAATTGAATCTTGGGTCTCGATCAGAAACTATGGATACTGGCATACCATGCAATCTTACAACCTCGTTTATTTATATACGAGTAAGATGTTCAAGTGTATAAGTTTTTTGTATATATAAGAAATGAGCAGACTTGGTCAATTTATCAACAATAACCCAAATTGCATCAATGCCTTGAGAAACCTTGGGAAGTCCAATAACGAAATCCATGGTAATGTGCTCCCACTTCCATTCTTGAATTTTAAGTGGTTGAAATGGACCTTTTGGTACTTGATGCTCTGCCTTGACTCGTTGACAAGTTAAACACCTTGAGATAAACAACGCTATCTCTCTCTTCATATTGCCCCACCAAAATGTATGTTGAAGATCATAATACATTTTGGTACTCCCAGGATGGATTGCAAACGGTGTGTTGTGAGCCTCCATCATGATTTTATACTTTAACTCAGGATCGTTAGGAACACAAAGTCTGGAGTTGACTCAAAGTATTCCTTCTTCATCGATTCTTGCTTCCGGCATAGCACCTTCTTGCACTTTCTTCCTCATACGCATCAGCTCTAAGTCTATAGCTTGAGCAACTTTAATTTTATCGATTAAAGTCGGTTTTACTCGTATATTCGCCATCATCACATAGGTCCCTGGAGTCTTTAACTCTATCTCCATCCTTTGTAAGTCACACAAAATGGGCCTTTGCGTTGATAATATCGCACTCGTACCCGTATATAATCTTCTACTCAATGCGTCAGCTACCACGTTCGCTTTTCCAGGATGGTATGATCATAATCTTTCAATAGTTCAAGCCAACGTCGTTGTCGCATGCTGAGTTCCTTTTGAGTGAAGAAATATTGAAGGCTTTTATGATCCGTAAAGATCTCCACTTTCTCCTCATACAAGTAATGCCTCCAAATATTTAATGCAAAAACGACTGCTGCTAACTCTAGATCATGAGTAGGATAGATTCTCTCATATTCTTTGAGTTGTCGAGAGGCATAGGCTATGACTTTCCCATGTTGCATGATAACACATCCTAACCCTTTGTCTGAAGCATCACTGTAGATGACAAATCCCTCCGAGCCAGATGGTATTGTCGGAATAGGTGCTGAAATAAGTCTCCTCTTGAGTTCTTAAAAACTCTTCTCGCATTCATCACTCCAATTGAATTTTGTATCCTTCCGAGTCAGCTGAGTTAATGGAGTAGCGATTCGAGAAAACCCTTCTACGAATCTCCGATAATAACCAGCTAAGCCGAGAAAGCTACGTACTTTGGTCACTGATTTAGGTTGTTCTCAGCTTTGAATAGCTTCAATCTTTGCCGAGTCAATAGATATTCCATGACTTGATACCACGTGCCTAAGGAATGCTACTTCCTCAAGCCAAAACTCGCATTTCTTCAACTTGACATAAAGCTTATTTTCACGAAGCTTTTGGAGTATCAGCCTCAAGTGTTGATCATGTTCTTCACGGCTTTTGGAATATATAAGGATGTCATCAATAAAGACAACCATAAAGTGATCCAAATATTCCTTGAATACTCGGTTCATCATATCCATGAAGGCAGTAGGAGCATTAGTCAATCCAAAAGACATGACTAGGAATTCATAATGCCCGTACAAAGTTCTGAAATCCGTCTTTAGAATGTCATTGGTTCTAATCTTTAATTGGTGATATCCAGAACGAAGATCAATCTTTGAAAAGAATTTGGCGCCTTGCAACTGGTCAAACAGGTTATCAATATATGGCAATGGGTACCTATTTTTGATGGTGAAATGATTTAACTCCCGATAATCAATACAAAGTCGCATTCTCCCATCTTTCTTCTTCACGAATAGAACAGGAGCACCCCAAGGAGAAGTACTAGGATGAATGAAACCGATGTCTAACAATTCCTGCAGTTGGGTCTTTAACTCCTGAAGTTCAATAGGAGTCATTCGATATGGGGCTTTGGAAATAGGTTTTGTACCAGGTTCAAGGTCAATAAAAAATTCAATTTCACGCTCTGGGGGTAGGCCAGGAAGTTCTTAAGGGAATACATCAGGAAATTTATTAACAATAGAAATATCATTCAAAATTGACTTATTTTTGTTTAGATCTTTGACATGAGCTAAGAAAGCTTGACATCTATTTTTCAATAAACGAATAACTTTATGGCTTGAGATGACAGTGATTGATTTTAATGGTTTGGTTGCTTGAATTCGCATAATAGGTTGGTTAGGAATATGAAATCTAATAACCTTATGAAAATAATCAATTTTTGCATGATGAGTAGTTAACCAATTAATCCCTAGAATTACGTCAAATGCAAGTATTTTCAATGAAATAAGATCGACAGGTAATGTGAGGGTACCGATTTGAACCAAACAAGACTTATAAACAGTGGATGTAATGAAGGTTTCTCCCAACAGAGTTTTAACAGATAAGTCAAAGTCTAATTTCTCCGGAGTCAAATTTAAACGTTGAGCGCAAGTAGGAGAAATAAGAGAATGGGTAGAATAGGTATCAAATAAGGTATAGACTTTGTTAGAGTTTATGATAAGCTTACCCGTGATGACGTCGTTCGGGTTCCTTACTTTCTGGGAGGTCACAACAAATGCTCTCCCTTGAACTACCGGCTTTGACTTTTCTGGGACGGCCTTTGGTGCCTCTATCCCAGCTGGACTTGTCTTCGGTGCATGACAAAATTGGGCCAGGTGACCTTCTCTTCCACAATTATAACATGCTTTGGATGACATCGCGCAGTTTGAACTGATGTGTCCCTCCCCTCCACATTTGAAGAATATGATAGGTGGTCGTTCTGCTTCCTTAACGATGGGTCCTGATGCTGATGTCTTTCCATCATTATTGAATCTCCTCTTCTTGAAATGTCCACTCTTATTATTTTGACCATGATTACCACCGAAGTGGTTACCATTTCTGGCATGTTGATTCCCTCCACGCTTGTTGTCACCGCTTCGATGACTGCTATCACTGGTATTATCATTTTGCCGGCTGCTCTCTTTTGGTTGGGTTGACTCATTATCGCGCTTCAATAATTGAGCCCTATTAACAACATCTAAATACAAACAAAGTTTATGAGAAATGAGGTATTGATGTATCTCGAGTTTTAAACCACTTAGAAACATCTGTGTCATTCTCTCCTCATTATCAACCAAATGGGACACAAACCGGGATAGCTCGGCAAACTTGGCTTCGTACTGCGACACGGTCATGTTGTTTTGTTCCAGTTTAATGAACTCTACCTCCTTTATGTGACGAATACTTTCGAGAAAGTACTTGTTGTTGAATAATTCTTGGAACTTCTCCCAAGACATCTTCAGTGCGGCAGGTTGAGTACGTTTTACAGATTCCCACCAGTAATCTACCTCTGCCCGTAACATGAAGGTGGCAAAGGGAACCTTTTGCTCCTCGGAGCATCCCAAGACATCAAATATCTTGTTGATCTGCTTTATCCACGTCTCTGCCCTAAGTGGTTTTGGCTCTCCAAAAAACTCTGATGGTCCCAGCTCCTTGAACTGCTTAGCAGTGACCGTCCGAGAGTTGCCAGTGTTTCCACCTGTATTTCGGACAGGTGTCTCTCTTGCCTGATGCTGCATGAATTGTAGAAAGCCTCTGAACATTCCATCGTTCATCATTTGGTCAGTGTTGTTGTTTCCATGAGGATTGTCGCCTTCCTGATGCACATTGTCTTGATTATTGATCTGTGGAGACTCAACGGTCTCCATTGCTCCATTGTTATTCTCAACATTCTCGGATGCCATTTTCAAATACTGCCACAAAACAAAGGTTAATTGACATGAAATATATTATCCCTATACCCTGACCGACCAATTAAATGCCAAATAAACTTAGGTAGGTCATACTAGCGAAGGAATTTCCCATCTCTCCCCTCCTAGTTCTTGTCTCCCATCTCAGCCAGGGATCATATCCCTAAGCTTTGATACCAACTGTGATGCTCCCAAAATAGGTATACATCACCCATCTTAAGTTGCCAAATACGTGGTACAAAATTCAAATACAACTTAATAATATATCTGTCTTGTAAAATACGACAAAATACAAACTGAGAGTTTTAATACGAATATTGTCATATAGACAATATCCACACTCAAAGGAGTCGTCATTACATTTATTATCACACTATTTTATAGAATAGTGAGGACTACTATGACACCATCTCGGACCATTACTCCGTTCCCCGACTAGTCCCTGCTACGTTCTCATTTCCTGAAGAGAACAATGAAAGAAAAAGGGTGAGCTCAACTAGCCCAGTAAGAAATATTATGACTAAGATAATGAAGAATAAAATTATCGTTAGCCTTCAAAAGTGTTAAACTAATAAAATATAACAAACATCAAGTTTAACTGCAGTGGAACAAGCAATCCATTAAAAGAGTCAAGTAGAGAATAAAATCTACTATCTTTTATGATTTAAAAAGTTTTTCATCACTTTTTATCGCTGAGACTCAGCTTAATAAATAATCCACATCATCCCTGCACTACGACCAAGGATATTCATTAGTATCACAACCACAAATTATCCATGCTCTACGGGCCAAGGATATTCGTGTTTTCATCAATGGTCATGATCATGCCAACAACTGTCCATCAATGCACTACGGGCCAATGAGGACTTTTACCACATCATTTGTAACATTACGGTCATGATTATACCGATTAATCCCTGGTCATAATCATACCAAGTCCATTTATGCACTACATGCCACATATGACTTTCAACATAATATAAACATGAGGATGATGACAATGATATAACAATTCAATAAAAACAAGTTCAAGAATTAATTTATCCAGGAACTAATAACGTCCAAATTGTCAACATGATACTTCTTTGTAGAGTAAAATTTAGGAATGCTCAGAAGAATATTTCCATAAAAAGATACTGGATGAAGCGAAAATATCAAGGATATTCCACTAATTTCATGGAGTATAAAAGCCAAAACTTTAACCAACTGAGTATAATAAAGAATGGAATAACAAAAGAAATCACCAGGCATGCGATAGATCACACAGACAGGTTATTCCAATAGAATAATAAATAACGAAACCAGGTCATGCATAAACGCACAGACAGGATGTTCCAACAGAATAATAAAGAATGGAATAGCAGAAGAATTTTACCATGTATGCGGTACTTCGCATAGACAGGTTATTCCAACATAATAATAAAGAATGGAATAATATAAGAATTTCACCAAGTATAGGGTATTCCGCGTATACAGGTTATTCCAACAGAATAATAAAGAATGGAATAATAGAAGTTCTATTCATGAATATGATAGAAATAATACCCCTTACTGTAAAAGAAGAGTATTCCGATTGGTAGGGCGAGGATATTCTTGAAGAAAACTTGCACTTCGCTCAAAACTTCTTAAAACTCTAAAGAAATACACTCAAGATTATAGAAGAAGAATTCTGTAAAGCCCCCAAATCCAGGTACTTGAAACCCAAACTCGGTGCTTAACGATACCATTTCTATGAGCGAAATAATATTAATAATAATAAAAATAATATAAAGATCAACTTAATTTACATATCATCAGAGTCTAATCCCCAGGTACGAGACCTTTAAACATTCATTACACAACATGATAGATAATATATCTCTGTCTTAATAATATCAAACTATTACATAAACTACCATAAATCTTATTTGGTTAGCTTTCACTTTCCTTTGTTTCTGCGTGAGCCTTTTGGTTCTTCACACTTAGCTGAAAACATTTAAATTAAGCAAGGATGAGCATTTGAGTGCCCAACAAGTAATATCAATAATATATATAAGCTGAAAGAATTTAAATATTTTCTTTATACTACCCTTCTACAACAAATCAATAGTTGTGAAGTAATCTGAACCGATAATAATAATATAACAACCCTCTTTCAAATTTTTGAAACTACATACTGACTATAAATAGGGTTAATGTGACATACTATGAACATTATTTTCATTTTTGAAAAGGTTTAGCAGAACTTTATTCGTAAACCGTCATAACTTACGGGCACGGAGGGTGATCAGCCCGTTGTACCATGTATTGATCAATACTACATTGCTAGAACGATGTTATCGTTCACTCTGTCCACCTTGGGTGAATAAAAAGTTTTCCGGTGTAAGGGATGTTCATACTTGTCGGGGTTCCAAACCAAAGGTTTTATCTTGTTCAACAATAATCTATAATTCAACATATATATATATATATATATATATATATATATATATATATATATATATATATATATATATATATATATATATACACGGATAATTAACAAAGGTGTATCAACATGTGAATAAATACAATGATTATCCAAGTGGGGACACTTGTATAACCATTTATAGAAATTAACGAACAACATATATATCTGAATTACCATATACTAACATGTTGATAATCAATGAGCGTATATAATATAGGGTTAATCATCCTGTACAATAATAATATAATTCTAAAACATTCTTACTCTTGCCTGGTCTGCTGCTTACAAAATGCAACTTAGTTTTATCTTTTATATCCCGACCTATCATTAATCAGATCATTCATTCAATTAGAACAATATACCATAACACATAGTACTACATTTCACAGTCAACACATAACCTAATTACATTGTCACACATGTTCAACAACCATTGAATCACAAATAAACACTTATCAAATCAACCTATCTAAGTCCAGATCAATTTCTGAAACATGTCTGTGTACCGACAGCTTTATCGGGTAATAATCGAGTCTAAGACTCTAATCTATATCTCAATATCTGTAAGTATCAGTCATATTATTTTAAATGACTTAATAATAATTTTATAACATTTATTATAATTTATCAAGAATTTTCAAACACCGGAGTCATTATCAAGTGATTTAAATATCCAACAATTCTATTATCATTAATATTTAATTAATAATAATCTATTAATGAAATCATTGCCAAAATATTACAGTTATTTATAATAACTCAAAATATTTTTAAAACATTTATATTACCCTTAAATGATTTTTAAAATATTTAAAATCATTTTTAAATAATTACCATTAATATTAAAATATTAATGTACTATTCCTCAAATATTAAAAATCATTAAATATAACTTAAAATATTTTTAATTCATTTATATCCTTTTTAAATGATTTTGAAATTAATAAAACCATTTTAAACCATTTATTTAATATAATTATTAAATAAATTTAATATCATTAATGTTAAATTAATATCATTAATATTAAATTATTAATGAAATTATCATTTAAAAATTAAAAGTTATATTTTATAACTTAAAATATCTTTAAACACTTTATTTTTATTTAAAATGATTTTTATAATAATAAAATCATTTTAAAACTAAATTATTTAATTTAATTATTAAATAACCTTAATATCATTACTAATAATTAATTAATGAAATTTTCCTTTAAATATTGAAAGTTATATTTTAAAACTTAAAATATTTTTACACACCTTATTATTATTTAAAATGTTTTTTAATATAATAAAATCTTTTTTAAATTATTTATTTAATTCATTTATTAAATAACTTAATTATCATTAATATTAATTTATTAATGAATTTTATCACAAAATATTAAAAGTCATTAAAAATAACTTAAAATATTTTCTTATATCATTATATAATTTTAAATGATTTTCAAGTATTAAAATCATTTTTAAATAATTTATTTAATATAAAATTAAATAATTTATTTAATATAAAAATTAAATAATTTATTTAATATAAAAATTAAATAAACTAAATACCTTTAATATTTCAAAAATATTAAATATTTATGAAATATATTAAAAATAATTAAAAACTAATTTTCAGACTTTAAAATAATTTTTAATAATTTATTATGTATTTTTCATAATTAAAAACTAATTTTCTATAGTTATTTAATAAAAAATATAATTTTTATAAATAAACTGTCACTAAAGACCACCTATAGCGACAGAACCGTTGCTATAGGTGTTCTTCATGGAAACCCAGAACACCAAGATAGTGATCAAGTGGCCCATTTTAACTAAGATTCCTGATAAAATCATGATGTTTTTGGACTATATATTTAGCTAATGTTATAGTACTAATGTAGTACTACAACTATAAACAGGTGTCATGGCCAAATCATCACATAATAACAAGATCTAATCTACAGAAGTTGATGTCAGACATGTTCTTGAGTTTCTGGGTTACCCAGAAACTCGATCAGTAGCAAGGGTCCTATTTTGAGGCTTTGGATCTTAGATTCCGAGATTACTTAATACCATCTAAATGTTCAGGCATGTAGTAGAGATGTTAGAGTACAATTATCAAGCACTATATCATATTAACAACATCACATATGAGAGATTAAGGTCGGTCAACCCATGTCAGAAAGGCTGTTCTTCACGATTCTGAGTTTTTCCCAGAAAGTCTTAAGGCTGGTTGATGAGTAGGTTTTATACCTATGAATCTGATATTATTAAACTTAATTATTGTTATCTTTAATTGTTTTTTAGTATCTTTTTATGTGTTTTGTGTTTATTTATTGTAGGTTGGAGCTGGAGGGACAAATTGATCATTTCGAAGAAGAAAAAGGTCAAAAATCATGAAAATTAAAGCTGAGTGGCATTTTTGTAATTATGTGGTCCTGGTCAAGCGCCTAGGCGCTTGAAAATGGCCTGTGATGAGCGCCTAGGCGCTCATGTGCGGAAAAAGGGGCGTTTTTCTACTGCCAAGTGGGTTTTTGAAGCGAAATAGGAGTCTGAATGAGGGCTGAGACCAATACAAATAGGAGAAGACTTTAGAAAAGACGTATCAACTAATTTTTCAAGAGATTTGCAGAGAGAACAACAAAGATAAACACGAAGGAGAATTGCAAAGGCTGAAGATCTAAGAGAGAGTATTGGAGCAAATTCAGAGTTTTTTCTTCTCTTCTCTAGTTTTATTTTTTGTAACTATCTGGGATGTTTGGATTATTAACTTGGATGATGTTTTTCGTTATTATTATCATGAACTAAATTTTAATTAAGATTGCAACGGAACTTGGTATGTAGTTTAAATTGCAAGCTTCCCATTGAATGAAAGTTGATTTTTATTGAATTGTTTATTATATCTTATGTTTATTGATTAATTGTTTGGCCAACAATTACTGTGATAATCTATATAAAATTGGAAGATGGAGTATAGATTGAGATCTGGATATGATAACATATGTTCATATAATCTGAATAGGGTTAATATGATTAGCGTATAGGATAGGAATATACCTATGTGTCTTTTGTATCCATTGAAAGAATTTATGCGTAAACCCTAATTAACTTGATTCACATAGGAATATAGTGAGTTGATTAACTGGGGTGTTCCTTGTAATTCCGCATCTTAAAGATTGGATTTAGGAGGATTTGTTCACGTGTCTTTGGAAGAAGTGCGTGAATATTCATAAAGCATACTTGGATAATGATTCATATTAATTGATTTATTTTAAATGGGAAGTAAGTTAGTTTAAATGAAATACCAAGGAAAGTTGTAATCTTAACCTGTTAAATCTGCAGTTATTCTTGTGAAATTTTGATTTTAATTATTAGTTTGTTAAGTTTAAATTTCAAATCTTAAACAAAATTTTCTTAGTTTAAAATAGGATTAATTGCATTAGAGTTAATAATTGATAAATATTAGTCTATTTCCTCGTGGGAACGATATCCTTGCTTGCTGAATATTACAATTGAACGCGTATACTTGCGTGGTAAAGTGCTATTAAAAAATTAGGCAACAAGTTTTTGGCGCCGTTGCCGGGGAAATTAGTTTAATATTTTGTCATTATTGATTTTTATAACGTTAATCTTAATTTAAACTTTTTCTGTTCTGTTCTATTCAGGTGTTCTTGACTAGTGTATGCAAACGCGATCGAAGAAGCCAGATTTATTGCCTCACGAGGACGACATCGAGAAAAAATTTTAGCGGTTGCGTAAGTGGGTTAAAGAAACCAAAGAGGCACTTGATAAGAAAGATACTATGGCTGAAGAAGAGCAAAAAGCACTGCGGGATTATGCTACGCCGCGAGTTACTGAAATTCAGTCGAGTATTACTAGGCCTGCCATTACTGCTACAAGTTTTGAGATAAAACCAGGGACAATACAGATGATTCAAAATTCATGTCAGTTTGGAGGGTTACCAAACGATGATCCGAACGATCACATAGTCAGCTTTATAGAAATCTGCGATACTTTCAAGTACAATAATGTGTCAGAGGATGCAATAAGGCTAAGGCTATTTCCATTTACTCTCAGAGATAAGGCTAAGAGTTGGCTCCATTCACTACCACCAGGCTCGATTACTACAAGGAATGATCTCGCCCAGAAATTTCTTGCAAAGTTTTTCCCGCCTGCAAAAACAGCAAAGTTGCAGAACGATATCTTCTCTTTCGTTCAGCACGATTCAGAATCACTATATGAAGCTTGGGAGAGATTCAAAGATTCATTGCGAAAATGTCCACACCATGGGATTCCTAAATGGCTTCAGGTGCAAACTTTTTATAACGGTTTATTCAGCACAGTGAGATCGAGTATAGATGCTGCAGCAGGAGGAGCTATTATGGCCAAGAATTGTGATGAGGGGTATCAGTTGCTTGAAACCATGGCAGCTAATAATTATCAGTGGCCAACAGAAAGAACGACTCAGCCAAGGACAGTTGGAGTGTATGAAGTGGATGCGATGACAGCATTGTTAGCTCAAGTGACAGCTCAGATTTCTGCTCTTACAAAGAAGATAGATGCACTTGGGGTACAACCAGCTCAGAAAATGGAAACGATTTGTGAAATATGTGCGGGTAACCACTCAAGTGATCAATGTGCAATAAATCCTGAGTCAGTCCAGTTTGTTTCCAATTATAACAGGCAGCAGGGCAGTTATGCAAATAACTACAATTCAGGAGTGAGAAACCACCCAAATTTTTCTTGGAGTAATAATCAGTCACATGCTCAAGCCCAAGCTCCAAGGCAATCATATCCACCTGGATTTCAGCCACATCAACAATCTCAACAACACCCACAACCTCATCAACCTGATAAGTTATCACAAATGGAAGAATTTTTGGCAAGATTGGCAACTCAGTTTGAAGCCACAATGAAAAACCAATCAGCTGCAATAAAGAATCTTGAGAACCAAATGGGGCAGATAGCTAATGCTTTGAATACTAGAACTCCAGGTTCTTTACCAAGTGATACGGAGAAAAATCCAAGGAATGATGGAAATGAGCACTGTAAGGCAGTTACACTCAGAAGTGGGAATGAGTTAATTACAGATTTGGACGGACTCAAGAAAATAGTTTCTGCTGATGATCGTGAACAAGAGCGTGGAAATTCGGAAAGTAAATCTGGGGAAAAAGTTGTGAAAAAACAACAAGAAGATAAGCAAACAACAGTCGTACCACCTGTGCCGTTTCCTCAAAGATTTCAAAAGCAGAAATTAGATAGACAATTTTCAAAATTTTTAGAAGTGTTCAAAAAGCTGCAAATCAACATTCCATTCACAGATGCTTTAGAACAAATGCCTAGTTATGCAAAATTCATGAAAGATATTTTAGCAAGAAAGAGGAAGCTAGGGGAGTTCGAAACTGTAGCATTGACAGAAGAATGTAGCGCAATTCTGCAAAGAAAGTTACCACCGAAGTTGAAGGATCCGGGTAGCTTCACAATACCGTGCACGATTGGGCCCCAGTTCTTTAACAGATGTTTGTGTGATTTGGGTGCGAGTATTAACTTGATGCCGCTTTCGATCTACACTCAGTTGGGATTACTAGCACCAAAGCCAACAAATATCTCTTTACAACTCGCAGATAGATTAGTGACATACCCTAGGGGCATTGTGGAAGACATATTAGTGAAGGTGGACAAATTCATATTTCCAGCTGACTTCATTGTGTTGGACTACGAAGAGGATAAAGACATACCCATTATCCTTGAAAGACCGTTTTTAGCCACTGGAAGGACATTAATTGATGTACAAAAGGGAGAATTAACAATGAGAGTTCAAGATGAAGAAATAACTTTTAATGTTTTCAAGGCTATGAAATTTCCGAAGGGAGAGGAAGAATGCTTTAGAGTTGATGTGATTGAAGAAGCAACTGAAGAGGTATTTAGTGAATCTGTGATTGAAGACCCTCTTGAAACCGCATTGGTTAGTGAAAATTTATTTGATGATTCAACTGTGTTAGAATGGGTTCAAATGTTAGATTCAACTCTGAAGTTCACACGATGTTTACAAAAATTTGAACCTCTGGATTATCGTGGAAAGCTAGATGAAAAGGTGACATCATCCTTAGAAGAACCTCCTACCTTGGAACTTAAGCCATTGCCTAACCACCTCCGGTACGCCTACCTTGGTTCTTCTTCCTCCTTGCCAGTCATTATTTCTGCATCACTTAATAAGGTTTAAGAAGAAAAGCTACTAAGGGTACTTCGACAATACAAGACTGCTCTTTGATGGACTCTTGCAGATATCAAGGGGATAAGCCCATCAATTTGTGTACATAAGATTTTGTTGGAAGATGAAGCAAAACCAACTATTGAACAACAACGAAGACTCAATCCCATCATGAAGGAAGTTGTCAAAAAGGAAATCATTAAATGGTTGGATGCGGGAATTATCTACCCTATCTCAGATAGCTCATGGGTAAGTCCGGTTCACTGCGTGCCAAAGAAAGGGGGAATGACAGTAGTTATGAATGAGCATAATGAATTGATCCCAACTCGAACAGTTACGGGTTGGTGGGTGTGTATGGATTACAGAAAGTTGAATAAAGCCACTCGTAAGGACCATTTTCCTCTACCATTCATAGATCAGATGTTGGACAGGCTTGCAGGGCACGAGTATTATTGTTTCTTGGATGGATACTCGGGCTACAACCAGATTGCCATTGCACCCGAGGATCAGGAGAAAACAACATTCACATGCCCATATGGCACCTTTGCTTTTCGCAGAATGTCTTTTGGGTTATGTAATGCGCCAGCGACATTTCAACGGTGTATGATGGCTATTTTTTCCGATATGGTAGAACAAAATCTTGAGGTATTTATGGATGATTTTTCAGTTTTTGGGGATTCGTTTGATTATTGTTTGGAAAATCTCACACTCGTGCTCAAACGGTGTATGGAAACGAATTTGGTTTTAAACTGGGAGAAATGTCATTTTATGGTGCAAGAGGGGATAATCTTGGGTCATCGAGTGTCATCAAAAGGAATTGAGGTTGATAGAGCTAAGATCGAAACCATTGAGAACCTGCCACCACCTATTTCTGTAAAGGGTATTCGAAGTTTTTTGGGACACGCTGGTTTCTATAGACGATTTATAAAAGACTTCTCCAAAATCACGAAACCACTTTGCAATCTTTTGGAGAAGGATGTCCCATTCAACTTTGATCAAGCATGCCTGGAAGCTTTTGATGTGTTGAAGAAAAAACTTGTTACCGCACCTGTAATCATAGCGCCAGATTGGAATATCCCGTTCGAATTAATGTGTGATGCTAGCGACTATGCGATTGGCGCAGTTCTTGGCCAACGAAAGGATAAAATTTTTCATGCTATATACTATGCTAGTAAGACATTGATGAATGCTCAACTGAATTATACCACTACCGAGAAGGAGCTATTAGCAGTTGTTTATGCATTTGATAAATTTCGCTCATATTTGATTGGGACAAAGGTGATTGTGTTTACAGATCATTCGGCAATTAAGTACTTAATAGCAAAGAAAGATGCGAAGCCGAGATTAATTAGATGGGTATTATTACTACAAGAGTTTGACTTGGAGATCCGGGACCGAAAAGGAACAGAAAATCAGGTTGCTGATCATTTATCACGATTAGAGAATTCAGAACTAAAGAAAAATGATACAACAGTGATCAACGAATTTTTTCCGGATGAACAACTATTTGCGGTAAGGATGGATACACCATGGTATGCAGATTATGTAAATTTCATTGTCAGTAAGGTGTTTCCGCCAGATTTGGCAAGCCAACAGAAGAAGAAATTTCTCCATGATGTGAAACAATATTTATGGGATGAGCCATTTTTATTTAAACAATGTGGCGATCAAGTAATAAGAAGGTGTTTCCCGGAAGTTGAAATGGAGAATATTCTATACCAATGTCATGCATCTGACTATGGTGGACATTTTGGGGGAGAAAGAACGGCAGCTAAAGTGCTTCAATGTGGATTTTTCTGGCCAACACTCTTCAAAGATGCCCGTGTGTTTTCATTAAAATGTGACAGATGCCAAAGAGTTGGTAATATATCAAAGCGACACGAGATGCCACTTAATATGATCCTGGAAGTCGAATTGTTTGATGTTTGGGGAATTGACTTCATGGGACCATTTCCAACATCTTTCTGTAACTCCTATATACTTCTAGCGGTGGACTACGTTTTCGAAGTGGGTAGAAGCTATAGCATCGCCCACCAATGATGCGAAGGTTGTGATTAAGTTCATTCGGAAGAACATTTTATCTAGATTCGGCACTCCTCGCGCAATAATTAGTGATGAAGGCACGCACTTCTGTAATAAGCAGTTCTCAGCTATCCTCGCTAAGTACGGAGTAACTCATAAGATAGCTACTGCTTACCATCCACAAACAAGTTGTCAAGCCGAGGTATCTAATCGAGAAATGAAACGAATCCTCGAGAAGATAGTGAATCCTAGTCGGAAAGATTGGTCTAGCAAGTTGGACGATGCTTTATGGGCATACCGTACAGCTTACAAAACTCCGATAGGTATGTCTCCGTACAGGTTAGTTTATGGGAAGGCATGCCATCTTCCAGTTGAACTCGAACACAGTGCTTATTGGGCAATTCCGAAGTTAAACTTTGATATGTCTGCTGTGGGGGAGAAGCGCCTCTTACAATTGAATCAAATGGATGAATTCAGACTCCAATCGTATAAGAACGCGAAGTTATATAAAGAAAAGATTAAGAAGTGGCATGATGAGAAAATTCTGGAAAGAAAGTTTGAAGCAGGGCAAACAGTGTTATTATACAATTCAAGGCTTAAACTGTTTCCTGGAAAGTTGAAATCTCGTTGGTCAGGGCCATTTATTATTACAAAAGTTTATCCTCATGGAGCTGTGGAGGTGGAAGACCCGAATTCCAAACATAATTTTAAAGTCAACGGTCAAAGATTGAAGCACTACTATGGGGGTTGTTTTGATCGTGAAAAGACATCAGTCAACCTTGCTGATTAGAACAGAGGAGAAAGTCAGGCTGAAGACTATAAACCAAGCGCTAACTGGGAGGCAACCCAGGAGTTTTTATTGTTATTTGCTATTTTTACTTTTATTAATTTGCTCTACTGTTAGTTTATTTAGTGGTTAAACTTTTATAGTTTAGGATTTGTTACATCCATCGTTCTCTAACAGATATTCAATTTATTGCAGGAAAGGAGGCCAAGCATTTATGATCTTAATAAGTTGAATGTCCACTCGTCAAAATCTCAAATTTCTAATCAATTCCGCAAATTTTGGTGTGGAAGGAAACACGTTATTGGAGGTATGGCATACAAGAAGCGTAAAACACAAAAACAAGCACTGTACACTGGCCAAGCGCCTAGGCGCTCCAGACAAGCCAAGATCAAGCGCCTAGGCGCTCCAAGTCAGTACCAAAAACGCAGTACAAGCGCCTAGGCGCTCATTTTTAAGCCAAACCAAGCGCTTAGGCGCTCCAAGTCATTTTGGCATTCTGCAGCCAAGCGCATAGGCGCTCCAGACAAGTCTATTTCAAGCGCCTAGGCGCTCCAACAGAAAAAAAAATAAATAAAAGCCCCAATTCGGGCTAAACTCTTCCAATCCCAAATCAAACCCATTCTTGCTCTCTTACTCCAACTCTAACTCCCACAAATCTCAACCCTCATCTAATCTAGCCACAACAACCATCTTTCTCTTCCAAATCCTAATCAAACACTAAACCTCCTACCCAAACTAAGTCACTCAAGCTCCATCTTGTCATCCTTCTTCACCAATTCGGGAATCAACTTACATTCAAGCCACATCTATCTAAAAAAAGGGTTCAAAGCTCAAATTGCTCATCCAACTTTGATTGAAACTTCATATTTGGCTATACCCAAGTAAGTACACAAGATTTTATTGCAAATTATTTGGATTCACTTGGATAATAGCTATGTTAGTACTTTGAAGCTAGTTTCTATCATTGTGTTGGCTCAAGTGGGTGTGGGTACTCTTAATTATTGCTTGTATTGCCTTGGAAGTATAGTGTGCTTAGTAATTGGAAAAATTGGTGAAAATTAAGTTTGGGGGAGTGCCTACCAATAGTGTTCCAAATCTGTGCACACCAAGTGTTCGATAATTTGTCACAAAGAGGATTTGGCTATCTTAAGTCACTGAGTATCATTTGGTTTGGCAAGAACTTAGTACATAAGACTATGGCTACTAAGAGACAAAGAGGAGAGACATCGGGCACTCCTCGAAATTTTAGTGCAGCATTCTTCGAAATGTTTGCCCTCATGAATCCAGGTGCCACTCCCTACCAATTTCCACCATTGTCTGCGTACCCCCCAGATGAAGAAGAAGAAGAGGAGGAGGAGAATACTGACAAGGAATAAAGCTTCTTTCTTTCAGGGAAGTCCTCAGTGCTTAATTTCTTAATTTTTGTTTCTTGCATTCAATGAGGACATTGCATCGGTTAAGTTTGGGGGTGTAATTTTCCAGCTCATCTAGTGCATTCATATAGTATTCAGTTAATAGTTTTGCATGTAGTTTGCATTCATGTAGTTAATAGTTTTGCATGTAGTTTGCATTCATGTAGTTTTCATTTTAATTTCCTAATTTTTTTTTTTTAAGTATTTGCATGTTTCTAGCTGTTAGATAGTTTAAGTTTGTTTTGGCCAGTGATGAGATTGGAATTGAGTAGACAAGTATAGTATTGTCTGTTAAGACTTTGATGTGATTTCTTGTCATGATTTAAATCTTTACCTATTTGAAACTGATATAATAAGGATAGCACAGTAAAAACAACTATGTTGACTGATTGAGTTTAAATTGACACATAATGGACTTCTAGAGGATAATGCTAGTCTGAATGAATGAAAGACATGAATAGGCGAAGATGACTGAATTTAGATAAAAACTTAAGTTTGGGGGAAAAATTTAGGATATATAAGCTTAAAAAAAAGAAGAGAAAAGAAAAATAGTACCGTGGCTAGTTTTGTTTCGGGGCCTTTGTTACTTGAGCAAGTACGCCTGAAGGGGTATCTTAAAACCTAGCGCCCTAAGGTCTTATATGGTCTGGGAGTCGTTGGTCGAAAGCTCGCTAAGGGGTATCACTGTTAGCCTAATGGAATGAGACATTGCACAGTCATGGTTAAAAAAATATATATATGAAAAAAAACAATAAAACGGGAAAAGAGCAAAAAGCCCCCGTAAAGCACAGTAAAGCATAAGTATCCCGGATTGGACTCTTAAATTTGGTAGATATTTGTCTTTAGTTGGTTTTAGCTTGTTCATGAATTTTGTGAGTTTACACTGTATGATTCCTTTAAAGAGATTTATTATGTGTTGTATTTAGCATCATATCAGTTAGCATGGATGTTAAGCACACACACACTATATCAATAATAACAGGTTAAGATTTGATGATTGACGAGGAAATTATTAATCTGTCTTGATATGATGTACTAGCATGTTTATTGTGATTTCTCTGAGGCTTGATGAATAGATTTTGTTCTGTTTGACTGCTAGAATTTAAGCATTTATCTAGTTGCATTTGCATTGCATATTTAGTTATTGCATTGTGTTGTGTTGCTTGGGGACAAACAATTGGTTAAGTTTGGGGGTATTTGATGAGTAGATTTTATACCTATGAATCCGATATTATTAAACTTAATTATTGTTATCTTTAATTGTTTTTAGTATCTTTTTATGTGTTTTGTGTTTATTTGTTGTAGGTTGGACCTGGAGGGACAAATTGGTCATTTCGGAGAAGAAAAAGGTCAAAAATCATGAAAATTAAAGCTGAGTGGCATTTTTGTAATTATGTGGTCCTGGTCAAGCGCCTAGGCGCTTGAAAATGGCCTGTGATGAGCGCCTAGGCGCTCATGTGCGGAAAAAGGGGCGTTTTTCTACTGCCAAGTGGGTTTTTGAAGCGAAATAGGAGTCTGAATGAGGGCTGAGACCAATACAAATAGGAGAAGACTTTAGAAAAGACGTATCAACTAATTTTTCAAGAGATTTGTAGAGAGAACAACAAAGATAAACACGAAGGAGAATTGCAAAGGCTGAAGATCTAAGAGAGAGTATTGGAGCAAATTCAGAGTTTTTTCTTCTCTTCTCTAGTTTTATTTTTTGTAACTATTTGGGATGTTTGGATTATTAACTTGGATGATGTTTTTCGTTATTATTATCATGAACTAAATTTTAATTAAGATTGCAACGGAACTTGGTATGTAGTTTAAATTGCAAGCTTCCCATTGAATGAAAGTTGATTTTTATTGAATTGTTTATTATATCTTATGTTTATTGATTAATTGTTTGGCCAACAATTACTGTGATAATCTATATAAAATTGGAAGATGGAGTATAGATTGAGATCTGGATATGATAACATCTGTTCATATAATCTGAATAGGGTTAATATGATTAGCGTGTAGGATAGGAATATACCTATGTGTCTTTTGTATCCATTGAAAGAATTTGTGCGTAAACCCTAATTAACTTGATTCACATAGGAATATAGTGAGTTGATTAACTAGGGTGTTCCTTGTAATTCCGCATCTTAAAGATTGGATTTAGGAGGATTTGTTCACGTGTCTTTGGAAGAAGTGCGTGAATATTCATAAAGCATACTTGGATAATGATTCATATTAATTGATTTATTTTAAATGGGAAGTAAGTTAGTTTAAATGAAATACCAATGGAAGTTGTAATCTTAACCTGTTAAATCTGCAGTTATTCTTGTAAAATTTTGATTTTAATTATTAGTTTGTTAAGTTTAAATTTCAAATCTTAAACAAAATTTTCTTAGTTTAAAATAGGATTAATTGCATTAGAGTTAGTAATTGATAAATATTAGTCTATTTCCTCGTGGGAACGATATCCTTGCTTGCTGAATATTACAATTGAACGCGTATACTTGCGTGGTAAAGTGCTATTAAAAAATTAGGCAACACTGGTGGTCAACCCTAGTTTGACCACCTATAACTTTGATCATGTATAAGATTTGGTTATTCTATGGGTTTAAAGGTGTAGTACTCAAGTCAAACTACAAGTCTATTACAACAACATGGCCTGAATCGTTACAAGGAGCAAGATCAGAGGCCATCAAAATGCATGTCAGACTTTCTGGAAAAATCTGGGTAACCCAGAAACAGATTTCGTGCTCGATCAATGTACTTTGACCGTTAATAACTTGCAATATATACATGATAAAAACATGATTTCAGTTCCAAATAGAAGATAGCATAACAGACTACAAGTGAAAACATCTAAATAACCAAAATCATAAACCAAGAAAAATCTACAGCCTCTGACATTCATTGTTAGAACAAAAAATAAATTTTTTCCTGATTTAAAAAACACTAAATCTGAGCTTATAGATGTTATGGATCTAACATCTATTGTAAGACCCCAAATTATTATAAATAAAATTGAATTTTCCTCTATTCATTATTCTAAATTAATAAGGTGTTAATTTGATATAATGCTTTGGTTATGGGTGAAATGTGCAAATTTTATAAAATAAGCAAATGGTTATAAAATATTCATTGTTGTCGGGGAATATTCATTTGGTCGTGGAATATTCTTGTTGTCGAGGAATATTCGTACAACGACGTAGCTATTTGTGGGCCCCATAACGAAAAACGGTTGGATGAAAGAAAACGACAAAGTATGAGTTTTTATAAATAATGGTGTAATTATTACCGTTAACACTGTTGGACTACCTGGTGGTTAAAATATTGTAATACGCGTGGTTGCACAGTAGCACACGATATTGCACAGTATTTTTGAATTATTGATCCTTACGTAAGAAGGCACTACTCAATAATTGTTACAGTAATTACTGTTCAATATTTTATTTTATTAATTCAATGATTGCCACATTGATAGTTTATATTATTGTTGTTTCAATAATTATCACTGCACAATATTTCCCATTATCAGATCAATAATTCATATTATTTAAATAATATTATTAGATAGCATTATTGACAATGTCTAGAAAGTTCTGTCAAGGAGAGGTTTGGTCACCTAATTGCGCGCCAGTAAGGAGAAATCCTTATCGGAAAGCCCCATCTTTCTTGGGAACGGCCTGGTTGTCATAATTGTGATTCTGTAATATTATTTATGAATAATTAATTATTGATTAATATGATAAGGAAATATTTATTTGATGCGGATATAAATGATGGATTTATTTATGTGGTTATAAATGAAGGAATTAATGTTGAGGTGTTTTATCATTATTTTATCGGATTGGAGGTATTAAGAGATCAAATCAGTGTTCCTAAAGCTCTATTGCGTGAGTTATAATTTTAATTCGACCGTTGGATCGTTGTGATTTTTGGATATATAATACATATATGAGTTGAGTATATGTCCACAACTTTTGAACCGTTAAAAATTAACGCATGATTTGTTATGATTTGTTTAATTAACTCTTGTTTTATGGCAGTATTTAAGAATGACTGCTGAGAACGTTAACAATGGCGTGTATGAGAGTGTGGAACAACCTTTAGTCACAAATCAGGAGAATGTGCAACAGGCTGGCAATATTCCTTCTGTAAACAACACTACCAAGCAAACGATGAATGATGGAATGTTTAGGAGCTTTTTGCAGTTCATGCAAAATCAGACGAGGGAGACTCGTGTACAAAATACGGGTGGAAGTGATAGCAATGTGCGGTCTGTCACAGCCAAGCAGTTCAAGGAGTTGGGACCACAAGAATTCTTTGGAAAGCTGGATCCGATTAAGGCAGAAACGCGGGTCAAGCAAATTACCAAGATATTTGATGTCTTGGGATGCACAGAAGAACAGAAGGTTCCGTTCGCCACCTTTATGTTTCGTGGTGAAGCAGATTACTGGTGGGAATCTGTGAAACGTACCCAGCCAGCCGCATTCAACATGTCTTGGGAAAGATTTCAAAACTATTCAATGACAAGTACTTTCCTGAAAGTATTCGTCGTATGAAGGAGGTAGAGTTTATTAGACTGGAACAAAATAACATGACGGTGTCCCACTACGGGGCGAAGTTCGCGGAGTTATCCAAGTTTGCACCTCATTTGGTAGAGAATAAGGAACGCATAATGCAGATGCTTCTGAGAGGTCTAAAACCCAAGATTTGTCAATACCTTATCTCTCACAAATTTTTTATGTATTCAGATGTTATCAACAGGGCTCAATTATTAGAGCAAGATAGTGAGTATGTTCAATCGAGGGACCACAACCAGGGTCATATCAGTGACAGCAGTCATCGGAGCGATGATAACCAGCGAAGAGGGAAGAATACAGACAGAAGCAGTAACCACTCGGGTGGTAATCGTGGCCATGATAATAGGAGAGGTGAGTCAAGTAGATATTTCAAAAAGAGGAGATTCAACAATGACGGGAAGACATCAGCAGCAGCACCAGCACCAACAACAAATTCTAGGGGAGGAGAACGACCGCCAGTTAGATGCTACAGATGTGGAGAGGAGGGACATATAAGTCCAAACTGTTCACAGCCTTCCAAGGTATATTTCAGTTATGGAAAAGACGGTCACATAGCTCAATTTTGTCCTGTAACAAAATCAAGTCCAGCTTGGACGGTGGCACTAAAAGGCGGATACGTACAAAACAAAGTCGGCGGTTTCTGGAAGAGCGTTTGTCGTGACTGCCCAAAACGCGAGGAACCCGAACGATGATATCACGGGTTAGTTAATTATAAATTCTTGCAAAGTTTATACCTTACTAGATACCGGTTTTACACATTCATTTATCTCTCCTGCTTGTGCTCAACGTTTAAACTTAACTTCGGAGAAATTGGACTTTAACTTATCTGTTGAAACTTCGTTGGGTGAAACCTTCGTTACATCTACAGTTTATAAATCTTGTTTGATCCAAGTTGGCACTATCACATTACCTGTTGATCTTATCTCTTTAAAGATATTTGCATTTGACGTGATTTTAGGGATTGATTGGTTAGCTACTCATCATGCCAAAATTGATTGTTTTCGTAAGGTTGTTAGTTTTCATATTCCTAACCAATCTGTTATGCGAATTCAAGCAACCAAACCATTGAAGTCAAAAACTTTCATATCAAGCCATAAAATCATTCGTTTATTAAAAAATGGATGTCAAGCTTTCTTAGCCCATTTCATGGATTTAAACAAAAACACGTCAGATTTGAATGATATCTCTGTTGTTAGTGAATTTCTTAAAGAATTTCTTGGCCTCCCCCCAGAGTGTGATATTGAATTTTGTATCGACTTTAAACCCGGTACAAAACCCATTTTCAGAAATCTATATCAAATGGCTCCTATCGAACTTTAGGATTGGACTCTTAAATTTGGTAGATATTTGTCTTTAGTTGGTTTTAGCTTGTTCATGAATTTTGTGAGTTTACACTGTATGATTCCTTTAAAGAGATTTATTATGTGTTGTATTTAGCATCATATCAGTTAGCATGGATGTTAAACACACACACACTATATCAATAATAACAGGTTAAGATTTGATGATTGACGAGGAAATTATTAATCTGTCTTGATATGATGTACTAGCATGTTTATTGTGATTTCTTTGAGGCTTGATGAATAGATTTTGTTCTGTTTGACTGCTGGAATTTAAGCATTTATCTAGTTGCATTTGCATTGCATATTTAGTTATTGCATTGTGTTGTGTTGCTTGGGGACAAGCAATTGGTTAAGTTTGGGGGTATTTGATGAGTAGATTTTATACCTATGAATCCGATATTATTAAACTTAATTATTGTTATCTTTAATTGTTTTTAGTATCTTTTTATGTGTTTTGTGTTTATTTGTTGTAGGTTGGAGCTGGAGGGACAAATTGGTCATTTCGGAGAAGAAAAAGGTCAAAAATCATGAAAATTAAAGTTGAGTGGCATTTTTGTAATTATGTGGTCCTGGTCAAGTGCCTAGGCGCTTGAAAATGGCCTGTGATGAGCGCCTAGGCACTCATGTGCGGAAAAAGGGGCGTTTTTCTACTGCCAAGTGGGTTTTTGAAGCGAAATAGGAGTCTGAATGAGGGCTGAGACCAATACAAATAGGAGAAGACTTTAGAAAAGACGTATCAACTAATTTTTCAAGAGATTTGCAGAGAGAACAACAAAGATAAACATGAAGGAGAATTGCAAAGGCTGAAGATCTAAGAGAGAGTATTGGAGCAAATTCAGAGTTTTTTCTTCTCTTCTCTAGTTTTATTTTTTGTAACTATCTAGGATGTTTGGATTATTAACTTGGATGATGTTTTTCGTTATTATTATCATGAACTAAATTTTAATTAAGATTGCAACGGAACTTGGTATGTAGTTTAAATTGCAAGCTTCCCATTGAATGAAAGTTGATTTTTATTGAATTGTTTATTATATCTTATGTTTATTGATTAATTGTTTGGCCAACAATTACTGTGATAATCTATATAAAATTGGAAGATGGAGTATAGATTGAGATCTGGATATGATAATATCTGTTCATATAATCTGAATAGGGTTAATATGATTAGCGTGTAGGATAGGAATATACCTATGTGTCTTTTGTATCCATTGAAAGAATTTGTGAGTAAACCCTAATTAACTTGATTCACATAGGAATATAGTGAGTTGATTAACTGGGGTGTTCCTTGTAATTCCGCATCTTAAAGATTGGATTTAGGAGGATTTGTTCACGTGTCTTTGGAAGAAGTGCGTGAATATTCATAAAGCATACTTGGATAATGATTCATATTAATTGATTTATTTTAAATGGGAAGTAAGTTAGTTTAAATGAAATACCAATGGAAGTTGTAATCTTAACCTGTTAAATCTGCAGTTATTCTTGTGAAATTTTGATTTTAATTATTAGTTTGTTAAGTTTAAATTTCAAATCTTAAACAAAATTTTCTTAGTTTAAAATAGGATTAATTGCATTAGAGTTAGTAATTGATAAATATTAGTCTATTTCCTCGTGGGAACGATATCCTTGCTTGCTGAATATTACAATTGAACGCGTATACTTGCGTAGTAAAGTGTTATTAAAAAATTAGGCAACACTGGTGGTCAACCCTAGTTTGACCACCCATAACTTTGATCATGTGTAAGATTTGGTTATTCTATGGGTTTAAAGGTGTAGTACTCAAGTCAAACTACAAGTCTATTACAACAACATGGCCTGAATCGTTACAAGGAGCAAGATAATTGTCACATTGATAGTTTATATTATTGTTGTTTTAATAATTGTCACTGCACAGTATTTCCTATTATTAGATCAATAATTCATATTATTTGAATAATATTATTAGATAGCATTATTGGCAATGTCTAGAAAGTTCTGTCAATGAGAATTTTGGTCACCTAATTGCGCGCTAGTAAGGAGAAATTCTTATCGGAAAGCCCCCTCTTTCTTGGGAACGGCCTCGTTGTCTTAATTGTGATTCTGTAATATTATTTATGAATAATTAATTATTGATTAATATGATAAGAAAATATTTATTTGATGCAGATATAAATTATGGATTTATTTATGTGGTTATAAATGAAGAAATTAATGTTGAGGTGTTTTATCATTATTTTATCGGATTGGAGGTATTAAAAGATCAAATCGGTGTTCTTAAAGCTCTATTGCGTGAGTTATAATTTTAATCCGACCGTTGGATCGTTGTGATTTTTGGATATGTTATACATATATGAGTTGAGTATATGTCCATAAATTTTGAACTGTTAACGCATGATTTGTTATGAATTTTAAAAGGTGTTGAAAAGGTGTTAAAAATCATCGGTTTGTGGGTTTCGGATATTTTTGGTTTGAATTTGGAAAAACTCAAAGCTACAAAGTTGTAGAGAATTCGATTTCGTGTGGAATGGATATAAAATTCGTATTTTTTCTGATAAACAGGCTATTTTCTATGAATTACTGAAGTTTTGGAAAATAAAATAATTTTTATTAATTTATGGGTGGGACCCACTTTTTGGTTGGTGTTGAATACACATGTTGGCTGCTGAAATTTTCAGAATTGAGTGGCTGAAGATTTTCAAAGAGCATGCGTAGGAAAATAATAAGGTTATATTATATTTTATTATTTTAGTCTCCTATGGCGTTCTAGCATTTTCCTATAAATAGGCGCTTAGGTTAGAATTGAAAATCACACCAGAAATAAGTTTTCTTTCTCTCTATATTATCGAGTGTATTTTTGTCAGTATTTTGATAATTCAAGAGTTTCTATTCAGTGCAAGTTTTTGTCAGCATTATATCCAAAATTCAGTCAGAAATACGGTTATTTTGAGGTAAGGGATGTTATTTTCTTCTTGAATGATATTATTTTCTTCAATATCATTATACCAAAATATTGGTGAACTTTTTAATCAAATTTGGAACTTTTTGTGTCGGGGTTACTATTCACGAATACGGCACTATTCACCAAAAAATGAAATTTTCTTCTTTTTGTCCAAGATATCTATTATGGTTACTATCTTTGATTGTATCCAAGTTTTGATCTTTATTTTTGAATTCTGCTTCACAATTGGTTATTATGAAGTATTATTGATCTTGGATAAACTGTTATACGAATCCCTAATATTTGTCCTTCTGTCTCACTGGATTTATTTTCTTTAAAATATTTTTCATCATCCTCAGTCCTAAATGATGATATTACTGAATATCTTTGGCCTGTAGTGCAAAGTTGAATGATTAACTGATGAATATCTTTGGCCCGTAGTGCAAAGATGAACAGGTGTTGAGATGAACATGACCAACTGGTGATACAAATGAATATCTTTGGCCTGTAGTGCAAAGATGGATATTTGATTCAAGATGTATATTGATTGATGTTACAGGGAAAAAATATTGATGATGGACTTTAAAATCTTAGAAGATAGTAGAATTCATTCTCTACGTGACTCTTCTAATGGATTGTTATTTCCACTACATTTGTTGATCTAAAACTTGTTGTCTATTATATTCTATCAGATTTTTTCCCTGTTGAAGGTTAATGATAATTTGTTGTATATTATCTTAGTCATAATTTTCTTTACTGGGCTAATTGAGCTCACCCTTTTCCTTTTTGTTCCATTTTTCTTCTCAGGAGGTGAGAACATAGCAGGATCTAGTCGGGGTATGGAGTGATGGTTCTAGAAAGATGTTTTAGAAGTCCTCACTATTTCTATAAAATAGTGTATGAATAATTGTAATGAGGACTTATTTGAGTGTGGATATTGTCTAGAAGATAATATTTGTATTTAAACTCATAGTATGTGTTGTCGTATTTTGCACGACAATTGTCTTATTGAAGTTTTAGTTTGCTTTCTGTACCATGTATTTGGCGACTCAGAATGGGTGTTGTATACCTATTTTGGGGGCGTCACAGTTGGTATCAAAGCTTAGGAATATGGTCTCTGGCGGAGATCGGGGAATAGAACTAGGAGGGGAGAGATAAGTAAATCCTTCGCTAGTGTGTCCTATCTAAGCTAATTTGTTGGTCGGTCATAATATAGGGATATTTTGTGATATGTTAATTTGTTTAATTAATCCTTGTTTTATGGCAGTATTTAAAAATGGCTGCTGAGATTGTTAACAATGGAGTGTATGAGACTGTGGAACAACCTTTAGTCACAAATCAGGAGAATGTGCAACAGGTTGGCAATATTCCTCCTGTAAAGAACACTACCAAGCAAACGATGAGTGATGGAATGTTTAGGAGCTTTTTACAGTTCATGCAAAATCAGACGAGGGAGACTCGTGTACAAAATACGGGTGGAAGTGATAGCAACGCGCGTTCTTTCACAGCCAAGCAGTTCAAGGAGTTAGGACCACCAGAATTCTTCAGAAAGCCGGATACGATTAAGGCGGAAACGTGGGTCAAGCAAATTACCAAGATATTCGATGTCTTGGGATGCACAGAAGAACAGAAGGCTACATTTGCCACCTTTTATGTTCCGTGGTGAAGCAGATTACTGGTGGGAATCTATGAAGCGTACGTAGCCAGCCGCACTAAACATCTCTTGGGAAAGATTTCAAAAATTGTTCAATGACAAGTACTTTCCTGAAAGTATTCGTCATATGAAGGAGGTAGAGTTTATTACACTGGAACATAACAACATGATTGTGTCCCAGTACGAGGCGAAGTTCGCGGAGTTATCCAGGTTTGCACCTCATTTGGTAGAGAATGAGGAACGTATGACGCGGATGTTTCTGAGATGTCTAAAACCCGAGATTCGTCAATACCTTATCTCTCACAAATTTTCTATGTATTCAGATGTTGTCAACATGGCTCAATTATTAGAGCGAGATAGTGAGTATGTTCAACCGAGGAACCACAACCAGGGTCATATCGGTGACAGCAGTCATCGGAGCGATAATAACCATCGAGGAAGGAAAAATATGGACAAAAACGGTAACCACTCTGGTGCTAATTGTGGCCAAGATAATAGAAGAAATGATTCAAGTGGAAATTTTAAGAAGAGAAGATTTAACAATGACGGGAAAATGTCTCCAGCAACACGACATCAGCAACACATTATAGGGGAGGTGAACGACTGCCAGTTAGATGCTACAGATGCAGAGAGGAGGGACATATAAGTCCAAACTGTTCATAGCCTTCCATGGTATGTTTCAGTTGTGGTAAAGACAGTCACATAGCTCAATTTTTTCCTGTAATGAAATCAAGTCTAGCTGTGACGGTGGCACCAAAGGCGGATACGGACAAAACAAAGTCAGCAGTTTCTGGAAGAGCATTTGTCGTGACTGCCCAAAACGTGAGGAACCCGAACGAAGGTATCACGAGTTAGTTAATTACAAATTCTTACGAAGTTTATACCTTACTAGATACCGGTTCTACACATTCTTTTATCTCTCCTGCTTGTGCTCAACGTTTAAACTTGACTCCGGAGAAACTGGACTTTAACTTATCTGTTGAAACTCCGTTGGGTGAAACCTTCGTTACATCTACAGTTTATAAATCTTGCTTGATCCAAGTTGGCACTATCACATTACATGTTGATCTTATCTCTTTAAAGATAATTGCATTTGACGTGATTTTAGGGATTGATTGGTTAACTACTCATTACGCCAAAATTGATTGTTTTCGTAAGGTTGTTAGTTTTCATATTCCTAACCACCCTGTTATGCAAATTCAAGTAACCAAACCATTGAAGTCAAAAACTTTCATATCAAGCCATAAAGTCATTAGTTTATTGAAAAATGGATGTCAAGCTTTCTTAGCCCATTTCATGGATTTAAACAAAAAATACGTCTGATTTGAATGATATCTCTGTTGTTAGTGAATTTCCTGAAGAATTTTTTGGCCTACCTCTAGAGTGTGATATTGAATTTTGTATCGAATTTAAACCCGGTACAAACCCCATTTTCAAAAATCCATATCAAATGGCTCCTATTGAACTTCAGGAGTAAAAAAAAACCCAACTATAGAAGTTGGTACCCGAGCCTCTATCTGCTGACTTCCTTTGTGGGATGCACCGAAGCCAAACTCTCCGTAGGGGATGTCATATTCGTGCGGTGGTAAACTAATAGGCGTCATTCTGGCGTGATATCCAAGATTGGGATATGAGTCATAGTTGAGAGGAACCTAAGTCAGTAATCGAAATATCTAGCTTTCTAGGCTTAGCTGGTTACTATCGGATTTTCGTGGAAGGATTTTCTCGAATCGCTACTTCGTTAACTTAGCTAACCCAGAAAGATAAAAAATTCGTATGGAGCGAGGAATGCGAGAAGATTTTCCAAGAGCTCAAGAGGCGACTCATTTCGGCACCTGTTCTGACCATACAATCTTGGAAAAGCGAACGTGCTAGTTGACGCGTTGAGTAGATTATTGTATGTGAGTATGAGTGTGATATTGTCAAACACAAAGACCTATTTTGTATAATTTACAAATGATAAAGATAGAGTTAAAGACTCTAAGGACCCACGTGATGATGTCAAATATACGAGTAGAATCGACTTTAATCGATAACATTAAAGCTGCTCAAGCTACACACCGGAGTTGATGAATATAAAAAAGAAGGTGCAAGAAGGCGTTATTCTAGAAGTAAGAATCGATGAAGAGAAGAAAGCTCAAACCTTCGATTTATTTAAAATACTCGATCGAGTAGGAACTGTGGCCTATAGACTCACTTGACCGCCAAGTATGTCTCGTGTTCATAATATGTTTCATATATCCATGCTACGTAAATATGTGAAACACACGAACCAAATTATTGCATTAGAACCAGACGAGATAGCCGAAGATTTAACATACGAGGAGGTACCTGTTAAGATCTTGGATAGGAAAGAGCATGTCCTACGCACCAAGGTTATACCACAAGTTAAGATATTGTGGAGGAACCATGCTATTGGGGAAATGACTTGGGAGTTGGAATCAGAAATGCAAGGGAGGTACCCTCACCTATTCGAAACACCAGGTACGTACGTCAATTTCGAGGATGAAATTTTATAAGGAGGGGAGGTTGTAAGACCCCAACTTATTATAAATAATATTAAAATTTTCTCTATTAATTATTCTAAATTAATAAGATGTTAATTTGATATAATGCTTTGGTTATGGGTGAAATAAGCAAATTTTATAAAATAAGCAAGTGGTTATAAAATATTCATTAGTTGTCGGGAAATATGCGTTTGGTCATGGAATATTCGTACGACGGCGCAGCTATTTGTGGGCCGCATAACGGAAAATGGTTGGATGAAGGAAAACGACAAAGTATGAGTTTTTATAAATAATGGCGTAATTGTTACTGTTAACACTGATGGAATACCTGGTGGTTAAAATATAGTAATACGCGTGGTTACACAGTAGCACACAGTATTGCATAGTATTTTTGAATTATTGATCCTTACGTAAGAAGGCACTACTCAATAATTGTTACAGTAATTACTGTTCAATATTTTATTTTATTAATTCAATAATTGCCACGTTGATAGTTTATATTATTATTGTTTCAATAATTGTCACTGCAAAGTATTTTCCATTATCAGATCAATAATTCATATTATTTGAATAATATTATTAGAAAACATTATTGGCAATATCTAGAAAGTTCTATCAAGGAGAGGTTTGGTCACCTAATTATGCACCAGTAAGGAGAAGTCTTTATCGGAAAGCCCCCTCTTTCCTGGGAACGGCCTGGTTGTCATAATTGTGATTCTGTAATATTATTTGTGAATAATTAATTATTTATTTATATGATAAGGAAATATTTATTTGATGCGGATATAAATGATGGATTTATTTATGTTGTTATAAATGAAGGAATTAATGTTGAGATGTTTTATCATTATTTTGTTGGATTGGAGGTATTAAAAGATCAAATCGGCGTTCTTAAAGCTCTATTGCGTGAATTATAATTTTAATCCGACCGTTAGATCGTTGTGATTTTTGGGTATGTTATACATATATGAGTTGAGTATATGTCCACAAATTTTGAACCGTTAAAAATTAACGCATGATTTGTTATGAATTTTAAAAGGCGCTGAAATTGTGTTGAAAATATCCGTTTGTGGGTTTCAGATATTTTCGATTTAGAATTTGGAAAAACTCAAAGCTACAAAGTTGTAGAGAATTCGATTTCGTGTGGAATGGACATAAAATTTTAATTTTTCTGACAAATGGGCTATTTTCTATGATTTACTGAAGTTTCAGAAAATAAAATAATTTTTATTAATTTATGGGTGGGACCCACTTTTTGGTTGTTGTTGAATACACATGCGGGCTGCTGAAATTTTAGAATTGAGGGGCTGAAGATTTTCAAAGAGCATGTGTAGGAAAATAATAAGGTTATATTATATTTTATTATTTTAGTCTCCTATGGCGTTCTAGTATTTTCCTATAAATTGACGCTTAGGTTAAAATTGAAAATCACACCAAAAACAAGTTTTCTTTCTCTCTATATTATCGAGTGTATTTTTGTGAGTATTTTGATAATTCGAGAGTTGCTATTCAGTGCAAGTTTCTGTCAGCACTATATTCGAAATTCAGTCAGAAGTAAATTTATTTTGAGGTAAGGGATGTTATTTTCTTCTTAAATGATATTACTTTCTTCAATATCATTATACCGAAATATTTGTGAACTTTTTAATCAAATTTAAAACTTTTTGTGTCGGGGTTACTATTCACGTATACGGCACTATTCACAAATACGACACTATTCATTGAAAAATGAAATTTTCTTCTTTTTGTCCAAGATGTCTATTATGGTTATTATCTTTGATTGTATCCATGTTTTGATCTTTATTTTTGAATTCTGCTTCACAATTGGTTATTATGAAGTATTATTGATCTTGGATAAACTGCTATACGAATTCCTAATATTTGTCCTTCTGTCTCACTGAATTCATTTTTTTAAAATATTTTTCATCATCTTCAGTCCTAAATGATGATATTACTGAATATCTTTGGCCTGCAGTGCGAAGATGAATGATTAACTGATGAATATCTATGGCTCGTAGTGCAAAGATGAACATGTGTTGAGATGAACATGACTAACTGGTGATACAAATGAATATCTTTGGCCTGTAGTGCAAAGATGGATATTTGATTCAAGATGTATATTAATTGATGTTACAGGGATAAAATATTGATAATGAACTTTAAAATCTTAGAAGATAGTAGAATCCATTCTCTACGTGACTCTTCTAATGGATTGTTGTTTCCGCTGCATTTGTTGATATAAAACTTATTGTCTATTATATTCTATCTGATTTTTTCCCTGTTGAAGACTAATAATAATTTATTGTATATTATCTTAGTCATAATATTCTTTACTGGGCTAGTTGAGCTCACCTTTTTCCTTTTTGTTCCATTTTTCTCCTCAAGAGGTGAGAACATAGCAGGATCTAGTCAGGGTAGGGAGTGATGGTTCTAAAAAGATGTTTTAGCAGTCCTCACTATTTCTGTAAAATAGTGTATGAATAATTGTAATGAGGACTTATTTGAGTGTGGATATTGTCTAGAATACAATATTTGTATTTAAACTCACAATATGTGTTGTCGTATTTTACACGACAATTGTATTATTGAAGTTGTAGTTTGCTTTCTATACCATATATTTGGCAACACAGAATGGGTGTTGTATACCTATTTTGGAGGCGTCACATCTATCAACCCAGATCATCACTATATACTATAAATAACACATTTTAACATAAAAATCTAACATCTAACAACAGATCAAAGGCCAGATTCATAGCTAGGGTTTATACCTCTTTTGATCAATTTCTTGATTCTGGGCTTTTGATTTGATATGGTTTATAGTAGGGCTTGGTTTATGACTGATTTATGAAGGAAATTTTGTAGGTTTTAGAGAGAGAGAGAGGGTCAAGTATGAGTATAGTGAACAAATGAGCAATTATGTACACTTTTCTCTCTCTTGAATCTATTTATAATGCTTGTATACAATGTATATTGTTGGGATTTGTGGCTGATTTGCTGGAAAGTTAGTCACATGGGGTTGTTGGGTTTGGTCACCAACTTCCTTTAATGTCAAAACTTATACATAGCTTCTTTAATGCATAAAAGAGGTATAATGGTCATTTAGCTTGAGATTTTAATGGCATATTTGTGACACCCCCAAAATATGTCCAATACACCCAACCCATTCAGGGTCGCCAAATACATGGTACAGAAAAAACTACAACTTCATTATTACAATTGTCGTGCAAAATACGACAACACATATTGTGAGTTTAAATACAAATATTGTCTTCTAGACAATATCAACACTCAAATGAGTCCTCATTAAAATTATTGATACACTATTTTACAGAATAGTGAGGACTACTATAACCACTGCCTTGGAATATCACTCCACACCCTGACTACTCCCCGCTATATTCTCGTTTCCTGAGAAGAAAAATGGAACAAAAAGGAAAAGGGTGAGCTCAACTAGCCCAGTAAAGAATATTATGACTAAGATAATGTACAACAAATTATCCTTAGTCTTCAACAGGGAAAAATCTGATAGAATAAAATAGACAACAAGTTTTAGATCAACAACTGCAGCGGAAACAACAATTCATTAGAAGAGTTAAGTAGAGAATGAAATCTACTATCATCAATGAATTTAAAAGTCCATCATCGATATTTTATCCCTGTAACATCAATCAATATACATCTTGAATCAAATAGTCATCTTTGCACTACAGGCCAAAGATATTATTTAGTCGGTCATGTTCATCTCAACACCTGTCCATCTTTGTACTACGGGCCAAAGATATTCATCAAGAAATCATTCATCTTTGCACTACAAGCCAAAGATATTCAGTAATATCATCATTTAGGACTGAGGATGATGAAAAATATTTTTAAAAAAAACGAATCCAGTGAAACAAAAGAACAAATATTAAGGATTCATATTTTAGACAATCCAAGTTCAAAAATACTCCATAATAAACTATTGTGGAGCAGAATTCAAAAATAAAGATCAAAACATAGATCCAATGAAAGATAGGAACCATAACAGACAATCTTAAATTTTTTCTGTGAATAGTGTTGTATTCGTGAATGGTGTCGTATACGTGAATAGTGCCGTATACGTGAATAGTAACTCCCACACTAAAAGGTAGAAACTCCACAAGAAAAATTATCATGCTTCGTGAATAGTACTCGTGAATAGTAACTCATGAATAGTAACTCCTGAATAGTAACTCCGACATGAAAAGATCAGAATTTCACAAGAAAAATCTTACCAATATTCCGGCATAATGATATTGAAAGAAATAATATCATTTTTTTAAAAAACATAACATCCCTTACCTCAAAAGAATAGTACTTCTGGCTGGAATATTAGATATAACACTGAAGGAAACTTGCACCGTATAACAACATTCAAGATATCAAAATACTCACAAGAATACACTCGATAATATAGAGAGAGAAAACTTCAGTTTCTGGTGTGATTTTCAATTCTAACCTAAGCACCCTATTTATAAAAAATTGCTTAGAACACCAAAGCAGAAAATTTAATATAATATTATTATATTAACAAAATTTTCACGCCCATCCTTGAAATCTGATTTCAGCCCATTTATAACACATGTGAGACCCACTTAACTTGTAAAAAAAGTTTTTCTTTTAAAAATTATTTAAAACTTCAAAAATCAATTATTCTGGAACTTCGAAACTTCAATACTTAATAATAAATAGCCCTTTTATCAGAAAAATTCGAACATCATGTTTTTTCCATAGGAAATTCCATTCTCTACAACTTTGTAAGTTTAAGTTTTTTAAAATTCCAAACAGAAATTTTTCGAAATTCACAAACGGGGCGATTTTACAGGATATAATCAAATTTTAGTCAAGAAATGGGGTCCACCGACATGTTTAACATGTTTTTAACATTTTTTGAAACAAAAATATTATTTCTTCTCATATATTCATATATCCCACATTCATTGTAAAAATAACACTATTATTATATTATTAAAATATAATAATATATTTAAATGAATTATTTATCAGAAAAGATAAAACATCAAATTTTCAACAATTGTCACTTTAAAATTTTCTCCATCTATATCCACATAAAATAAATATTTTCCTTATCATATAAATCAATAATTAATTATTCACAAATAATATTATAGAATCACAATACTGGCAACCAGGCCGTTCCCAGGAAAGAGGGGGCTTTCCAATAAGAATTTCTCCTTACCGGCGTGGAATTAGGTGACCAAACCTCTCCTTAGACAGAACTTTTTAGACATTGCCAATAATGCTATCTAATAATATTATTCAAATAATATGAATTATTAATCTGATAGTGGAAAATACTGTGTAGTGACAATTATTGAAACAACAATAATATAAAATATCAACGTAGCAATTATTGAATCAATAAAATAAAAAATTGAACAGTAATTACTGTAACAATTATTGAGTAGTGCCTTCTTACGAAAGAATCAATAATTGGTGCAATACTGTGTGTTACTGTGTTTTAACCACCGGGTATTCCAACAATATTAACGGTAACAACTACGTCGTTATTTATAAATAACTTATACTTGTCGTTTTCTTCATCCAATCGCTTTCTATTTTGGGGCCCACACAAGGCTGCGTCGTCGTACGAATATTCCCCGAAAGCAAGAATATTCCACAACCAAATGAATATTCCCCGACAACAATGAATATTTTTTAACCACTTGCTTATTTAAAATATTTGCGCATTTTACCCACAACTAACCACATTAATCAAATAAACCCTTACTATTTCAAAATAATAAATAAAGGAAATTCCATTTTATTTAAAAAAAAATTAGGGTCTTACAATATTGGTCAATTAACAAACCCTTAGGGTTTGTCCCTTAGGGTTTAACACTAAGGTTTTGCACAAAATAAATTTTTAGGTTTTTATTTAGGGTTTAAAATAAAATAAAATTAGTTTCTAAAATAGAAAAATTAGGGTTTATTAATTAGTTAAGTTTTCTAATTACATTATACTAGAAATTAGGGTTTAATATCACTAATCACAATTACCCTTGCTAATTATAGCAATTAGGGTTTTTAATTTTGGTAATTAGGATTACCAAATTACAATTAGGGTTTATAATTCAAATATTAGGGTTTCTAGAAATTAATATATCCAAATGTTAATTAGAATTGACCTAATTAATTATAAAATCATATAATACAGTTATATAATAGTCTTAAACTCATAATTGAGTTTCAAAGTAGGGTTTTCCACATTAAAACTAGGGTTTTCAAATACTGCACCATAATTGACCAACCATTGTCAATCCATATACATACAGTGCATATTTATAGCACTGAAAAATCAAAATATAATTAATATTATATTATTATTCTCATCCCTTGATCAAAATCTAAAATTAGGGTTTGGATTCCATATCTGATTTATCTGCCATATTTAACCTTAATAATTAAGGTAAAATAATTAACTTAATAATCTATACTAAAATTCATATAATAAAATAATTATTGTTCTAAAAATCATCTCATATATTATTTAAATAATATATAATTTTATTTTCATGGAAAATAATTAATAAAAATATTTCTACTATAAAATTAATTATTATATGAATATAATTTATAATAATCAATAATTCTAAAATAAAATCATTTGTAATTTATTCATGTAATAAATATATTTTATATTCATCATGTAAATACATACACATTATCTTGGCACATATTCCCTGTATTTATTTTAATAAAAAAAAATTTATACGCAAAATTTCTGATTTATTTGTATAGAAAATATCGGGTTATTACAAATTCTCTGAATTTCTGGTGTGTTTTCATTTCTAACTAAGCATCCTATTTATAGGAGAATTGAAGGGGAACTGTGCAAGGAAATTCACGGACGAACATTTGAAAATTTTCACGGGCTACTCTCTTGCAATTCATAGACGTCCTCTTTTTTTAAAAATAAGAATATAATATTCAAGTAAAACAAAACTTATAATATATATATATATATATATATATATATATATATATATTACCTGCCATTTACGACAATGAGGATATGACATATTACCAAGTTTAGATTCCATATAACATAAGTCAAGTTTATAATATACAATGAAACCAACTTTTACAAGAAATAAGCAACAAAGTCATTATACCATTAATATAATATATATTTATATAACACACCCGTAAATCCCCCCACCAAAACCCACTTGAATGCTTCCAGCAAATATATATATATATATATATATATATATATATATATATATATATATATATATATATTATATTCATAACACACTATTTAAAAAAAATAAGTACGTGGGGGTCCATATAATAAGCCAAACTTACAATAAATACTTCATAAAAATCCCCTCATTATTATAATTTATAATATTAATCGACCTGGTCGTTCCCAAGAAAGAGGGGGCATTCCAATAAGGATTCCTCCCTATTGGCAGAATCTCCTGATTAGGTGACCAAACCTCTCCTTGGCAGAACTTCTAGACATCGTTAATATTGCAAATAATAATATTAATAACTCTGTCATCTCAATTATTAATTTAATAGTATATAAAATATCGACAATAATTGAATCAAATAACGTGAGATACTATGCAGCAATTACTGTAACAATAATTGAACAAAACTGAGTGATTTCTCACGTAAGCATCAATATTCAATACCGTGTGCTACTATTTTTATAAAAATAGTTAACGGTAAAACTTCCGTCGTTATTTTCATAAAAATATTTATCGTTTTCTCAATCCGACAATAATTCTATTGTGGGGTCCACCAATGATTGTGTCGTCGTACAAATATTCCCTGCTAAAATGAATATTCCCCGACCAATTAAATATTATATAACAACTTGCGTACTTTATAAAATTTATAAATATTACCCACAACTATAACATTTTATCAAATTTACTCCATAATATTCAAAAATGATATTTATAGAAAATTCATCTTTATTCATAAAAGTTGGGGTCTTACACTTGATTTACAGTCTTTCAGCCTGACTTTGTCTGGTCAACGCTATCCAATTCCTCTTCGGTAATTGAGGAATCCTCCATCCATCAGTAGCAAATAATCCTTTGGGAGGTTCTCACAAGTGATGGCCATAACATCAAAGTCACCTAGCATGCTCTGACTCGGTATAATCTCCATGAAGAAGGGTAAATAACTAGGTGTTATCTCCATTGTGTTTGTGATCATATTTGGGCATGGAAGTGTGTTAAACACAATGGGCTCTTCGTTTATCTTCTCTTTCTCATCCCACCACGGCTTCATTGTTGCACTCGCTCTTTATGTTATAAAGAGCTTCGCCGACGACATGACTACCTAGCAGGCAAGGTTTTGCAAATCTAACTGAATTCCTTATCTTTGGTGGAGAAGGCACTTGGGGAACTAACAGAATCGGTTCATTTTCTTTGGAATTTAGATCTTCGTCGACCTCTATTTCATTATCCCCAATTGTCTACACACTTTCGATATCTTGTAGCTCATCCAGTCACAGATTTGGTTTGGGTTCTCTGTGAATTTCGTCATCCATGTAATATAAACAAATGTTTGGAGGAAGGTTACTTACGGCTTTGGTCATTTGATCTATCTTATTTTGAAGATTCTGAATTGACTTCTCTTGATTAATCCTTCTCTCCTCATTTGATGCTATGAACTTGGACAACAATTCCTCCAATCTCGAATTTTTTGTCTCAGTTTTGGAATCCATGTATTGAGGACCATGAGTTGAAGTGGTGATGAGTTGTTCCATCTGGTGCTGAAAATTGTGGCACGATATTTCTTGACTCATCATCCTCTCCTCTTGGTTTTCTATGACATTTGACCGTAATTCCTCTAACTTTGACTTTTCTTCTTTTAATGGCGATTGATATGAGAATTCTGGAGTGTATGTTGGATTTGGAGTAGAGTATTGATCTTGATAATTATAGCTCCATGAAGAATCCGGGTGATACCCCCAAACTTGATGATAACTAGGATCAACATAGTTGTTGAGGTAATCACCACTATATTGTACTGGTTTAAAACTGACGGTGCATTGATGACTTTGATGGTTGCCAGCATAATAGTCACACGTAACTGCCATCCTTCGACTCCTTTAGGCTGCAATAACGTCCAACATCCTCGAAAGTTCTTCAATCTGTGCTGATATTGCGGAAAATGTATTAAGTCCATCAATCCCTGTTTCCCTTGGTTGAGTCATGTTTGTCATCCTTCGACTCCGTTGGGCTGCGATAACCTCCAACGTCTTCGAATTTGCCTCAATTTATACCGACTCTACAGAAAATGCATTAAGTCCATCAATCCATGTTTCCCTTGGTTGAGTCATGTTCGTGTATGGCCATTGATACGTAAAGTCATCCATGGTACCTAAAAGAGAGAAATATAGGAAGAGAATTAAAAATAAAAATAAAATTTTTTAAATTAAAACTAATTTGATTGAAATTAATATTGGTAAAAAAATATTAAACTAATTCCCCGGCAACAGCGCCAAAAACTTGTTGGTTAAAATCTAATTACGCACAACATGCAAGTATACGTGGTCAACAAGTAATACAGTGAAAGTAGAGTATCGTTCCCACGAGGAATTATTAATACAAATTACCAAGTACTGACCCTTAATCAAACTAATTTTATTTAAACAGATAATTTAACAATATAAATTCAATTATCTAATTACACTAATTCTAATTACCACTAATTAAAAATCAGATTATGGAGATTTAAAATCACAACTTCACTTATTGCTTCATTTAAATTAACACACTTCTCATCAATTATTTTTTATCCTGAATTGTTAATCAAGAACACTAAAGCAGATAAAACCACCTCTCGATACATAATACCCATACTTACTTAAATCCACAATTGATAGAATTAAGCAAGACACCCTAATTAACTAATCCACTATATTTTTATGTGAATTACAATTAAAAAGGATTTAAAGCACAAGTTCTCTATAAGATTACATATGGCGTAAAGTCATATCTCTATCCTAAACACGAATCATGAATTCCATCTATACAGAAATCACAAACACATGCTATCATGATTAGATCTAAATCTATACTTCATCTCTCGAGTTCATATAGACTATCACGGTAATTGTTATCTAGATAATTAAGCAATTAAGTCCAAATCACAATAGACAATCCACAATGATAGATCACAATAATTGATAAAGAAGCATATTAAAATAAATTACACCATAAGATCCATTGTAACCTCAAACAAAGAATTAGTTCATTGAATTAAAACTAAGAATCCACACTTGAATAAACATTAAAAGATAAGAATAAGATTAAGGAAAGAATTGAATCTGTTGTCAGCAAATCTCCATCCCCCTAAAGCTCCTGTTCTTGATCTTCAATGGTCTCCAAGTTGCTTTAAAATCCAAAACTAATAAGAACTAGGGTTTTGATCTTAATCTGCTCTAATCTAATCAAATGGAATTCTTCTTGTCGGAGAATATTCGTTTGGTAGTGGAATATTCTTACTATCGGGGAATATTCGTACGACGGCGCAGCCTTGTGTTGGCCCCATAACGAAAAGTGATTGGATGAAGAAAACGACAAGTATAAGTTGTTTATAAATAACGGCGTAGTTGTTACCGTTAATACTGTTGGAATACTCTGTGGTTAAAACACAGTAGCACACGGTATTGCACCAATTATTGATTCTTACGTAAGAAGGCACTACTCAATAATTGTTACAGTAGTTATTGTTCAATATTTTATTTTATTGATTCAATAATTGCTACGTTGATATTTTATATTATTGTTGTTTCAATAATTGTCACTACAAAATATTTTTATTATCATATCAATAATTAATATTATTCGAATAATATTATTAGATAACATTATTGGCAATGTCTAGAAAGTTCTATCTAAGGAGAGGTTTGGTCACCTAATTGCGCGCCAGTAAGGAGAAATCCTTATTGGAAAGCCCCATCTTTCCTGGGAACGACCTAATTGTCAGTACTGTGATTCTGTAATATTATTTATGAATAATCAATTATTGATTATTATGATAAAGAAAATATTCATTTGATGTGGATATAGATGGAGAAAATTTTTAATGTGACAATTGTTGAAAATTAAAATTTTATATTTTTCGATAATATAATTCATTTAAATATATTATTATATTTTAATAATATAATAATGGTGATTTTTTATAATGAATGTGTGATATATGAATAAATGATGAGGAAGAGTATTTTTGTTACAAAAAAATGTTTAAATTATGTTAAACATGTTTGTGGGCCCCACTTTGTGACTGAAATTGGATTATAGCCCGTAAAATTGCCCGTTTATAGATTTCGGTCAACTTCTGTTTGGAATTTAGAAAAACTTAAACTTACAAAGTTGTAGAGAATGGAATTTCCTATGGAAAGGACATAAGATTTGATTTTTTCTGATAAAAGGGCTATTTATTATGAATTATTGAAGCTCCGAAGTTCTGGAATAATTGATTTTTAGACGTTTTAATTGTTTTATTTAAGAAAAACATTTTTTTTCAATCCCACATATGATATAAATGTGCTGAATTTAGTTGGTCTAAGGTGGGCTTGAATTTGTTTAATTATATTATTATTTTATTAAATTTTCTGCTTTGGTGTTCTAAGCATTTTCCTATAAATAGGGTGCTTAGGTTAGAATTGAAAATCACACCAGAAACTGAAGTTTTCTCTCTCTTTCTCTCTCTATATTATCGAGCATATTCTTGTGAGTATTTTGATACTTTGAGTGTTGCTATACGGTGCAAGTTCCCTTCAGCACTATATCTGGTATTCCAGCTAGAAGTACAGTCTTTTCAAGGTAAGGGATGTTATATTTTTTTTTTAAAAATAATATTATTTCTTCTAATATCATTATGCCGGATTATTGGTAAGATTTTTCTTGTAAAATTCTTATCTTTTAGTGTCGGGGTTACTATTCACGTATACGACACTATTCATGTATACGGCACTATTCACAGAAAAATTAAATTTTCGTTTTTTTTCTTCAAAATATCGATTATGGATACTTGCTTTGATTGTATCCATGTTTTGATTATTTTTAAATTTTACTCCATTATGATTATTTCTGAAATATTTTTGAACTTGGATTGTTTAAAGTACGAATCCTTAATATTTGTTCTTTTGTTTCACTGGATTCGTTTTCTTTAAAATAATTTTCATCATCCTCAGTCCTAAATGATGATATTACTGAATATCTTTAGCATGTAGTGCAAAGATGGTTGATTTTCTTATGAATATCTTTGGCCTGTATTGCAAAGATGTACACGTGTTGAAATGAACATGACAGACTAATAAATATCTTTGGTCTGTAGTGTAAAGATGAATATTTGATTCAAGATGTATATTGATTGATGTTACAGGGATAAAATATTGATGATGGACTTTTAAATTCATAGATAATAGTAGATTTCATTCTCTACATAACTCTTCTATGAATTATTATTTTCGCTGCGAATATTGATCTGAAATTTGTTGTCTATTGTATTCTATCAGATTTCTCCCTGTTTAAGACTAACGATAATTTGTTCTATATTATCTTAGTCATAATATTCTTTACTGGGCTAGTTGAGCTCACCCTTTTTCTTTTTGTTCCATTTTTTTTCAGGAGACGAGAATGTAGCGAGTACTAGTCGGGGTATGGAATGAAGGTTCTAGAAAGTTGTTTTAGTAGTCCTCACCATTTTTGTAAAATAATGTATTAATAATTGTGATGAGGAATTATCTGGGTGTGAATATTGTCTAGATGACAATATTAGTATTTAAACTCACAGTTTTTATGTTGTATTAATAAAGTTGTAGTTGTTTCTGTACCATGTTATTGATGACTCAAAATGGGTGATGTATACCTATTTTGGGGGCGTCACAGTTGGTATCAGAGCTTAGGGATATGATCTCTGACGGAGATCAGGGAATAGAACTAGGTAGGGAGAGACGAGTAAATCCTTCGCTAGTGTGTATTACCTAAGCTTATTTATTGGTTGGTCAGTATATAGGGATATTATGTGATATGTTGATTTCTTTAATTAACCCTTGTTTTATTGCAGTATTTAAGAATGGAGACTGAGAATGTTAACAGTGGAGTAAACGAGATCGTGGAGACACCTTTACCCACCAACGAGGAGAACGTGCAACATGCTGGAAATGTTCCTCCTGTAAACAACACCATTGAGCAGACGATAAATGACGGGATGTTTAGAAGCTTTTTGTAGTTCATGCAAAATCAGACGAGGGAGACTCGTGTACAAAATACAGGTGGAAATGATAACAATGCACGTTTTGTCACAGCCAAGCAGTTCAAAGAGTTGGGACCACAAAAATTCTGGGGATAGTCGGATCCGATTAATGCGGAAACGTGGGTCAAGAAAATTACCAAGATATTCGATGTCTTGGGATGCACAGAGGAACAAAAGGTTCCATTCGCCACCTTTATTTTCTGTAATGAGGCAGATTACTGGTGGGAATCTGTGAAGCGTACCCATCCAGCCGCACTCAGCATGTCTTGGGAGACGTTTCAGAAACTGTTCAATGACAAGTACTTTCCTGAAAGTATTCATTATAGGAAGGAAGTGGAGTTCATTAGACTGGAACAAAACAACAAGACGATGTCCTTGTACGAGGCGAAGTTTGAAGAGTTATCCAGGTTTGCACCTCATTTGGTGGAGAATGAGGAACGTATGACGCGGATGTTTCTGAGAGGTTTGAAACCCGACATACGTCAATATCTCATTTCTCATAAAATTTTTCTCTATTCAGATGTTGTCAACATGGCTCAATTATTAGAGCGAGATAACAAGTACGTTCAACCGAGGGATCACAACCAGGATCATACCGGAGATAGCAGTCATCAAAACAACGATAACCAGCGGAGAAAGAAAAATACGAACAAAAATGGTAACCACTTTGGTGGTAATCATGGCCATAAAAATAAAAGAAGCCAGTCGGGGGGGAGATTTTAAAAAGAGGAGATTCAACATTGACCATGTGAAGACGTCAGCTGTGACGCCCCCAAAATAGGTATACATCACCTATTCTGAGTCACCAAATACATGGTACAGAATACAAATACAATCTTAAATATACAACAAGAGAGCTGTGAGTTTTAATACAAACATTGTCTTCTAGATAATATCCACTCTCAGAATAAGTCCTCATTACATTTATTAACACACTATTTAACAGAATAGTGAGGACTACTAATACTATCATCTGGACCGTCACTCCGTTCCCCGACTAGTCCCGGCTACGTTCTCATTTCCTGAAGAGAACAATGAATAAAAGGGTGAGCTCAACTAGCCCAGTAAGAAATATTATGACTAAGATAATGCAGAATAAATTATCATTAGTCTTCAAAAATGTTAAATTGATAAAATACAATAGACATCAAGTTTAACTACAGCGGAACATGCAATCCATTAAAAGAGTCAAGTAGAGAATAAAATCTACTATCTTTTATGATTTAAAAGGTTTTCATCACTTTTATCGCTGGGACTCAGCTTAATAAATAATCCACATCATCCCTGCACTACGACCAAGGATATTCATTAGTATCACAACCACAATTTATCCGTGCACTACGGGCCAAGGATATTTGTGTATTCATTAATGGTCATGATCATGTCAACAACTGTCCATCAATGCACTACGGGCCAATGAGGAATTTTACCACATCATTTGTAACATTACGGTCATGATTACACCAAATAATCCCTGGTCATAATCATACCAAGTCTATCTATGCACTACAGGCCACAGGTGACTTTCACCAAAATATAAATATGAGAATGATGACAATGATATAAGAACTCAATAAAACAAGTTCAAGAATTAATTTATTCAGGAACTAATAACATCCAAATTGTCAACATGATATTTCTTTGTAGAGTAAAATTCAAGAATGCTCAGAAGAATATTTTCATGAAAAGATACTGGATGAAGCACAAATATCAAGGATATTCCACTAATTTCATGGAGTATAAAAGTAAAAACTTTAACCAACTGAGTATAATAAAGAATAGAATAACAAAAGAAATCACCATGCATACGGTACTTCGCATGGACAGGTTATTTTAACAGAATAATAAATAACGAACCAGGTCAGACGTAATATGCACCGACAAGATATTCCAACAGAATAATAAAGAATGGAATAACAACAGAAATCACCATGCATGCGGTACTTCGTATAGACAGGTTATTCCAATAGAATAATAAATAACGGAACCCGGTCTGGCGTAAAATGCACAGACAGGATATTCCAACAGAATAATAAAGACGGAACCAGGTCCGGCGTAAAACGCACAGACAGGATATTCCAACAGAATAATAAATAATGGAATAACAACAGAATTTCACCATGTATGCGGTACTTCGCATAGACAGGTTATTCCAGCAGAATAATAAATAATGGAATAACAGAAGAATTTCACCAAGTATAGGGTAGACCGCGTATACAGGTTATTCCAACAGAATAATAAAGATTGGAACAACAGAAGTTCTCTTCATGAATATGAAAAAAAAAATACCCATTACCTTATAGAGAAGAAACTGGATATAGAAGTAGTGAAGTAACATAATACTTTTCTTCTTTCTCTCTATAGTTTTCTCTCTCTAGAGTTTCAGTGAATTAATAAGAAATAATAAAGGAATAAAATTCTATTTATAGAAGAATGGACTGAATAGTAACCAATCCATGAACAGTCCAGATTGATTTACTTTAAACGGACGGACCAGATTGGTTTAAAATAAAATAAAATATATTCTATATATAATCTAATAAAACGAATAACTTTATAAAAGTTTTTTATTTTATATAAAAATATTTTACTATGCAAACACTATGTAGGCACTATACAAATACTATGCATAATAAAATATAATATAATCTAATTATTGTCTAATAAAACAGATAACTTTATAAAAGTATTCTGTTTTATATAAAAAGATTTTACTATTAGCCTAATAAAACGAATAACTTTATAAAAGTATTCTGTTTTATATAAAAAGTTTTTCTGTTTTATTATATTAATAATACTAATAAAACAAAACTTCATCATCATTATTATTATTCACACTATTAATCGACCATGTCGTTCCCAGGAAAGAAGGGGGCTTTCCAATAAGGATTTCTCCCTATTGGCTCACAATTAGGTGACCAAACCTCTCATTGGCAGAACTTCTAGACATCGTTAATAATGCAAATAATAATATTAATAATTTCGTCATCTCAATTATAAAATATCAACAATATTTGAATCAATTAACGTGAGATACTATGCAACAATTACTGAAGCAATAATTGAACAAAACTGAGTGACTTCTCACGTAAGCATCAATAATCAATACCGTGTGCTACTATGCAACCACACGTATTCCTGTATATTTAACATCGGGTATTTCAACAGTTAACGATAAAACTTCCGCTGATATTTTCATAAAAATATTTTTGTCGTTTTCTCAATCCTACAATAATTCCATTGTGGGGTCCACCAATGATTGTGTCGTCATACAAATATTCCCCGACCAATCGAATATTATAAACAACTTGCGTACTTTGCAAAATTTCTAAATATTACCCACAACTATAACATTATATCAAATTCATTCCATAATATTTAAAAATGATAATTATAGAAAATTCATCTTTATTCATAAAAGTTGGGGTCTTACAATCTCCCCTTCTTATGAAATTTCGCCCTCGAAATTAGGGTGCGTGCCTGGTATGTCGAAGAGGTAAGGATACCTTGATTTCATTTCGGATTCTAACTCCCAGGCCATTTCCTCAACATCGTGGTTCGTCCATAAAACTTTGACTTGAGGTATAACCTTGGAGCGTAAAATATGTTCCTTCTTATCCAAGATTTGAACAGGAACCTCTTCATACGTTAAATATTCCTCTATTTCGTCCGGTTCTAACTCAATAATTTGGTTCGGGTCTTTCACATATTTACGTAACATGGATATATGAAAATTTTTATGAACACGAGACATACTTGGCAGTAAAGCGAGTCTATAGGCTACAGTCCCTACTCGATCGATGATTAAAAATGGGCTAATGAATCAAGGATTGATCTTTTCTCTCTTTCCAAATCTCGTAACTCCTTTCCATGGAGCAACACGTAACAACACATGATCTCCAATATCGAATTCCACGTCCTTTCGATGAAGATCAGCATAACTCTTTTGCCGATCTTGGGAGGTTTTTATACGTTACCGGATCGTTTGTATCTTTTCCGTAGTTATACGTAATAACTCCGGTCCCAACAACGTTGCTTCACCCACCTCATCCCAGCATACTGGAGAACGGCATTTTCTTCCATACAACGCTTCGAATGGAGCCGTGACAATACTTGCTTGATAACTGTTGTTATAGGAAAACTCCATCAATGGTAAGAACTTGTCCCAACTTCCCTTGAAGTCAAAGACACGGATTCTTAATAAATCTTCAAGAGTTTGAATAGTCCTCTCTGATTGTCCATCTGACTGAAGATGATATGCCGAACTAAATCGTAAATTCGTGCCCATAGCTTTTTGCAAACTAACCCAAAATCGTGAAGTGAATCTTGGGTCTCGATCAGAAACTATGGATACTGGCATACCATGCAATCTTACAACCTCATTTATATACATACGAGCAAGACGTTCAATTGTATAAGTTTCTCGTATAGGTAAGAAATGAGCCGACTTGGTCAATCTATCAACAATGACCCAAATTGCATTTATGCCTTGAGAAACTTTGGGAAGACCAGTAACGAAATCCATGGTAATGTGCTCCCACTTCCATTCTGGAATTTCAATTGGTTGCAATGGACCTTTTGGTATTTGATGTTCTGCCTTGACTCGTTGACAGGTTAAACACCTTGAGATAAACAACTTTATCTCCCTCTTCATATTGCCCCACCAAAATGTATGTCGAAGATCATGATACATTTTGGTACTCCCAAGATGGATTGCAAACGGTGTGTTGTGCGCCTCCATCATGATTTTATACTTTAAATCAGGTTCGTTAGGAACACAAAGTCTGGAGTTGACTCGAAGTATTCCTTCTTCATCGATTCTTGCTTCCGGCATAGCACCTTCTTATAATTTCTTCCTCATATGCATCAGCTCCAAGTCTGTAGCTTGAACAGCTTTAACTTTATCGATTAAAGTCGGTTCTACTCATATATTCGCCATCATCACGTGGGTCCCTGGAGTTTTTATCTCTATCTCCATCCTTTGCAAGTCATACAAAATGGGCCTTTGCGTTGATAATATCACACTCGTACCCGCATATGATCTTCTACTCAATACGTCAGCTACCACGTTTGCTTTTCCAGGATGATATTGGATGGTATGATCATAATCTTTCAACAGTTCAAGCCAACGTCATTGTCGCATGTTGAGTTCCTTTTGAGTGAAGAAATATTTGAGGCTTTTATGATCCGTAAAGATCTCCACTTTCTCCCCATACAAGTAATGCCTCCAAATTTTTAAGTGCGAAGACAACAGCTGCCAACTCTAGATCATGAGTAGGATAATTCCTCTTATATTCTTTGAGTTGTCGAGAGGCATAGGCTATGAATTTCCCAAACATATCCTAACTCTTTGCCTGAAGCATCACTGTAGATGACAAATCCCTCCGAGCCAGATGGTATTGTCAGAACAGGTTCTGAAATGAGTCTTCTCTTGAGTTCTTGAAAACTCCTCTCATATTCCTCGCTCTAACCGAATTTTGTATCTTTTTGAGTCAGATGAGTTAAGGGAGTAGCGATTTGAGAAAACCCTTCTATGAATCTCTGATAATAACCAGCTAAGCCGAGAAAGCTACGTACTTTGGTCACTGATTTAGGTTGCTCCCATCTTTGAATAGCTTCAATCTTTGCTGGGTCAATAGATATTCTATGACTTGATACCACATGCCCAAGGAATGCTACTTCCTCAAGCCAGAACTCGTATTTCTTCAACTTGGCATAATGCTTATATTCACGAAGCTTTTGGAGTATCAGCCACAAGTGTTGCTCATGTTCTTCATGGCTTTGGGAATAAATAAGGATGTCATCAATAAAGACGATCACAAAGTGATCCAAATATTCCTTGAATACTCGGTTCATCATATCCATGAAGGCAGCAGGAGCATTACTCAATCCAAAAGACATGACTAGGAATTCATAATGCCCGTACCGAGTTCTGAAAGCTGTCTTTGGAATGTCATCGGTTCTAATCTTCAATTGGTGATATCCGGAATGAAGATCAATCTTTGAAAAGAATTTGGCGCCTTGCAACTGGTCAAACAAGTCATCAATACGTAGCAATGGGTACCTATTTTTGATGGTGACTTGGTTCAACTCCCGGTAATCAATACAAAGTCGCATACTCCCATCTTTCTTCTTCACGAATAGAACATGATCACCCCAATGAGAAGTACTAGGACAAATAAAGCTAATGTCTAACAATTCCTGCAGTTGGGTCTTTAACTCCTGAAGTTCAATAGGAGCCATTCGATATGGGGCTTTGGAAATTTGTTTTGTACTAGGTTCAAGGTCGATACAAAATTCAATTTCATGTTCTGGGGGTAGGCCAGGAAGTTCTTCAGGGAATACGTCAGGAAATTCATTAACAATAGAAATATCATTCAAAACTGACGTATATTTGTTTAGATCCGTGACATGAGCTAAGAAAGCTTGACATCTATTTTTCAATAAACGAATAGCTTTATGGTCTGAGATGACAGTGATTGATTTTAATAGTTTGGTTGCTTGAATTTGCATAATAGGTTGATTAGGAATATGAAAGCTAACAACCTTACAAAAACAATCAATTTTTACATGATGAGTAGTTAACCAATCAATCTCTAGAATTACATCAAATTCAAGTATTTTCAATGAAATAAGATCGACAGGTAATGTGAGGGTACCGATTTGAACCAAACAAGACTTATAAATAGTGGATGTAATGAAGGTTTCTCCCAACGGAGTTTCAACAGATAAGTCAAAGTCCAATTTCTCCAGAGTCAAATTTAAACGTTGAGCGCAAGTAGGAGAAATAAAGGAATGGGTAGAACCGGTATCAAATAAGGTATATACTTCACTAGAGTTTATGATAAGCTTACCCGTAATGACCTCATTCGGGTTCCCTGCTTTCTGAGAGGTCACGACAAACGCTCTCCCTTGCACTACTGGCTTTGACTTTTCTGGGGCGTCCTTTGGTGCCTCCATCCTAGCTGAACTTATCTTCGGTGAAAGACAAAATTGGGCTAGGTGACCTTCTCTTCCACAATTATAACATGCTTTGGACGGCATCGCGTAGTTTGGACAAATGTGTCCCTCCCCTCCACATTTGAAGCATATGATAGGTGGGCGTTCTCCTTCCTTAACAACAGGTGCAGGTGCTGACGTCTTTCCATTATTGTTGAATCTCCTCTTCTTGAAATGTCCATTCTTATTGCTTTGTCCATGATTATCACTGAAGTGGTTACCATTTCTGGCATGTTGATTCCCTCCACATTTATTGTCACCGCTTCGATGACTATTATCATTGGTATTATCATTTTGCTGGATGCTCTCTTTTGGTTGGGTTGACTCATTATCGCGCTCCAATAACTGAGCCCTATTAACAACATCTGGATACAAACACAGTTTATGAGAGATAAGATATTGACGTATCTCGGGTTTCAAACCTCTTAGAAATATTTGCATCATTTTCTCCTCATTATCAACCAAATGGGACGCAAACCGGGACAACTCGGCAAACTTGGCTTCGTACTGCGACACGGTCATGTTGTTTTGTTCCAATTTAATGAACTCTACCTCTATCATGTGACGAATACTTTCGGGAAAGTACTTGTCGTTGAACAGTTCTTGGAACTTCTCCCAAGACATCTTCAGTGTGGCAGGTTGAGTACGCTTTATAGATTCCCACCAGTAATCTTCATCTGCCCGCAACATGAACGTGGCAAAGGGAACCTTTTGCTCCTTTGAGCATCCCAAGACATCAAATATCTTGTTGATCTGCTTTATCCACGTCTCCTCCTTAAGTGGTATTGGCTCTCCAAAAAACTCCGGTGGTCCCAGTTCCTTGAACTGTTTGGCGGTGACCGTCCGAGAGTTGCCAGTGTTTCCACCTGCATTTTGGACAGGAGCCGCTCTCGCCTAATGTTGCATGAATTGCATGAAGCCTCGGAACATTCCATAGTTCATCATTTGGTCAGTGTTGTTGTTTGCATTAGAATTATCGCCTTCCTGATGCACATTATCCTGATTATTGATCTGTGGAGACTCAACGGTCTCCTGTGCTCCATTGATGTTCTCAACATTCTCGGATGCCATTTTCAAATACTGCCACAAAACAAGGGTTAATTAACATATCACGTATAATCCCTATACTCTGACCAACCAATTAAATATCAAATAAACTTAGGTAAGTCATACTAGCGAAGGAATTTCCCGTCTCTCCCCTCCTAGTTATTGTCTCACATCTCAGCCAGGGATCATATCCCTAAGCTTTGATACCAACAGTGATGCCCCCAAAATAGGTATACATCACCTATTCTGAGTCGCCAAATACATGGTACATAATACTAATACAATCTTAAATATACAACAAGAGAGCTGTGAGTTTTAATACAAACATTGTCTTCTAGACAATATGCACTCTTAGAATAAGTCCTCATTACATTTATTAACACACTATTTAACAGAATAGTGAGGACTACTAATACTATCATCTAGACCGTCACTCCGTTCCCCGACTAGTCCCGGCTACGTTCTCATTTCCTGAAGAGAACAGTGAATGAAAGGGTGAGCTCAACTAGCCCAGTAAGAAATATTATGACTAAGATAATGCAGAATAAATTATCATTAGTCTTCAACAATGTTAAACTGATAAAATACAATAGACAACAAGTTTAACTGCAGCAGAACATGCAATCCATTAAAAGAGTCAAGTAGAGAATAAAATCTACTATATTTTATGATTTAAAAGGTTTTCATCACTTTTATCACTAGGACTCAGCTTAATAAATTATCCACATCATCCCTGCACTACGACCAAGGATATTCATTAGTATCACAACCACAATTTATCGATGCACTACGGGCCAAGGATATTTGGGTATTCATTAATTGTCATGATCATGCCAACAACTGTCCATCAATGCACTACGGGCCAATGAGGACTTTTACCACATTATTGGTAACATTACGGTCATGATTACACCAAATAATCCCTGGTCATAATCATACCAAGTCCATCTATGCACTACATGCCACAAATGACTTTCAACAAAATATAAATATGAGGATGATGACAATGATATAAGAATGCAATAAAACAAGTTCAAGAATTAATTTATTCAGGAACTAATAACATCCAAATTGTCAACATGATACTTCTTTGTAGAGTAAAATTCAAGAATGCTCAGAAGAATATTTACATGAAAAGATATTGGATGCAGCGCAAATATCAAGGAATATTCCACTAATTTCATGGAGTATAAAAGTCAAAACTTTAACCAACTGAGTATAATAAAGAATGGAATAACAAAAGAAATCACCATGCATGCGGTACTTCGCATGGACAAGTTATTCCAATAGAATAATAAATAACGGAACCAGATCAGGCGTAATATGCACCGACAGGATATTCCAACAGAATAATAAAGAATGGAATAACAACAGAAATCACCACACATGCGGTACTTCACATAGACATGTTATTCCAACAGAATAATAAATAACGGAACTAGGTCCGGCGTAAAACACACAGACAGGATATTCCAACAGAATAATAAAGATGGAACCAGGTCCGGCGTAAAACGCACAGATATGATATTCCAACAGAATAATAAAGAATGAAATAATAACAGAATTTCATCATATATGCGGTACTTCACATAGACAAGTTATTCCAGCAGAATAATAAATAATGGAATAACAGAAGAATTTCACCAAGTATAGGGTAGACCGCGTATACAGGTTATTCCAACAGAATAATAAAGAATGGAATAACAGAAGTTCTCTTTATGAATATGAAAAAAATAATACCTCTTACCTTATAAATAAGAAACTGGATATAGAAGTAGTGAAGTAACATAATACTTTTCTTCTTTCTCTCTATAGTTTTCTCTCTCTAGAGTTTCAGTGAATTAATAAGAAATAATGAATGAATAAGCTTCTATTTATAGAAGAATGGACTGAATAGTAACCAATCCATGAACGGTCTAGATTGATTTACTTTAAACGAACGGTCCATATTGGTTTAAAATAAAATATAATATATTCTATTAATAATCTAATAAAACGAATAACTTTATAAAAGTTTTCTATTTTATATAAAAAGATTTTACTATGCAAACACTATGCAGGCACTATACAAATACTATGCATAATAAAATATAATATAATCTAATTATTGTCTAATAAAACAGATAACTTTATAAAAGTATTCTATTTTATATAAAAAGATTTAATATTAGCCTAATAAAACGAATAACTTTATAAAAGTATTCAATTTTATATAAAAAGCTTTTCTGTTTTATTATATTAATAATACTAATAAAACAAAACTTCATCATCATTATTATTATTCGCACTATTAATCGACCAGGTCGTTCCCAGGAAAGAGGGGGCTTTCTAGTAAGGATTTCTCCCTATTGGTGCGCAATTAAGTGACCAAATCTCTCCTTGGCAGAACTTCTATACATCGTTAATAATGCAAATAATAATATTAATAACTTCGTCATCTCAATTATAAAATATCAACAATAATTAAATCAATTAACGTGAGATACTATACAACAATTACTGAAGAAATAATTGAACAAAACTGAGTGACTTCTCACGTAAGCATCAATAATCAATACCGTGTGCTACTATGCAACCACGCGTATTCCTGTACTTTTAACACCGAGTGTTTCAACAGTTAACGGTAAAACTTCCGCCGTTATTTTCATAAAAATATTTTTGTCGTTTTCTCTATCCAATAATAATTCCATTGTGGGGTCCACCAATGATTGTGCCATCGTACGAATATTCCCCGACCAATCGAATATTATAAACAACTTGCGTACTTTTCAAAATTTCTAAATATTACCCACAACTATAACATTATATCAAATTCATTCCATAATATTTAAAAATGATAATTATAGAAAATTCATCTTTATTCATAAAAGTTGGGGTCTTACATCAGCACCAGCAGTAACTGGTTCTAAGGGAGGAGAACGACCACCGGTCGTATGCTGTAAATGTAGAAAAGAGGGACATATTAGCCCAAACTGTCCACAACAGTTCAAGGTATTCTATAATTGTAGAAAGGAAGGACATATCGCTTGAGATTGTACGATAGCGAAACCATGTCCAGCGGGGATACCATAATAGATACCGGTGCTACCCATTCATTTATCTCTCCTGCTTGTGCTCAACGTTTAAACTTAACTCTGGAGAAATTAGACTTTGATTTATCTGTGGAGACTCCGTTAGGAGAAACTTTCATCACATCCACTGTTTATAAATCTTGTTTGATCCAAGTTGGCACCATCACATTACCTGTTGACCTTATCTCTTTAAAGATACTTGCTTTTGATGTGATTTTAGGGATTGATTGGTTAACTACTCATCATGCCAAAATTGATTGTTTTCATAAGGTTATTAGTTTTCATATTCCTAACCAACCTGTTGTACGAATTCAAGCAACTAAACCACTAAAATCAATCACTGTCATATCAAGTCATAAAGCTATTCGTTTATTGAAAAACGGATGTCAAGCTTTCTTAGCCCATGTTATGGATTTGAATAAACACACGTCAGATTTGAATAATATTCCCGTTGTTAGTAAATTTTCGAACGTATTTCCTGAAGAACTTCTCGGTCTACCCCCAGAACGTGAAGTTGAATTCTTTAATGATCTTCAACCTGGTACAAAGCCCATTTCCAAAACCCCATATTGAATGGCTCCTGTTTAACTTCAGGAGTTAAAAGTCCAACTACAGGAATTGTTGGACATCGGTTTCATTCGTCCTAGTACATTTCCTGTTTTATTTGTAAAGAAGAAAGACGGGAGTATACGACTTTGTATTGACTATCGGGAATTGAACCATGTCACCATCAAAAATAGGTATCCTCTACCTCGTATTGATGACCTGTTTAACCATTTGCAAGGAGCATATTTCTTCTCAAAGATCGATCTTCATTCTGGATATCATCAGCTGAAGATTAGAACTAAGGATATTCCAAAGACTGCCTTCAGAAGTCGGTACGGGCATTATGAATTCTTAGTCATGTCTTTTGGATTGACTAATGCTCCTGCTGCTTTCATGGATATGATGAAGTGAATATTCAAGGATTATTTAGATCAGTTCGTTATTGTCTTTATTGATGACATCCTCATATATATTCTTAAAGTCGTGAAGATCATGAGCACCATTTGAAGCTGGTACTCCAAAGGCTTCGTGAAAATAAACTATATGCCAAGTTGAAGAAATGCGAGTTCTGGCTTGAGGAAGTAGCATTCCTTGGGCACGTGGTGTCAAAACATAGAGTATCTGTTGACCCGGCGAAGATTAAAGCAATACAAAGTTGGGAGCAACCGAAGACGGTGACCGAAGTACGTAGCTTTCTGGGCTTAGCTAGTTATTATTGGAGATTTGTGGAAGGATATTCTCAAATCGCTATTCCTTTAACTCAGCTAACTTGGAAGGATACAAAATTGATATGGAGCGAGGAATACGAGAAGAGTTTCCAAGAGCTTAAGAGTTGACTTATTTCGGCACCTGTTCTGACAATACCATCCGGTTCGGATGGATTTGTTATCTACAACGATGCTTCAGGCAAAGGGTTAGGATGTGTTCTCATGCAACATGGGAAAGTCATAGCCTATGCCTCGCGACAACTTAAAGAATATGAGAGGAATTATCATACTCATGATCTAGAGTTGATAGCAATCATTTTTGCGCTAAACATCTGGAGGCACTATCTATATCGAGAGAAAGTGGAGATATATTCAGACCATAAAAGCCTCAAATATTTCTTCATCCAAAAGGAACTCAACATGCGGCAACGACGTTGACTCGAGCTGCTAAAAGATTATGACCACACCATTCATTACCATCCTGGAAAAGCAAACGTGGTAGCTGACGCGTTGAGTAGAAGATCATATGTAGGAATGAGTGCGATGATGTCAAGTATACGCATAGAACCAACTTTAATCGATAAAGTTAAAGTTGTTCAAGCCATCGACCCGGAGCTGATGCGTATGAAGAAAAAAGTACAAGAAGGTGTTATTCTGGAAGCGGGAATCGATGAAGAAGAAATACTTCGAGTCCACTCCAAACTTTATGGTCCTAACGATTCTGATTTAAAGTACAAGATCATGATGGAGGCACACAATACACCATTTGCAATCCATCCTGAAAGTACCAAAATGTATCGTGATCTTCGATATACATTTTGGTGGAATAATATGAAGAGAGAGATTGCAAAGTTTATCTCGAGGTGTTTAACTTGTCAACGTGTAAAAGCAGGGCATCAAGTGTCAAAGGGTTCATTGCAACCACTTGAGATTCCAAAATGGAAGTGGGAACACATTACCATGGATTTTGTTACGGGTCTTCCCACGGTTTCTTAAGGCATAGATGCTATTTTGGTTATTGTTGATAAATTAACTAAGTGTGCTCATTTCTTGCTGATACGGGAAACTTATTCCCTTGAACATCTTGCTCATATGTATGTAAATGAGATTGTGAAATTAAATGGCATGCCAGTATCCATAGTTTCGGATCGTGATCCAAGAATCACTTCACAATTTTAGTTTAGCTTGCAAAAAGCTATGGGCACGGATTTACGATTCAATTCGGCATACCATCCTCAAACGGACGGACAATCAGAGAGGACTATTCAAACTCTTGAAGATCTATTAAGACTCCGTGTCTTAGACATCAAAGGGAGTTGGGATAAGTATTTACCATTGGTAGAATTCTCCTACAACAACAGTTATCAGGCAAGTATAGGTGTGGCTCCATTCGAAGCATTGTATGGACGAAAGTGTCGCTCTCCAATATGTTGGGATGAGGTGGGTGAAGAAACATTGTTGGGACCCGAGTTGGTACGTATAACTATAGAAAAGATCCAAATAATTCAACAACGTATACAAACAGCACAGGATCGACAAAAGAGTTATGCAGATCTTCATCGAAAGGACATGGAATTTAGTATTGGGGATCATGTATTATTGTGTGTTTCTCCATAGAAGGGAGTTACAAGATTTGGGAAACGAGGAAAGCTCAATCCATGATTTATTGGTCCATTTCAGATTCTTGACCGAGTAGGAAATGTAGCCTATAGACTCGCGTTACCTCCGAGTATGTCTCGTATTCATAATGTGTTTCACATATCTGTGCTTCGTAAATATGTGAAAAACCCGAACCACGTTATTGAGTTTGAACCGGACGAGATAGCTGAAGACTTAATGTACGAAGAGGTACCTGTCAAGATCTTGGATAGGAAGGAGCATGTCCTACGCACAAAGGTCATACCACAAGTAAATGTTTTGTGGAGGAACCGTGCTATTGAGGAAATGACTTGAGAGTTTGAAACGGAAATGAAAGTGAGGTATCCTCACCTTTTCGAAACACCAGGTATGTACGTCAATTTCGAGGATGAAATTTCATAAGGAGGGGAGGTTGTAAGACCCCAACTTATTATAAATAAAATAGTAAGGGTTGATTGGATTAATGTGGTTAGTTATGGGTAAAATACGCAAATATTTCAAATAAGCAAGTGGTTATAAAATATTTATTTTTATCGGAGAATATTCGTTTGGTCATGGAATATTCTTACTGTCGGGGAATATTCGTACGACGGCGCAGCCTTGTGTGGGCCCCATAATGGAAAGCGATTGGATGAAGAAAACAACAAGTATAAGTTGTTTATAAATAACGGCGTATTTGTTACCATTAATACTGTTGGAATACTCGATGGTTAAAACACAGTAGCACACGGTATTGCACCAATTATCGATTCTTACGTAAGAAGGCACTACTCAATAATTGTTACAGTAGTTATTGTTCAATATTTTATTTTATTGATTCAATAATTGCTACGTTGATATTTTATATTATTGTTGTTTTAATAATTGTCACTACACAGTATTTTCATTATCAGATCAATAATTTATATTATTGGAATAATATTATTTGATATCATTATTGGCAATGTCTAGAAAGTTCTGTCTAAGGAGAGGTTTGGTCACCTAATTGCGCGCCAGTAAGGAGAAATCCTTATTGGAAAGCCCCCTCTTTCCTGGGAACGGCCTGGTTATCAGTACTGTGATTCTGTAATATTATTTATGAATAATTAATTATTGATTATTATGATAAAGAAAATATTCATTTTATTTGGATATAGATGGAAAAAAAATTTAATGTGACAATTGTTGAAAATTGATATTTTATCTTTTTCGATAAAATAATTCATTTAAATATATTATTATATTTTAATAATATAATAATGGTGATATTTTACAATGAATGTGTGATATATTAATAAATGAAGAGGAAGAGTATTTTTGTTACAAAAAATGTTTAAAATATGTTAAACATGTTTGTGGGCCCCACTTTGTGACTGAAATTGGATTATAGCCCGTAAAATTGTCTGATTGTGAATTTTGGTCAACTTCTGCTTGGAATTTAGAAAAACTTAAACTTACAAAGTTGTAGAGAATGGAATTTCCTTTGAAAAGGACATAAGATTCGATTTTTTCTGATAAAAGGGCTATTTATTATGAATTATTGAAGCTCCAAAGTTTCGAAACAATTGATTTTTGGAAGTTTTAATTGTTTTATTTAAGAAAAATGTGTTTTTGCAATCCCACATGTGATATAAATGTGCTAAATTCAGTTGGTCTATGGTGGGCTTGAATTTGTTTAATTATATTATTATTTTATTAAATTTTCTGCTTTGGTGTTCTAAGCATTTTCCTATAAATAGGGTGCTTAGGTTAGAATTGAAAATTACACCAGAAACTAAAGTTTTCTCTCTCTTTCTCTCTCTATATTATCGAGCGTATTCTTGTGAGTATTTTGAGTGTTGCTATACGGTGCAAGTTCCCTTCAACACTATATCCGGTATTCTAGCTAGAAGTACAATCTTTTTAAGGTAAGGGATGTTATATTTTTTTTAAAATAATATTATTTCTTCTAATATCATTATGCCGGATTATTGGTAAGATTTTTCTTGTGAAATTCTTGTCTTTTAGTGTCGGAATTACTATTCACATATACGACATTATTCACATATACGACACTATTCACGAATACGACACTATTCACAGAAAAATTAAATTTTTTGTTTTTTTTTCAAAATATCGATTATGAATACTAACTTTGATTGTATCCATGTTTTGATCATTCTTGAATTTTACTCCATTATGATTATTTTTGAAATATTTTTGAACTCAGATTGTTTAAAGTACAAATCCTTAATATTTGTTCTTTTGTTTAACTGGATTCGTTTTCTTTAAAATATTTTTCATCATCCTCAGTCCTAAATGATGATATTACTGAATATCTTTGGCCTGTAGTGCAAAGATGGTTGATTTTCTTATGAATATCTTTGGCCTGTAGTGCAAAGATGTACAGGTGTTGAGATGAACATGACCGACTGATGAATATCTTTGGCCTGTAGTGCAAAGAGGAATATTTGATTCAAGATGTATATTGATTGATGTTACAGGAATAAAATATTGATGATGAACATTTAAATTCATAGATAATAGTAGATTTCATTCTCTACATAACTCTTCTATGAATTATTATTTCCGCTGCGAATATTGATCTGAAACTTGTTGTCTATTGTATTCTATCAGATTTCTCCCTGTTGAAGACTAACGATAATTTGTTCAATATTATCTTAGTCATAATATTCTTTACTGGGCTAGTTGAGCTCACCCTTTTTCTTTTTGTTCCATTTTTTTCTCAGGACACTACTACAAAACAGTAAATAGACAACGCGGAAAAAACGTTGTGGTTTCAATCAGAAAAACGTCATGGTTAAGGGTGTTGTCTATTTGACATCCTTACACAACGTTTTTAAAACGTTGTGGTTAAGCACAATACAAAACGTTTTTTAGGAAAAAACGTTGTAGATTTGTTTTCCAAAAATTAGCAGATGCTTAAAAACGTTGTAGAATGTATGATTCCACAACGTTTTCTGGATAAAAACGTTGTAGTTTAATATATCAGACAACATTTTTAACCAATTTATACAACATTTTAAAAACGTTGTAGATAAAGAAAAAAAAAGAAAAAAAATTGTGGTTCACCTATATTACCAATGCACCTGCAATATGCTAATAACATGATATATAGCTAAAAGGTCTAAATTATCATTTAAATCTAAAACCAAAATGTATCAACCATTTAAAATACATCCCAATAATATCATTCATTTACAGTTTCAAATATCTCAAGCATTGATTATGAAACAACATGAATTAAAAAATACAAGTGAAACTAAATTTCTTTCAAAGACAATGAGACTGAACTTGCAAATGGTTCCCAGATTTTGTTGGTTGCTTTTTCTATTGCAGGTATCCTGGAAGGAAATAAAATATGAGGATAAGAGAGGGACAAAATCACAATACAAACAAATAATAGTAGACCATAATTGTTAGATAGTTGCATTTAAAATCTTGTTAACAGAAGTTAGACATGATATACCTGGCATAAGAGTATCCTCAATAAGTGAGTGAGTCTCTATCCAATACAGTGTCCCTCATTTGTGTTTCTGTAACACAAAAAGGCTATTGGCAGGGTTCCTGTAATAATCGAGACAGAACACCAGTAAAATTTCAATATCATTTTGCAACAAATTCATAAAGGCATCCAATAAATCAGTCCTCTAAATGTATGTGTAAATAATGGTACCTATCAACATAGTTATGCTTGCAGTGATCACTTCGGTCACTGATAAACCGACAAATGCCCAAGCATATTGTGTTGAGAGATTTCCAAGACTAAGGACCACCCCACCAGCCATTGCAAACAAAATACTGGGCCAATTATCCTGCATTAATCACATTTGGGCATAAAAACACTTGTAACTCACATGCCAGGAAAAAACATAGAACCCACAGTAATAATGTGAACCTTGTCCTAAATTTAACAAATAGGGTCGTTTAGCCAATCTCCTCAATTTATCACTACTTACATTAATAAAACACATTGTGCTTGATGTGAAGTCATATATGACATGATATAATATGATACGATAGACTCACGTAAGAGCATGCTAAGATCAGAGCAGAGTTCAGAAGGCCATACAATATCGAGCTGACATGTCAAGTTGATCATGCTATAACGGTAATCATGCTAACATTGTACGAGTTTATATAATATGTATTTTATGCCTTTGAAGTTGGACATAAAAAAATCGTACCAAGGAAAAAGAGCACTAATGTTTACGAGCAAATCAAATTTTGATGGTCAAGCCTTCACCAATTAGAACTTTCAAATTTTATTCAATAATAACATTTTCAAAAAGATCAATTATTATTCAACTGATTATGGAAAACAAACTCGGGAAGCCACATAACAGAAACAAACCTGCACAATTGAAACTAATGAGATAGCAGATCCAGCAAGGGCGGGAGGATTTGATAACTTAAACTTGGGATTAGCAGAATATGCTGATGGGGAACCAGAGAGAACCTTCAAAACCTACAAATGGATTGGATACATGAAGAAGCATCACCACAAAGCCATCAGCCAATTAAGCATTTTGAACTACATAGAATTCTATCTGAAACATCATATTGAGTATACAAAAGATTAAACACAAACTTCTTAACCTTACCAAACTGTTGGCTGGATTTAATGAATGCCCAATCCCTTTGAAAAGTACAGGGGCCTGCTTCATGCAACAGAGAACCCATTCAGAATTGCCAACACTGATTTTATTTGTTCCCTTTTAGATGTAGTGTATAGATATCAATGGTTAAAAGGATAAATATGATTTCGTTATAAATCCTTTGAAGTTAAACATGGTTATAGATGTTGATACAGGTAAATAATGGTAAAACCATAAAAATGAACAATTTGAAGAACTTATTTCAATTAAATGAATTGCAAAATACTTATCCAATTTTAGATAAGGAACTTATATGCATAAATCGATACATAAGAAACAAAAAGATATATAGAAAGATGTGGCAAAAAGAATACACACAAGTGATTCCAGCATAAGCATTATAATCAAGACAGACTTGTTGATTACAGAACTAACCTCAATTCTTGTACTTCCCAAAATCACATCAGATTGAATGAAATTATCAGAGGCAATCAATGTATGATCTCCCTCAGTTTCCGAAACCGCAAAGTTTGTGTGATCAATAACCATGGCAGAGAAATCCTTTAATGTCAAACAAATAACATGAGACTTATAATTAACGCAAACAAAATAATTACAGTAAAATGATGGACAAAAGTGAAAATGACAAAGAACGGACATTTGATTTAATCTTTCCCAAGAAAGATCAACTTGACATGTCAGCTCTAAAGAAGTCGATACAATTTGAACAAGCAGTGGAAACAAAAAAGAGGAACCTCATATGCCCTCTTAGTTTTTTTTTTTTACATGAACTAAAATTTTAAATTTTACCGTCAATTAATGTATACATAAACAGTGTTAAGATCATAACATTTAATTAATAAAATACTTATGTTGAATATCATTATTCTTATTTTAACACCATTCATATATACACCTTCAGTGTATCAAATTTTAACTCTTTTTATATATGCTGTTGGATGTTCTCTATATGATGAAACAGATTGGAAATGTTGAGTTTCAAGCCAAAATGCTTGTGTGTGTGTGTGTGTGTAAGAACTCACAACAATGGTAGCCCTCCACAAGAAAACAAAAATTTCTTCCCTTGAATAGAAAACCTGTGCTAAATTTTAGTGTTGCATATAATGGTGGTGATGCTCAACTAGTATATAACATAATTTATAGGGCTCTAATGCCAATGCCGGCAAGACACCACAACATAGAACAGCACAACATTTTCTCATGTATACATATACACAAGTGGAAACCTTTTTATGCCCAGAAGTAAAGAAATGAACTTTAAAAGAATACAACACCACACAATTATTTCAAACAAATTCAAAGCACATTAGAATCTTCACAGAATTGTACTTGACTCCCTTTCGACCAACCTTCTACAAGAGGTCCTATGACTATGGTGGAACATATATGGGTATAAAAACATACATCAATAATGTGTTCAAGGCAAAAGATTCTTAATAGATCCTTACCCTTGCATAGAAATCTGGAGGGGAATATGCATCAAAATGTGTGTGCCGGAAGTCAAAATACCAACCTTCACCCATATATACAGTTACCTACATAGTAGCAAGAACTCGAGTACTCAGTCATGAGGAAATAAGTTATGCATATATACAAAGAATTAGGACTTCAATATGGAGAAAGATATTTTCTCCGTATAAAGGGTAACTCTTCACTCACCTTCAAAGTCGTCTTGACTGGTAGCTTAGTTTTAGGATCAAAGACCTCATTATGTGGACCAACCTTCAACAAGCAATCCGGTTTTTTAACATAACCACAACCACCATTGGCCCTGAACATTCCTTGCATCAGCCAGAGTGATCTTCCATAGCCCTGTCAAAAAGAATTTTGTTTTGTGGTAAATAATGTTCATGAAATCATGAAATATCATTACATCATTTCTGATTGGTGCAACAGTTATCTGACTAGTGACTTGTCATAAACCTTAGGGTGTGTGATACGACAGAAGCCTTTACTAAAGAACCTTAATGTCATTGATTATAGTCCCCATAATTGGGATCAAACTAACCAATTTCAAGAAAGGAAAACAACACCACATACAATGCAAATTTAACATATTCTCTAGTCATTACTTCAAACAAATTTCCTTGAATCAGTTGCCAAATAAATTTCTAACCATTGTTGATCAGGACAAGCACAGGGTACTTAAATAAATTTAGCTCTGAAGTTACCTTTTATATAAGAGCAAGCAGTATATAAATTTAGTGTAGGGAACTCTAGTCAATTACGACAAGTCAAACTAGAACCACCTGGCCTTCACCTGAAGAAGAAAGGGGAAAAGAGGAAAAACCCTTCCAATGATTTATAACAGATATTACTTTAGCATATTTTTTTTGTGAAATAACTGATGCTTACTCATCATAAACAATCCCCTAGTATCCCCTTAACTGATGCCTCATCTAGGGTTGTTCCGCTGCCGCTGACACTGTTTGGATCCGGCGCCATAGTAAATCGAGTACAAGCTGAAACCCTAGAATCAAAGAGTAAAAGAACTGAGAGACGAAATATTTATCAATCAACAGAAAGAAGAGATCGTCAGATTTGATCTCCGTATGATGAACGACAAATGGTTCCGCCTCCATCATTGTCGTACTTTTTAGCGCCGCCTCTCTTTCCCTTTATCTGTCCCTCTTCGTCATCTTCTTCTTCAGGATCTTCTTCCTCCGCTTGACGCGCTGCTTCGGCTTTGGATTGCAGGTCTGCGAGGTAGGATTCGATAGCTTTCTTGACGAATTACTTGCGTTCCGGAGGGGAGAGGTCGATCCCTAGATTAACTTTCAGAAAGGAAAAAAGAAGTCGAGCACTAGTTTAAGTTTTTATTTAATCGCCTTTTTTTTTGCTCCGTGTTTTTCCTTATACACAACGTTTTAAAAAAAACGTTATCTAATTAAAACAAAAAAAATACCTTTTTAAATAGATAACGTTTTTGCATATATATCTACAACGTTTTTTTTAAAAACGTTGTAAAAATAAATACCACAACGTTTTTATAAAAAACGTTGTCTATTAAGCGTTGTCTATTAGGTACTTTGTACTGGTGGGAGACGAGAATGTAGCGAGTACTAGTCGGGGTACAAATCTCATAACTCTTGCATCCGAACTCCGATTGAAATGATTCAAGATGTTCTGGAAAGCTAAGAAGAAGCTCTACAATATAGTCCAAGTTCTAAGCCAAGAACATGAAATGAACATGAAAGCCCAAACGATGTTCGGATTACTTTTCCTTGCATTTTCATACCAATAGTCGCTCATATAGCTTCCAAACATATAATCTAAAAAATGAACACAAAATGCATGAAAAGTAACTAAGAAACACGAGATTAAGCAAATAACTCAAGTAATAGATACCGGATAAGTAAGTATAAAACCTACTTATCAACATGACATGTTATCAAATAACACCCATTTTTTGCAGGAAAATATTCCTAAAATGGACACATTATGATAGCATTTACATTATCCCTAAGACTAAACTACATAAGTCTTTTGGAGGGAAACAATTGGGCCTGTTACCCTCTCAAAATCCAACAAGGCCACGAGCCTACAACCAATCATGTCTTCTTCTGACCAGTCTAATGTCGTTTCTCGAGAAGAATTTGACGGATTGAGTAAACAAATTACAGATTTGGTTGTTCTGCTAAAGGAATTGCATCGGTCTACTCAGGGTACAAACATGCCTACACATACAGAATCCTCTACACAAGGAGGAACACAAGGTTTGGATAAAACAAATCCAGAATTTCAGTTGGATACGACCAATAATGACCCTGAAAACACCCATCTCAAATGAGATCCAGACACCGATGATATCAGGAAGAAAGTTCTTCAAATGGAGGAAACTATCCGCGCTCTCAAAGGGATTGGAACACATGGAAGTATTTCATATGCTGACCTTTGTATATTCCCTGGTGTTCATTATCCAGAAAAATTCAAGACCTTTGACTTTAAAAAGTATGATGGATTAGGGGATCCCTATACACATTTAAAAGTGCTCATTGGAGAACTTGGATCTTATGTGGAAAATGAGAAGCTCAGAATGCAACTGTTCTATAAGAGTCTAACTGGAGAAGCCCGTTCATGGTATACCAGATTAGACAACTCAAAGATCCATAGCTGGGAAGAGCTAGCTCACGCCTTCCTCACTCAATAAAGTTTTCAATCTCAGATGGCTCCTTATTGGTACCAGATTACCAAGTTCAAGAAACAGTCTAATGAGTCTTTCAGAGAGTACGCTCAAAGGTGGAGTCGCCTTTCTGCTCAAGTTATTCCTTCCATGATAGATTTAGAAATGGTCATGACTTTCATAGACATACAGGAAGCTCCTTTATATGAAAGAGTCTTAGCTAGTACTGGTAAACCATTCTCTAAAATGATCAAGCACGGAGAGATGGCTGAGATGGGGTTGAAGTCAGGAAAGATTCAAGACCTAGCCGCTCTTAAAGCAGTTGCTGAGCACATCCAGTCCGGATCTTATGGAAATAACCCCCAGAGGGTCCATAAAAAGAAAGAGGAGGATGTTTTCTTGATACTACAAGGTCAAAAAGGCAGTCAGAACATGCCTATGCAGAGGAGAAACTACTCCCCTTTCCAAGCACAGTCTTCAAACCTTCCATTGCCTAAAGGTGGAGATGCAAAGTGCCCTCGAACGTTCACACCCTTAGGGGACTGGCTCGATAACATTTTTGTTCTTCTGAATACTCAGAAGAAAATCACACATCTTCTTCCACCAATTTACCCTAATGGGAGGGGTTTCAATGCTACTCGGAAGTGTGTTTATCATACCAGAGCACCTGGACATGGTACTCAAGATTGTTAGGCCTTGAAACACAAGATCCAAGATTTAATAGAAAACGGTGAGATCGTGGTCACCAAACCAGATCAATCTCATGTGCAAGACAACCCTCTTCCTCAACACAAAGAAGAAGAGGTCAACATGATTAGTTGGAGCACTGGACAGAGTTCCAGTTTTAACAATGAATCATCCCAGACCATCAAAGACGGTGTTAACAGATGGAATTACACAAAGTTCTAATTTGCTATGGAACAAAAGATGAAAGCTCTTTGCAAGCAAATTGAACAATTGGCAGAACTGGTGACCCATCAGCATCAAGTCACACGTCAGTTAATCAGCCAAGAGCATGCTTATCTCCTTCTTTTTGTTATGAATGATCCACCATCACCCTCAGAAAGCGAAGCTATGGAGGATAAGGTTGCAAAGAGAGAAAATGCTAAAGCCCATCGGGATTTTGCCAATCAAAGGGAATTTACATACCTGGGCCAACCTATGGAGGAGATATTTCAGATACTAATCAACGAAGGAAGAATTACCTCCCTTGTACCTCCAATCAATCCCCGTTCAAGACGGTTCAACTCCGATGGAGTTTGTTAATACCATTCACATTCTCGCAGTGACAGCACAGAAGAATGATGGGCACTCCGCCACCTTATTCAGAATCTAATTGATAGCGGTGTCCTACAATTGGCAGACGATGACACTGTGCTACTTGAGAGTGAGAATACATGTCCTACCAAATGGAAAGGATTAGTAGCAGTTATATCCGCTGAGGCTGATGATACTGTCAAAGCATTTCCCATACAAGCAATTCAACTCAAAGGAGCTGACAATCCTTTGAAAGTGGTTGCACCAGAGCCAATTTCTTTACCCTTCAGACCTCAGTATCCTGTTGTCAGCTTACACAAAGTCTTATGGAATTATGTAGAAGCTGAAGGATCCACGTCTCATACTGCTGCAACAGTGTCGAAGGAAAATCCATTGTATCTTCCTCAGAGGGTGATGAAGCCCGCTATAAAAGCAAAGGGGAAGATTACCATGGAGAAGATTGAAAAATTCCTCCACACTATGGGCCATAATGAAGCCAAGGTGGTTCTAAGCTTAAGAGAAGCTCCACATCAGACAATACTGGACTTGGTTTTATCTTCTAAAGATCATAGGAAGATTTTATTGAAGGTTTTGGAAGAAGCCCACTTGCAAAAATCAGTGGATGTAGAAAACTTTCAACATATGGTTGATCACATTTTCAACAACAATGTGATATCCTTCACTGATGATGACATACCTCCCGAAGGGACCAGTCATTGCAAGCCATTACACATTACAGTTTTGTCCTCCGGGTATATGTTAGCTGGAGTTTTGATAGATGGAGGTTCGTCTCTGAATATCTGTCCTTATGCCACCTTGGTGAAGATGAACGTCAATCTCAAAAGGATCCGAAGCAGTCATATGGTTATCAAAGCTTTTGATGGATCCCGACGAAATTCTGTCGGAGAGATTGAGCTGCCAATTGTGATTGGTTCAAATACATTCAATGTATTATTCCACATCCTCAAAATAGATTCAGGATACAATCTGCTATTGGGGAGACCATGGATCCACATGGCTGGAGTCATTCCTTCTACACTGCATCAACAACTCAAATACATTGTCAATAATAACCTAGTCACTGTCAACGCTAAGCCGGAATGTCCTAAACAAGGAGATCTACCAATCATCAGCTTCAATTCAGAAGTTGAGTCGGTTAATTTTCAAACTTTAGAAGTGAGTAACACGCAATACCATCCTATTGGAACGCCACTTCTCGTACCCAAGATATGTGTCGAGGTTATGTCGGCCACTCAAGAAATGATGTCATTGGGTCATCAACCTAGACAAGGGCTTGGTAAAGATAAGAAGGGTATTAAGCACCCTATCCAAGTGTCCAATCAAACCGGAACAGTCGGACTAGACTATTCTGCCAGTTCCAGTCACAGGAATCCTCATAAGCATAAGCAGGTTCCTTAAGTTTCTGCCACACGACGATTTTCTCCATCTTCACATCATGATCTGATACAGTCTTCGGTAAAGGTGCCAACCCATGTTATGGCTATGTTGTTTCCCAAACCAGTACCATTCAAAGCAAAAGAGGTGCTGATTCCTGATCCCAGGGTGGAAGAAAAGGAGCAAAAACGTAAACATGAAATCGCCCTGATGATGTCAGGCATACGTATCATTGTCCATGATGAAAATACAAATAGATATACCCCAGGTGATGATTGCCCAGATGTTATGGTCATCATTCGGGAGAAGGAGGACGATGACAACACCTCCATCACTTCAGTCCATCAAGACTTTACCCTCGACAATTGGAGCAGCACTTCATGCATTGGTCGACGAGGGTAAACCGGCAAAAAAACCCTCTGCCCTGTAGATAATTTTAATTGCTTACTTTTCTATACAGTATTAGCAGTTATTTTATTAGTACATGATAACGCTTTTGTATGATTAAACAGTTTCATATATTAACTGAAAGCATATTTTGTTTCAGGACTCTGAATTTAGATGTGCATGTACTTGCTGATGAGGTGCCTTTTCTCCACAAGGACTGTAACTTTGATGCAAAGTTGGACTCAGACTTGATGGAAATCCAAGAGGACATTGAGACACCTCAGGAGATTAAGGAATGGGTCACAGACAAACCTAAACCCAACCATGACCAAACCACTTCTTCCAATCTTGGAACCTTAGAAAGCCCTAAGCTAATCCAGATTGGTTCAGACCTCACCCCAAACCAACGGAATGATATGGTTACGCTACTAACCCAATTCCAGGATATGTCTGCATGGTCTCACAAAGACATGGTGGGTTTTTTCACTAACATTGTTCTTCATCGCCTTCCCATTAAAGAGGGATTTAAGCCAGTCAAGTAGAAACTCAGGTGATTGAAACCTGAGTGGAGTTTAAAGGTTAAAAAGGAAATTGTGAAATAATTTCACGCTGGCATTATAATGGTGTCTACATATCTGGAGTGGGTATTCAACATTGTTCCCGTACCTAAACCAGAAGGAAAGGTGCGAGTTTGTGTGGATTAATTATCGGGATCTAAACAAAGCTTGCCTTAAAGATAGCTTTCCTGTGTCTTTTATCCATATTCTCATTGACAATACTGCTCAATACGGCATGTACTCCTTTGCTGATTGCTTTATGGGGTACCATCAAATTATGGTCGCTGAGGAGGACAGTGAGAAAATTGCTTTCATCATGCCTTGGGGAACATTCTGCTACAGACGGTTGTCATTCGACCTCATCAATACCGGGGTAACCTACCAGCGAGCTATGATGGCTCTTTTTCACTATTTAATGCATAAAGAGATGGAGATCTATGTGGATGACATCATTGTCAAGTCCTGAAGGGAGGAAACCCACTTAGACCATTTCAGAAAGTTATTCAACAGGTTGCGTAAGTACAACTTGAAGTTGAATCCAGCCAAGTGTGCCTTTGGTGTCAAATCAGGCAAGTTGTTAGGTTTTCTAGTCAGCCACAAAGGGATTGAACTGGATCCCACCAAAATCTAGGTCATCAAGGAAATGCCCATTCCTCAGACAGAGAAGGAAATACGAGGATTTTTGGGAAGAATCAACTTCATTAGCAGGTTTATTTCTCATCTCACAGCAACTTGTGAGCCCATTTTCAAATTGTTAAGGAAGAACTCCTCCATGAAATGGAACGATGAGTGTCAGAAAGCCTTCCTTACAATCAAAGAGCAGATGGTTAACACTCCTATTTTGGTACCTCCCAGGGATGATGTTCCCATGTTCATGTACCTGTCCATTAATGAAAATGTTATGTGCTGTATGTTGGGGCAAAAAGACGATAGAGGCCAGGAACGAGCTATCTATTACCTCAGTAAAAGATTCAGCAGCAGTGAACACAAGTACACTTTGATTGAGAAGACTTGTTGTCCTTTAACATGGCCTTCCATGAGGTTACAGCATTACCTCCATGGTCACACAACCCATCTCATATCCCGCGTGAATCCTCTCAAGTATGTGTTCAGTAAGCCCATACTGAATTATTGGCTGTCCAGATGGCAGTTGATCCTACAGTAATTTGATATCGTCTACGTTACGCAAAAGTCTATTAAGGGTCAAGGAATTGCGGATCAACTGGCCACCGCACATGTAGGGGATTACAAACCCTTAGAGACATATTTTCTCGATGAAGGGGTCATGACAGTTCAGCAACACCATCAGTACGATAAATGCCACACATGGAAAATGTATTTTGATGGAGCTGTTAACACAGAAGGCTCTGTAGCTGGAGCAGTTCTAGTATTCAGTACGGGGAAGCAGTATCCCGTCGCCGTCAAATTATAGTTTATCAGCACCAACAACACAGCTGAGTATGAATGCTATATCATGGGGCTAAAACTTGTCCGTTCAATGGGCATCAGGTGGTTAACTGTCTTTGGGGATTCCAAATTGGTAATCACATAATCCACGGGAATCTATCAAATCAAAGAATTACATTTGCTGCCTTACGATTGGCAAGTTTTACAGATGGCTTTGGAGTTCGAAGAAATCTCCTTTTACACATTCTTCGTATTTAGAAGGACTTTTCAGATGCACCAACAACGCTGGCCTCCTTGATTCACATACCTGACAAGGAAAACATGTCAAGCATCACATTTGCCCCGCAAAAGGCCCTAATTTATTGGAAATATATTTGAGAAGTATCGGATGAGCTAGCTCCCATCCACAACCCTTGGTATCAACATATCAAGGAATATCTACGAGATGGATCTACACCCACTGAGGCGATCCTGACTGAAAAGAGGCGGATCCATTGACTTGCTATGAAATTCTACCTGAGCGAAGATGCACTCTACAAAAGAGATGCAGGATTAGGTCTCCTCAAATGTCTGGAAAAAGACCAAGCTCAGAGGCTCATGGATGAGATCCATGGTGGATTATGTGACCCACACATTAGCGGACCCCTACTTATCAAGAAGATCCTCAGAACAGGGCATTATTGGCTTACACTCAAAGCTGACTATGATGATCACGTTAAGAGGTGTTATCAATGTCAGATTCATGGGAATGCTATCCACGCCCCTCCAAGGGAACTCCACAACATGATTTCACCATGGCCCTTCTCAATGTGGGGAATGGACGTGATCGGGCCCATCGAGCCCAAAGCCAGTAATGGACATCGATTTATATTCACCATGATCGACTACTTCACCAAATGGGTAAAAGCAGCCTCCTTCCCCAGGGTTACCAAACAAGTCATCATTGCTTTCATCAAAAATAATGTTGTTTATCGATATGGACAACTAGAGGTCATTGTGTCAGACATTGCTAAGAACCTCAACAACAAAATAATGGAGGAGTTATGCAGTAAATTCCACATCAAACATCTTAACTCCGTCATCTACCGTCCAAAGATGAATGGTTCTATTGAAGTGGCTAATAAAAATATCAAGAAGATCATGCAGAAAATGTCTGCCAATCACAAAGGATGGCCTGACCTCTTGCCTCTGACTTTATTAGTCTACAGAACTTCAATGCATACTTCCACTGGGGAAACCCCCTACTCATTAGCCTATGGGATGGAAGTAGTACTCCCCATAGAGGTGAAAATGGAACCCCTTAGAGTGTTGATGGATGCTAAAGTTAGATGAAGACCGATGGGTATAAGACATGTATCACCAATTGTCTTTGATAGATGAAAAGCGAACCGCGGCTATCTTCCATAGTCAGTTAAATCAGCAAAGGATCGGGCGATCCTACAATAGAAAAGTCTGACTACGGCAGTTCAAACAACATGACTTGGTTTTAAAGAAGATCATTGACAACCAAGATCAATCCAAGGGAAAATTCACTCCTAACTGGGAAGACCCATTTGTTGTTAAGAAAGTATTGACAGGAGGCGCTCTCAGACTACAGGAAATGGATGGCGATGAATTTCCACAGCTTATCAACTCGAACACCATAAAACGGTATTATGTCTGAAGTTACCATCAAGTAAACATCCTGGATATTGGATCATCAAATCACCAGTCATTCGGGTTTCTAACCCTTTTTACATACTCTTCTGCCCCTCTGGGAAACATGCACTTCAAATCAGCAGCCTGGTTTCACCTCATTTCAAACTTTTCACATAATTTCGGTTATCCTGAAGACGGGATTGAACCTTTCACACATGCATTTTATCCTGAAGACGAGATTAAACTTTTCAATGCCTTGCAGTTTGTCTTGAAGACCAGATCAAACTTTTTCTACACCTACAGTTTGTCCCCATCATGGGATCAAACTTTCTTATCCCCGCAGTATAGCCTGCACATGGGATTCATACTTCTCTTCGGCTATAATTCTTCCTGAGGGGTGAACTACGTCGACCTGATCTCCCTGATACACGGGAATACGTAGGCAACCATATTCTATATGGCCCGGTCGCAATAAACAAAAAACCAACAAAAACATTTTGACCATTTCTCTAAAAAAACAAAAGCAAAAACACTTCTACACCTTTCTTCATCAATAAAGCTTCTACACCCATCTGTCTTCCACATTCAGCGTTGAACCTCTTACACCAGGTTCGAACTGCGCAGACTTGATCTCCTCTTCAATAGGAGTACGTAGGTAGCCATTTATGGTTCAGTCTAACTCCTTACCAGAACAAAAATACTTGTCACATAGTACTGGGATCAAACTTCAAACCACCAGCCTTCATCGGCTTCAGACCAAAGGGATGGAATTATCTAACCTCTCCTCACTAATAGGAGATTCGGTAACCATCTAAGGTTCGGTTGTTCCTCAAAGAGCAACACCAATCCATAAGAGATGGAATTAACTAGGCTTCTCATAAATAGAAGTATTGGTGATCATCTGTGGTGCGGTCAATCTCAGAGAGGAAAAGTCACACTCCTCTCCACATTGCCATACAGAAACCAGTCCCAAGACACCAAAGATGGTTGGGATACACACAGATTATTAATCCGTTCTGAGAGATCTTGTGATGGCTCAATGTCCACATATAAAGGATGAGTTCAGAATGCATAAAGATCACAAAGCCCTGAAGAAATAGTTAAATATCAAGCAAGTATCAAAGCATAACTGAAAGGGAAGTAAATCAAAATATATTTCTCTGCCATATATAATATTGTTTGATATATACAATATGTGTTGTACATGACATAATGGCTAAGTAAGTCTGTGCAGGAAAATACAAGTCTATCTACGGATCTGTGTGTATGCGGACTATCAGATCTAACATAGCATCCCTCTCCGAAGAAGGAGGTAAAGCTGCAACCTCCTGCCCAATGGTATCTACACGAGCTAACAGATCTGAGGCTAACTGCATGGTGGCATGATGCTCATCGGTGTATGCACTTATATCAGCAAGGATGCCAGTCGTATGGGATCTCACTGAAGTACTGTCTGCAACGGCCACATCCTGGGCAGATAGGGCAGCATCCCGCTCCACAATCAATGCATCTCTGGCTGATCTAGCCTCATCTCTCTCTAATAGAGTTGCGTCTCTCCCATCAAGAGCTGTCAACATCGAGGCCCTAGCCTGATCTCTCTCATAGGTCATCAGATGTAGACTCTGCTTCAGATACTGTGTTGAATGTTGAATGAAAGTAGCACTAGTAGTGGGAGAATCCATCACAAATGCTGGCAACCTATCAGTCAAATCCTCCTCAATGGGTATATCAGCCTCCTCTATAGGCTCCTCGTCGTCGGAATCAGTCCTCTACACTGTGGATATTACCGCAGTCGATGCATTCTCTGTCTCCATCTATGCGTAATACTCTACAAAACAACCTGGATGACTAACAGAAAACTCAGCTAGCTCTCACTGATCCCAACAGGCATACAACCTGGATCTATCCTCTGCTGATAAACGTCGAGAAGCAAAGCGCTGACTCGATGCCCTCTCAAAAGGATAAAAATCCTGGAACTGGTCAAACTAACACATCACGGCCAGTGGGTGGTAAGTAATCATGCCTCTCAAACCAGCTAGAGGAAGATAATCCATGCCTGGAGCATGAGTAATGAAGTTGTAGGGTGAGCTAAGCCCTGTACACAGCAATATAGCGAACGGATCTCCGATTCCTGCCAGGAAAGTTAACCAAGATGCAGTATTTGTACACTCCGCAGGCTGAAAGGAGTATGACATGGCTATATCATGGGTGAAACAATACCCATGCCGTCTAAAAGTTCCAATCGGTCTCAAGTGTGACATAAACTACACGTACAGCATAACTGCGCTGCCTGTAAACACTTTTGTCGGATAAGTGCAGCAGTATGTAGCTGACCTTAGAGTCTCTGCTATGATCATCGGTATAATGGTTTGACCCTCCCTGAGATCTCTCACTGCCATAATGATGCCAATGTCCAACTCATCCATATATCATGGCATGTAGACATATGACAGTACACACAATAGCAGTACATCTACTCTGGCTGAACGCCAATGATCCTCTAGTGTGGTGAAATCCCCAGAATGTCGTGCATAACTATCCTCAAAGACAAATCTGTCAAACAAAAAATGTTGGGATATAACGTGGCCAGATATGATCTCATCCTGCACCATTCTATGCCTCAAGCCAGTGAGGGTCATGAACTGCCTACTCATATCTCCAGTAGCCATATGCATGCAAAGTTTGTCCAGTGGCAGCATCGTCAAACGTGCATACTTCTCCAAAATAAGAGTCAACTCCTAGGTTCCAAATTAGAAAACCTGCCTCACCGATACCCAGTGCTCTAGCATGCCCTCCACGAATCCTGTGGGAACCTGAAACATCAGCAAGGTCATAGTATGCTGCAACAAATGATCTAGAGTCACCCTGTCTAAATTTTTAATTGGATTAGTATTGTGTGAGATTTATTCATTGGGCTTACATTAATATACAGTTTTTCCTCTTTTCTTTCTTGGTTTATTCTTGTATTCAACAGTCTGAAGAGTGATATCCTTATTGATTCAATTGAGTCAACTTGCACTGAAGTGTCGCTTGCTCGTGGTTGATGAGGAGTGTTGCATCTTGGGAGATTCGTGTTCGGCGTACCTCACTCCAATCTCTAACTTCATTTTTTTTCACTTATGTTTCTGATTTTGGTAACAAATTCAATTACGTTTTATTTAATTTATTTATGATGTGTTATATGTGATCATGTTTATGTAAGAGAATCATGCCATAAATTCTTTCAGGTACTAATGTTATGCGATATCATTGTTTAGTTATGTTGTTACAATCTGTTTATTATTTGATATTGTAATTCTTCCACTCTTAGTTTCGAACAAAATTTAAATAAATAATGTGTTTGAAGCATAAAGGGTTGATTTTTAATGCTTATCTTTTGAAAAGAAAACAATATATGTAACGAAGTACTAATGTCTAATAAATCTAAGGGTGTAAACGAATCAAACCGGAGCGAACAGAGAGCTACTCGAATTCGACTCGAAATGATAAATTCGTACTCAAATTCGGCTCGAATTCAAATTATATTTGAAAAATCCTACTAAGATTCGACTCAACTCGAATATTTATTACTCGAATTCGATCCTGAATGGAAGAATGGAAAAGAACATCCTGAATCCCCAGCCATGTACAATCGCTATATAATCATCGTGCAAAGCCTGATACATAGAGTGGATGCTGAACCAATTCCCTCGAGGTTGTGTAAAGCCGAGAACCTACATCAAATGCAGATCAACATCAGAACCCTTTACTCTTCATCAATAGGAAAACAAGAAAGATTAAGATCAAACTTTATACCTCATTTGCGTGCAGGTAGACTGAAGGATGTCGACTCAAATCGCCCAGAAGCTCTGGGTTAGCCACTTGAATACCTGGAAAATCCCTATGGGGAACACGCACAGCAGGAGTAGGAACCTCAATTGTTACATCCTCCTCCTCGTCCTCGACGTCTGGCACTTCAACCCGGATAGGACGTATCACCGCCTCCACCAAACGACGAGGCTGTCTAACAGAACAGGGTCAAGTCACTTTAGAAGCCCTCCTTCGTACACCAGAAGTGGTCCTGCGAGAACTACTCAACTGATCCGGATCCATAATATCTGGACAACAAATCTCTAAATCACCTCAAAAATGGTGTGGTAAATTCTTACCTGGAGCTTTTCAAAATGCATTTTCATGACTACATGCATGCATGCATTGTTTTAACATACGTCTACAGTAGAGTTAAAAATGCATGACAACCCAATGCCTACATTTTAGAAAACTTTTTCCATAGCCCCCTTTATAAATGGGACTATCCACATGTACATAGGCATGCCTAGGTGGCCATTCAGTAGCATACCTACCCACAGTCATATACATCCTACATGCATTAATACATCACTGTAAAAAATCCGTAAGTGTAGTCTAATTACCAGGATTATTTTGCTTTTCTACCTTTACTCATTTGTCCTCAAATAGGATAAGAAATGACTAAAAAGTTGCCAATTTGACTGTTTTAAAAGTTAAATTTTTTCACATCATTATGTTCATCATGGTTTAAAACTAACATTTACTGTGTTGAATATTTTTTATCAAGTCATATCAGCATGTTTATTCACTACTATGTGTCTAAGTGCATTTCATGTGATAAAGTCATTTTCCAACGGATAAAAACTGGAAAAAAATACATGCATATATTACCAGGACAGTGAAGAACACTTGTACGGTGGCAGAATGTGCAGAAAGTTGCCCGAACTCAGTAGGTCTGAAGAACAACTCTCAGATTTCCTTTGCAGCGTAGCTTGAAAATGACTTATAAAAGCAACCTGCAAGTAATACATACCCACAGTTGGCCGCAAGTGTACATGCGGCACCCCTACATGGGTCCCACACCTTTGGCTCGGTCCAATTCGAGTTGCAAAGGAGGTCTCACAAGCTGAAAAGGCCAAATTAGGAATAAAAATGCTACGCGATTGAGCGAAACAGCCTGAAATCCTGGTTTTCATGGGACAAACTCTGGCTCTGCATATTACTCATTGGTATTCACCTGAATACAAGGGTCATAACCCTAAAACAAGCATCCCTGGTGGGGGTTACAACGCAGACTTTCAAACATCCCCGGTGGGGGTCACAACGCAAATTTTCAGACATCTAAGTATCCCCGGCGGGGGTTACAACGCATTTGAAACCATTGATACACACATTAATGAAGGTCAAGTAACCTTGACGTTACCTCAGCTGGTGGCAAGTAAACCCATCAAAACCATTGATACACACATCAATAAAGGTCAAGCAACCTTGACATTATCTCAGCCCGTGGTAAGTAAACCCATCGAAGCAACGTATCCATGTTTATGTATCCTCGACAGAGGTCACAACGTAATGCGACCATTGATATACGCATCAATAAAGGTCAAGTAGCCTTGACATACTCCCCAGTAAGGGTTACAACGCAATGCAATCATTGATATACACATCAATGAACATCAAGCAACATTGACAGTTTGCCTAACATGGACCTATCCTGTGATACACACATCAGCGAAGGTCAGGCAGCCCTGACAACACACATTGTTGGCAGTAACTCCAACAGGATCATGGTATATACCGATGACATAAACCAGAGAAGACCATCCTCATCGGAGAGGAACGATGATGGAATATGTTATACACATCCTCAAAACAGACAAAGATTTATCCCCACAGATCTCTTGAATACGAGAGACACCTCTATGGATTAAAAGTCTGTATCAAGGATCCAAGACTTTGGTGATATCCCCAACGTCAACATCCTTGAAAACTTGGGTCGCATGTCTAAGACATTACTGATTGTCATCCCTGGCAAGGTTAACAGGGAACTGATAATCATTCATACATGCATCATGCATTTGTATTATGTTGCTGCACATAGCATCATGTTTATCTTGTTGCATTTCAAGTGTCTAAGATTCTTTATCCTATCCATGCCTTGCATTGCATGAATATATATGATAAAGCGGGGCATCTGTAGACACTAAAAAATTTCTGCACCCCTGTTACTGACATTACAGGAGGGCAGATTCGTCTTTCGAAGATAACCCTAGAAGACAACTCACATTTATTCCGGATACTACCGGAAGTTCAGTCTTAACCCCGGAACACACATCGGGAGTATCAATTCCAACCTCAGAGATAACCCAGAGTTTCGTCCATGGAGATAACCGTAAGGAATGTCGTTGCAGTTCCGGTGATAACTCCGGAAATGCTTATTTCAAATGCATGCAATCAACTTCAATCTTAGACCTCCTACCAAGGCACTCATACCAAAGACCCAGAGCTAACACTGAGAAGACAAGCACACTCACAGATGACCTTGAGCAATTTAAACACTTGCAGCCGTCCAATCTCAGATGTAACCCTGAGCAACGTCTGCTATCAGCCCAAACCGGAGATAACCCCGGTGAGGAGTCAACTGTCATCTTGCCACCTCAACCCCTGCGCGCCGTCTCAACACTTCATACATACATACATACAACAATGTCCGACAAGAGCCAAGAAATTCCAATCCCGAGTGACTATTACGTGTGGCAGCACACCAGATAGAATTTGAAGCTTGAAGACCATAGTCATGGTCCCCTCTTCCTGACTTCGTACAACCTCTAATCCCATGTCATTGCGTAACTCTCGACAAAAGTAGTCTGAAGATGGTCTTGTATACCTCGTTCAGTTGCTCGGATTGAAGTTCTGCAAGTTTGAGCGGACATCACAGTGCACGTATTTAGAGACGGTGGGACCCGCGGAGCCCGTGGCACCCCGAGCAGCCGCAGGTGCATCTGCGGCTATTGGAGGCACACCTGCGGCTCTCCCCTTTATAAATAGAGGGCTTGAGGTGGCCATTTTAAAAAAAGAAAAAGCAAGGAAGCCCTGTCCAATTTGCACTATACACACCCTATATTGAGTGTTTCCTCATTTTAAACACCTGTTAGCTCACATATAGCTACACTTTTACCGGCGGGAGTTAAGTGTTTATCCATCTAGAGTCATAGAAGCCTACTTTGGTAGCCCACTGTAAGTCTTCTTATACTCTATAAAGCATTTATCTTCATCTTTGCACACACTATTCTACACATTGAGAGTCGTGTTATGTGCGTATTCCCAGACTTTGGTCCGTGATTTTCATTTTTGTCTATATATATACTTATATATGTATATATTTTATATATGGACTAACATTATCGAGTTATGACTCGATTGAGCCTAGACTTATGTCTGGAGCATTTAGCCTTCTTATACTCTATAAAGCCTTTCTCTTCATCTTTGCACACACTATTCTATACATTGAGAGTCGTGTTATGTGCGTATTCCCGGACTTCGATCCGTGGTTTTCATTTCTGTCTATATATATATATATATAAACTGTGGTCAGACTCTGTCTGATGAGCCTGGATTTTACATCCGGAGCGTTTACTTGCTTTTATATATATAAAATCCAGATGTAAAATCCAGGCTCATCAGACAGAGTCTGACCACAGTTTATATATATATATATATATATATATATATATATATATTTGTATTTCTGTTAGGCCTGGAGTTTACTTCTAGGCCTTTTACTGCTTTATTTACATTTAGTCACGCCTAGAGTTTATTTCGTGGCGGTTGATCGTATTACTGCTTTATTTACATTTTTGATCCCCCATGGAGGTGCTTTGTGGTGGTTGATCATATAAACTGTGGTATCATGTGAGCTTATGAATCATGTGATCACAGATTCAGTCTACTGAATCTAGATTTGGTTCTCGTGATGGACATTTCCAGTTGTAAATAGCTTGTACATTATTTATGGTGTTTGAATTTCCTTGGATGGTTGTTATGCCCATGAGGAGTTCGGCACTGCTGTATATTATTTTCTTGAAGTTGCTTCGCATCTCGAAAATAAAAGCAAACAAGCCGAACATTTAATAATAAAAATGGAAGTATGAAAAGGTCTCAATTCCTATTGAGTACAGGGTTTGAAAAACCTTTTTTTAATAAAACATCATTGTTATATCATGCTTAAAACTGAATTTTTCTATAAATTCAAATCCTTTGTATATAAGTGCGAACAAGGCCTTGCACTACTTCCAAATAATTGTACATTGATCCACACACACACACACGCATTCATATAATAGTTTCTTAAAAAGTGGCGGTCATCGTGGTAACACGGATGTCGGGGGGTGCCTAACACCTTCCCTCTGCATAATCAAGCCCTCGAACTCAAATGAATCTTGGTTTCACAGACCCGTTTAGCAGTGTCACATCACTGGGTCAATGTGAAAATATTTTCTTGGTTGCGTTGGTGCAACCAGTTAAAAACACCAACTGGCGACTCTTAACAGTCCATCGTCGATATTACACATGTCAGACCTTTTTCACTTATTTTTTTAAACAAATCTCACCTAACATGAAAACACCAAAGAACAAGTAACGAAAAGGGACAAATAAAAATCCCGACGTCGACATATTAACCCTAAGAGATTTATTTTATATATATCTCAAATAATTAATTTTATAACCTAAGAATAACAAGTCTAATTGGGTTATGAAATTAAAGATACATGAGTAAGGATTTAAATTACAAAGGAGGAGAATGAAAACCCTAATTAAATTAAAACTGTTGGACCTAATTTAATTTATATGGCCCAAATAATTGTTTAATAAAGCCCAATTTTGAGTCACTTGTTAAGGGATATTTTGGACATTTAATAAAGCAAAATGGAACATTAAAAATTAAATCAAAAATAGGAAAAAGGGGAAAATTTCGGTCAACAAGGAGAAAAGGAAAGGGACATGTGCTTTAATCATGGTAACTTCTTTTAGTATCCATAGTTGGTCACCAACTTTCCCACATGTCAATTTTTCATTTAAACACCACTTATAACCAATCTTGCAAGCAATATTTTGCTAAGGCTACAAGCAACCACAATTGACTAAGAGAGGGAAGATTGGGAGATTATATACATATATATATATATATATATATATATATATTATATGTTTCCCCATTATAAATACCCCCATTTAATTATCTCACAAAAGTTTTTCTTTACTTTTATCTCCCAGAAAGCTAAGAACAAAACAAAACCAAGAGAGAAAGAGAGGAGGATTTTCGGCCAGCCTTAAGGAAGAGAGAGGGAGAGTTTTTGCAAGCTCTCTATCCCTATAATCCAAAACTTAGAAAGAAGAAGAAAGGAAATCAAGAAAAGGTATAAAATTTCAACCTTAATCTAGTTTATTTTCTTTTTGATTTGATTTGATTTTTGATATTACGAATGTAACGCCCCCAAAAATAGGTCCACCTGACCCATTCTGAGTCGCCAGATATAACTCTATAAAAATCAAATAAAACTTCATTTATACAACTGTTGAACTGTCGTGTAGAATACGACAACAGATAAGCTGTGAGTTTTAATACAAATGTATGTAACTCTCATGGTGCCTCGACCAAAACTTTACAATGGTGCGTTAGATAAAAGTACAGTCAATAACTATTTTAGAAATTAAAATCATTGAAATGTGTTCAAGGAAACCTTCGTACATGGGAGGCCATGAATCTAAGTTATGATAGATATCATATGCCCAAAGAATTATCCTTGGTTGATCCAATAGATCCCAAAGAAAAACGAGAAGATTACTATTTTGTTCCTTCCAATGATGAGTCTTCTCTTAGCATATAATTATCTCAGTTGTCTCCAAGTGAGAATTATATTTCAAATACACTCCAAGATCATATAGGTAGTGCTCGTAGATATACTCAGCAAGTGGATCTGCACAACCCTGTCTTATGATAACACAAGATTGTATGTCATTAGACATCTTGTATGATAGTGGCAAAACACCCTTCCAAAGTTGGGTTCTCATCATCCTATTGTTGTTCACCAAAATTAATTATTAAGTGAAATACGACACGCACAACTTAGGTCCTCAATGCAATTATATATTGCATGTCATGTCGTTTTATAATGTATTGAGAAACTTCAACAGTCTCGAACCATCTCACTATTTCCCTGTTATAAATCAAACATTTAGAACATAGTGTAGATAATAAAACTTTTCGACCATAGTTGCAGCGGAACGAGCAATCCATTAGAAGAGTCAAACAGACCATCAAGTCTATTATCTCCTCCATGTTAAAAGTCCACCAATAAAGTTTTATCCCTGTAACATCAATCAATAATTCCTGTCCACAATCATATGAATAACTCATAATCATAATTGTGATTCTAAATTCCTTTTCGCACCCAGGACGAAGATAATTTACATCACCTTTCTTCACCTGAAACATCAAAAATCATGGTTATACCAAATAACAATTCCTGCTCATAATCATACTAATAAATTCATCTTTGCACTACGGCCAAAGATATACAACTGTATAACCAATAATCAACAGTTCATCTTTGCACTACAGGCCAAAGATATACAACTGTAAAACCAATAATGCTGAGACTCAGCTTAATAGTATTATGACCACGAATTATCCATGCACTACGGGCCAAGGATATTCATGTTTTCCATTACGGTCATGATTATATCGAATAATCCCTAGTCATAATCATACCAAGAATATCTATGCACTATGGGCCAAAGATGACTTTTACCACATCATTTATAACATTACGGTCATGATTATACCAAATAATCCCTGGTCATAATTATACCAAGTCCATCTATGCACTACAGGCCACAGATGACTTTCAACATAACACAAGAACGAGAATGATGACAATGATATAAGCATTAATCAAACGAAAATAAGGATAAATATTAAAGACTTTAAATTTATTCAAATATTATCAATCACTTAATAAACTCATAATCTAATATTATTAATATTATAACAATATTTTAATCACTTCTTAAACTTATAAACAAGTTATTTCAATTGTTTACACTTTACCAAATAATGCATTTAATCATTCAAAAATGACATACTCATAAGATTTCATCACCAATGATCAAATCCCTCATCAAAAATATGCATATACCCTATATAGGATTCCCAAGCCATAAAATCTTATTTTCCAACTTTGTTACTTCACATAACATATTTAACTCATTTACTCATAACTAGATCATTTTCATGAAAAATACCAAATCAGTCCCAAAAATATTTCTTCTCAGGGATTTAGCAGAATATAGTCCCATGATGAACATATATTTTTTCTCGGAATTTTTAAAATTCATTTACTATTTTTCAAAAATTAATTTCTAATTAATTCCTTAAGAAATTAGCTACCTCAAGTGTAACTCCAGAAATTCCCAAATCTTGGCAGGATCTTACACATGATGGCTTGATCTTCCAGTTTAAATTTTATGTTCATCGAAGTTATAGAACTCCGGTTATAGCATTTTTTGTCAGAAAACCCTAAATATTGAAATGATCATAACTTGCTCATTTTAAGTCGGAATGAGCTCATTTTTGGACAGAAGGTACTTTATACCATATACTTTCATGTCCCAAAAGGCCAGAATTTTTCTCACAAATTAAGTGGCCGAAAATTCCCTTTTAAAATTCTGGACAGTAGCTTTTTAAGCATTTCCAGATTTTTCATCCTTTACAAAATCATTCCACGCGAAAATCTGTAAATCCTTTTTAAGTGATTCCACTTGGATATGTTAGAAAACTCATAGATATAATTCTAGGACTTGACCACACTCAAAAATTTGAAATATAATAGGAGATATGGTCAATTGAATTTCATGTTTTATTTTCACGAAAATCTAATTTTCAACTCTTTGTGATTTCTAAGAAACTTTCATGTTTTCATATAATAACTAACATAACTCATCATAATACTTACTAATACTACATATACAAATGATTTTCATCAGTCTAATGCTTTTATTATGACTCTCATCATAATCAATGTAAACAGATTATTTCCATAATTTAATAAGGAATGAATACAAAGGATCATTCACCATGCATGTGGTAATCCACAGAGACAGGTTATTCCAACGGAATAATAAAGAGTGGAATAACAGAAGAATTCACCATGCGTGTGATAGACTGCACAGATAGGTTATTCCCAACAGAATAATAAATAATAGAACCAAGTCCGGCGTAAACGCACAGACAGGATATTCCGACAGAATAATAAATAGTGGAACTAGGTCCGGCGTAAACGCACAGAAAGGATATTCTGACAGAATAATAAAGAACGGGATAATAGAAGAATTTCACCATATATGCGGTACTTTACATAAACAGGTTATTCCAACAGAATAACAAAGAATGGAATAGCAGAAAAATTTCACCATGTATATGATACTTCACATAAACAGGTTATTACAACATAATAATAAAGAATGGAATAAAAACTCTTACGAGTATTGAAAGAAATAATTCTCTTCATGAATACGAAAGAATAATACCCCTTACCTCAAAAGACGACTGGATACTGGAATAGTTAGGTAGCAGACTTCTCTTCTTCTTTCTCTCTATAATTTTTCTCTATAATAATGGCTCTAAAGCTTTAGTGAATTGGTGAGAAATAAAGGAAGAATGAGCTTCTATTTATAGGAAAACATAGTTTCGACAATTACACGTTTCGGGGCTAAAAAAATTACATTACAATACCTCTAACATTTCTTTTATTTTTAATTTAGTCCTGGAAGTATTATCGAACTTGCACCACCTCCCCTAATAGTAAATAATGTGAATCAATAGTTCATTCATGTGAATCAATAGTGTAATCATGTGAAAAATATGAATTACAGTATAGTACCTCCATCTATACCTCCATTTTTAACTTGGTCATGCAAGTATTATCAATCTTGCACCAACTCCCCTAATAGTAAGTGAATATGACTCAATAGTACACACATGTGAACAAATAGTTATATAAGCATGTGAATTAGTAGCAATTAATTGCTCATTTATCCAATAAATTGCTCGATTTATCAATATAACCCCCAGACATTAATTATTATCGGAATTGATGTTGATTTTAACTAACACACAATGGAACTATCAAATTCATCTTCAATCAACACGAACTTATTCATCATTAATATTATAACTCACAATATTTAACAACCAGGTCGTTCCCAGGAAAGAGGGGCTTTCCGATAAGGATTTCTCCTTGTTGGAACGCAATTAGGTGACCAAACCTCTCCTTGTCGGAACTTCTAGACATTGTAAATATTGCAATTTAATAATATGAATAACTTTGTCATCTCAATTATTGATTTAATAATATATCATATAATGCAGATGATACTGTGGCAATAATCGAATCAATAATATGAGAGATATGATGCAGCAATTACTGTAGCAATAATTTAGTATAACTGAGTGACTTCTCAAATAAGCATCAATAATCGATATCGTGTGCTACTATGCAACCACGCGTATTTTACCACCGGATATTTTATAACAACTTGCTTACGTTGCAAAATTTTCACATATCACCCTTAACTTTAACCTTTATCAAATTAACCATTTACTAAATAAAATAATTATAAGAAAATTGAATACTTTCATTTCATAAAATTCGGGGTCTCACAATCTCCCCTCCTTATGAAATTTCGCCCTCGAAATTTACGTACCTGGTAGTTCGAAGAGATGAGAATACCTTGCTTTCTTTTCGGATTGTACCTTCCCGATTATATCCTATGTATCATAATTTTCCCATTGCTCGTCTCCTGTATGTCAGATATCATTCTAAAATATACTTTCAAAACAAAGGTTAATTGACATATCACAAATTGTCAACTTATCAAGTAAAAATTTTGGCTAAGGTAAGTCACTCCCTAACGAAGTATAATACTCATCTCTCCCCTCCTAGTTCTTGACTAATATCTCCACCAACGACCATATCCCTAAGCTTTGATACCAATTGTGACGCCCCCAAAATCAGGTCCACCCGACCCATTCTGAGTCGCCAGATATCACTCTATAAAAATCAAACACAACTTCATTTATACAACTATTGAACTGTCGTACAGAGTACGACAACAGATAAGCTGTGAGTTTCAGTACAAATGTATGTAACTCTCATGGTGCCTCGACCACAACCTTCCAACGGTACGTTACATAAAAGTACAGTCAATAACTGTTTTAGAAATTAAAAACTTTGGGAAGTGCAAAAGGAAACATTCGTACATGGGAGACCATGAATCTAAGTTATGATAGATATCATATGCCCAGAGAATTATCCTTGGTTGATCCAATAGACCCCAAAGAAAAACGAGAAGATTACTATCATGTTCCTTCCAATGATGAGTCTTCTCTTGGCATATAATTATCTCATTTGTCTCCAAGTGAGAATTATATTTCAAATATACTCCAAGATCATATAGGTAGTGCTCGTAGATATATTTAGCAAGTTGATGTGCACAACCCTGTCTTATGATAACACGAGATTGTATGTCATTAGACATCTTGTATGATAGTGGCAAAACACCCTTCCAAAGTTGGGTTCTCATCATCCTATTGTTGTTCACCAAAATCAATTATTAAGTGAAATACGACACGCACATCTTAGGTCCTCGATGCAATTATATATTGCATGTCATGCCGTTTTATAATGTATTGAGAAACTTAAATAGTCTCGAACCATCTCACTATTTCCCTGTTATCCCCGCTCGACCCAGCTACACTCTTATTACCTGAAAGGAATTGTGAAGCAAAAGAGTGAGCACAACTAGCCTAGTAAAGAATATCATGACTAAAGATAATTAAATTATCAATAGCCTTCATCAGTAATAAATCAAAGATTTATAACATAGGGTAGATGATAAAACTTTTTAACCATAGTTGCAGCGGAACGAGAAATCCATTAGAAGAGTCAAATAGACCATCAAGTCTATTATCTCCTCCATGTTAAAATTCCACCAATAATGTTTTATCCCTGTAACATCAGTCAACAATTCATGTCCACAATCATATGAATAACTCATAATCATAATTGTGATTCTGAATTCCTTTTCGCACCCAGGACGAAGATAGTTTACATCACATATCTTCACCTGAAACATCAAATATCATGGTTATACCAAATCACAATTCCTGCTCATAATCATACTAATAAATTCATCTTTGCACTACGGCCAAAGATATACAACTGTATAACCAATAATCAACAGTTCATCTTTGCACTACAGGCCAAAGATATAAAACTGTAAAACCAATAATGCTGATACTCAGCTTAATAGTATCATGACCACGAATTATCCATGCACTACGGGCCAAGGATATTCGTGTTTTCCATTACGGTCATGATTATACCGAATAATTCCTGGTCATAATCATACCAAGTCCATCTATGCACTATGGGCCAAAGATGACTTTTACCACATCATTTATAACATTACGGTCATGATTATACCGAATAATCCCTGGTCATAATTATACCAAGTCCATCTATGCACTACAGGCCACAGATGACTTTCAACACAACACAAGAACGAGAATGATGACAATGATATAAGCATTAATCAAACGAAAATAAGGATAAATATTAAAGACTTTAAATTTATTCAAATATTATCAATCACTTAATAAACTCATAATCTAATATTATTAATATTATAACAATATTTTAATCACTTCTTAAACTTATAAACAAGTTATTTCAATTGTTTACACTTTACCAAATAATGCATTTAATCATTCAAAAATGACATACTCATAAGATTTCATCACCAATGATCAAATCCCTCATCAAAAATATGCATATACCCTATATAGGATTCTCAAGCCATAAAATCTTATTTTCCAACTTTGTTACTTCACATAACATATGTAACTCATTTACTCATAACTAGATCATTTTCATAAAAAATACCAAATCAGTCCCAAAAATATTTCTTTTCAGGGATTTAGCAGAATATAGTCCCATGATGAACATATATTTTTCTCGGAATTTTTAAAATTCATTTACTATTTTTCAAAAATTAATTTCTAATTAATTCCTTAAGAAATTAGCTACCTCAAGTTTAACTCCAGAAATTCCCAATTCTTGGCAGGATCTTATACATGTTGGCTTGATCTTCCAGTTTAAATTTTATGTTCATCGAAGTTATAGAACTCCGGTTATAGCATTTTTCGTCAGAAAACCCTAAATATTGAAATGATCATAACTTGCTCATTTTAAGTCGGAATGAGCTCATTTTTGGACAGAAGGTACTTTATACCATATACTTTCATGTCCCAAAAGGCCAGAATTTTTCTTACAAATTAAGTGGCCGAAAATTCCCTTTTAAAATTCTGGACAGTAGCTTTTAAGCATTTCCAGATTTTTCATCCTTTACTAAAATCATTCCACGCGAAAATCTGTAAATCCTTTTTAAGTGATTCCACTTGGATATGTTAGAAAACTCATAGATATAATTCTAGGACTTGACCACACTCAAAAATTTGAAATATAATAGGAGATATGGTCAATTGAATTTCATGTTTTATTTTCACGAAAATCTAATTTTCAACTCTTTGTGATTTCTAAGAAACTTTCATGTTTTCATATAATAACTAACATAACTCATCATAACACTTACTAATACTACATATACCCATGATTTTCATCAGTCTAATGCTTTTATTATGACTCTCATCATAATCAATGTAAACAGATTATTTCCATAATTTAATAAGGAATGAATACAAAGGATCATTCACCATGCATGTGGTAATCCACAGAGACAGGTTATTCCAACGGAATAATAAAGAGTGGAATAACAAAAGAATTCATCATGCGTGTGATAGACTGCACAGATAGGTTATTCCCAACAGAATAATAAATAATAGAACCAGGTCCGGCGTAAACGCACAGACAGGATATTCCGACAGAATAATAAATAGTGGAACTAGGTCCGGCGTAAACGCACAGAAAGGATATTCCGACATAATAATAAATAATGGAACTAGGTCCGGCGTAAACGCACAGACAGGATATTCCGACAGAATATTAAAGAATGGAATAATAGAAGAATTTCACCACGTATACGGTACTTCGCATAAATAGGTTATTCCAACATAATAACAAAGAATGGAATAACAGAAGAATTTCACCATGTATGCGGTACTTCGCATAAATAGGTTATTCCAACATAATAATAAAGAATGAAATAACAACTCTTACGAGTATTGAAAGAAATAATTCTTTTCATGAATATGAAAGAATAATACCCCTTACCTCAAAAGAAGATTGGATACTGGAATAATGAGGTAGCAGACTTCTCTTCTTCTTTCTCTCTATAATAATGGCTCTAAAGCTTTAGTGAATTGGTGAGAAATGAAGGAAGAATGAGCTTATATTTATAGGAAAACATAGTTTCGATAATTACACGTTTTGGGGCTCGAAAAATTACAGTACAATACCTCCAACTTTTCTTTCATTTTTAATTTAGTCCTGCAAGTATTATGGAACTTGCACCACCTCCCCTAATAGTAAGTGAATGTGAATCAATAGTACACACATGTGAACAAATAGTTATATAAGCATGTGAATTAGTAACAATTAATTGCTCATTTATCCAATAAATTACCCGATTTATCAATATAACCCCCAGACATCAATTATCATCGGAATAGATGTCGATTTCAACTAACACCAATAATCCCAACACAATAGAACTATCAAATTCATCTTTAATTAACACAAACTTATTCATCATTAATATTATAACTCACAATATTTAACAACCAGGTCGTTCCCAGGAAAGAGGGAGCTTTCCGATAAGGATTTCTCCTTATTGGCGCGCAATTAGGTGACCAAACCTCTCCTTAGCAGAACTTCTAGACATTGTAAATATTGCAATTTAATAATATGAATAACTTTGTCGTCTCAATTAATGAATTAATAATATATCATATAATACAGATGATACTGTGGCAATAATCGAATCAATAATATGAGAGATATGATGCAGCAATTACTGTAGCAATAATTTAGTATAACTGAGTGACTTCTCAAATAAGCATCAATAATCGATACAGTGTACTACTATGCAACTACGCGTATTTTACCACCGATTATTTTATAACAACTTGCTTACTTTGCAAAATTTTTAATATCACCCTTAACTTTAACCTTTATCAATTTAACCATTTACTAAATAGAATAATTATAAGAAAATTGAATACTTTCATTTCATAAAATTCGGGGTCTCACAATGAAGTTATGATCTTAAGGTTTAAAACCTTAGATCTATATGTTTATGGGTGTTTCATGTTTATTTATACCCATATTAGGTGTTGTTTTAGTTGGAAATCAAAAGTAAAGAAAAGTTATTTTCTAGTTTATAAACCCTAAAATTTCTATGTACTTTGAATTTCCACCATTTTTGATCTACACCTTCTTTTTGCGATCCATCAAAGAGAGGTGCTAGATATGTAAGTTATCTACTAAAACCAAGTGGTAGCACTCAAAAATATTGAGTACACAATCTATAGTGACTGTTTTAGCCAAAACAGTTCCGACTTTTGAAAGGAAAACAGAATGCTTTTGGACAGTCAAGGGTAGGGGTAGTTTCCTCATTTTTTGGACATTCAAAAATTCTTGAAGAATTTGGGAGGATACTATGATAAGTTTTCAAACATCTCCAAGTGGAATCACTGAAAAAGGAGTCGTAGATATCGTATGGACTGTTTTTAACAAAGTACGAAAAAACCGTTTTTCTAACAAAGTTACTATCCAAAATTTTGTAAGGGCTATTTCGGTGACTTAAATTATGAGAAAATTTCCGGCCTTCTGGGATATGAAAATATATGGTATTAAGTATCTCCTGTCCAAAAATGAACTCATTCTGACTTAAAATGAGCGAGTTACAACTATTTCAATTTTGTGATTTTCTGACGAAAACGGCTATAACCGGAGTTCAATAACTCTGATGGCCATGAAATTTAAATTGGAGGCTCACGTTAACACATACAAGATTTTCTAAAGAGATGGGAATTTCTGGAGTTAAGCATGATAGGGATAATTTCTTAAGCTACGCACTAAAATTGATTTTTGAAAAATATTACAATGAGTTGAAAAATTTTGAAAAAAAATATATTTTGTGTATGAAATATATGTATATATGTTTGGACAAAGGATAGAAAAATATTAAGTTGATTTGGTATTTTTCGTGAAAAGGATAATGAATCCAGCTTGCTGAATTGAAAAATCTGATGAATCCAGCTTGCTGAATTGAAAAGCAGTTTACTGAATTGACAATATGTTGAATCCAACTTGCTGGATTGCAATATAGTTGTTGGATTTGGAATCCAGTTTGCTGGATTGCAGTTTGATTTGCTGGATTAACCATCTAGATGCTGGATTTTGAATCTAGGTTACTGGATTTGGAATCCAGGTTGTTGGATTGGTATTCGATTTATTGGATGTTAAAGAAGAACTTATAATATATAATGTTAAAGTATTTAAATCATATAAATATAATAGTAATGATTGGAAAAAAAATCATGATAAATGATAATTATTATGTAAAAAGTATTATGAGACTTGGAAAATTATTTTGATTGATAATATAATTATCTATGATAATATAATTATCTATGATAATGGTTAAGTTTTTAGGCAGAGTTTAATTAAACTTAAACTCGATAATTGTCCGACTAGGCCGTCGGGATATCAGAATTGTGTCGGATTCAACTCAGACTGCAATAGTTTGACTTGATACCGAGTCTTAGGTAGTTTATGGATTGATAGGGTTATGGTTTATGTGTTTAGGTTATTCTATGATTATATATAATAGTATTATATTGTGATGATATTATTCTAAATTTGTATATCGATATTATTTATATATTAGGTCTTCAGGCAAACATAAATAAATTGTGTAACAGTAATCGACCGAACAGGAAAGTTTTCGAACTCAACTTGAGTTACTATTTTTGAAGTATGGTAGTGAATAATTATTGATAGTTATTCACATCTATAATGATTGTTGTAATTCGCACACAGTGCAATTGATTCTTGTTCTATTATTTGAACTATTTATAAATCATGTCTCAGCTAATTTATTTGGCGAGACTAATATTTGTTAAAGTATGAAATGTTCTATTTATTATAAACTACATTGTTATTGGAAGATCTATGCCATTGGTTTCGGCTAGATTAGTATTGTTATTAATTATTGAAATCATAGTATTTATTTAAAAGTAATCCAAACCATATTGTTCTGGTACGAACTCGTGACATAAGACTGAGATTAACAAATTTTAATGTCGTAAATCGACCTTTGCGCTATTATTGAGTATTATGCATAATATAGGGTACAAAGGAGTTGGTCGCTGTAAGACCACAACTTTTATGAATAAAGATGAATTTTTTATAAATATCATTTTTGAATATTATGGAGTGAATTTAATATAATGTTATAGTTGTGGGTAATATTTATAAATTTTACAAAGTACGTAAGTTGTTATATTATATTCGATTGGTCAGGAAATATTCGTTTTAATAGGGAATATTCGTACGATGGCACAGTCATTGGTGGACCCCACAACAGAATTTTTGTAGGATTGAGAAAATGACAAAAATATCTTTTTATAAATAACGATGTAATTGTTAACGTTAACACTGTTGGATTTCCTGGTGGTTAAAATACAGTAATATGCATGGTTGCACAGTAGCACACGATATTGCACAGTATTTTTGAATTATTAATTCTTACGTAAGAAGGCACTACTCAATAATTGTTATAGTAATTACTGTTCAATATTTTATTGATTCAATAATTGTTGCGTTGATATTTTATATTATTGTTGTTTTAATAATTGTCAGTGCACAATATTTCCCATTATCAAATCAATACTTCATATTATTTGAATAATATTATTAGATAGCATTATTGGCAATGTCTAGAAAGTTCTGTCAAGGAGAGGTTTGGTCACTTAATTGCGCGCCAATAAGGAGAAATCCTTATCGGAAAGCCCCCTCTTTTCTGGGAACGGCCTGGTTGTCATTATTGTGATTTTGTAATATTATTTGTGAATAATTAATTATTGATTTATACGATAAGGAAATATATATTTTTATATGGATATATATAACGACCCCAAAATTTATACAATTTAATTCTCGACTTCAGTCGTTAATAATACATTCAACCTCTAATTTTACATCATTAAACGATAATACAACCATTGAAATTTGCGGAATAATTAAAATTTTCTGTTACAAAATATCCTCATTCCCAAAACCTTCAACCTTTACATATAATTATTTCAGAATCATTTTAATACTACAATAGTTTACATCGCAAAACGATATTACAATCCATCATTAATACATTATTCGAAACCTTAAACATGGTTCAAATAATAATAACACAACCAAATTGTATAAATCTTCAATTATCACATCTGACTCATGTCTTTCAAATACCACATAACTTTACCTTGAATCTTGAAACTGCAAAAGTGGTTATTAGCAAGGTTGAGCTCGACAGCTCAGGAAAATCTAACAGTTTTCATGCATCACGTAGCACATAATAACATGCTCAACATATATCTCATAAATATTGGACTAACATAACATACATGTTACGGTTCATATAACAAGTATAAAGATTGAGTTCCTTACTCAATCAGCATGATTTACTCTATCAACATAGTCATAAGTTGACTTTTACATTTCATACATTTAACATATATATATAACACATCATTCTCTTTACAATAAAGATTTAAAACAGTTAATCACCAAGTTCACTTAGCAAATAGAAACTGAAAGACTTGCCTTGATCCTTGTTTACCAATAACAGTTTAATAGCTTACAGCTATCTGCACTTCACGTGCCCTACACAATTATATAATCATACGCATCAACTATTAGTCATATAGCAACGTATAGTAGTTGTAATGTAAACTTTAATTTACGTCTCATAACCCTTCCTATCATAAATACACAATGTTCAATTTGATTGTGTTAACTTTCAACTTATAACTCACTATATTTCATATTCGAAGTTCATTCAAGTGTTTAAGTCTTGCTAGGAATCATTATTTATCTTCTATTAATATTATTCAATATCTTATTATATTCATTTCATTTGATTTAAAACACCTTTTACGTTCATTATCACTTATCACGACGTTTTGACGTTTATTCGTCACACGCCTAATTTATCTCTCTTGTGTGTGCTTAGTATGCGTATTCAACTTATCTAATATATCATTTATTAATGTTAAGCATCATTATACTTCATAATATTCATGTTCTATAACTTAGAACAACATCTATTATCGTCGACATCACTATACTTGTGTATGTGCATGCCCGACGCCCTCCGATTGCCTCCGAATACGCATCTGTTAGAAAGATGACCATTTTAACTACTGTTCCCAACCTCAAATTGAAAAACTTAAATAATAAAAGTTGTATTTCTATTCATCTTCGTTCCGGATCATCTTGAATCACCTCAATCGGAGTTCGTATTAAAACGTTATGCCTATTTTACTAAAATATGTCAAAGCAATCACACCTGACATACTTTGGGCACAGCTGCACCCAAATGACTTAGGGCACAATGTAGCTGTGCCCGTTAGCAAAAACGGGACCTGAAGCTACTGTTTTTTACGATTTTTGACCCTTTTTCTCCTACTAATCTTCATAACTTCAGTTATACACATCCAAATTGGTCCGTTTTTGATTCTATGGATTCGTAATTCATAGAACTACAACATACTAGAATTTTAATAATTTATAAAAACATTAACCAACCTAAAATTTGACCCAAAACACATGTTCATACACTATTTTCATGTTTTAACGTATTTAGCAAATTCATTCACTACAAATTCGTTTTACATCTGTTTTTGTTCATTCCAATTGGGTTGTTTTAGTTTCTTCACATACTAACATAATCCAACACCAATTTATAGATTATAGTACCTATTGATCATAAAATTTTGTACTTTCAAAAGCCAATTTTCATGGAAAAACACTGTTATAAGAATTCTTTCTACTACAACCCAATTTCATGTTTTTAATCATCAAAAAACACCTACATAGGATAGATAACATATTATAAACCCTTTACAACATAATTACCAATTATTCCAAGAAATCATTCCCCCAATTTCTTCCCTTTTCCCAAAATTCAAGAATATCAATCATAATTTTCATAGATTCTCTTACTACAATCATGTATAAATATTAACCATATATGATGATTATCAATTTATAATCCATATATATATATATATATCAATTCAATCATAACTATAAGTTTTTAGGGAATAACCACAAATAAATCAAAACATATAGGTTAGAAGAAATTTATACCTTAAACCCTTGATTGTATGCTAGTAAAATTGAGAGCAATCCTTTTCCCCAAAACCCTTCTTCTCTAACCAAGATTTCTCTCTAATCTATGTGTTTCTCTCTTGAAGTTCTATTATCTAGCCTTAGGGGAGAAACAAGAAGCGTATAAAAAATAACTGACCTCCCTCACCCCACGTACTCATCTGTTTTAAAATAAAAGACGTCAGTTGAAAAAAACCAAATGCCACAAGTCCTTGTTTGGCTAACCAAAAATTTCCCCAAACTAAATTATTTAAATAATCTTATATTATATAGTTTCATGTCACACATTTAGTTAATTAAATAACTTTAGCTCAATTAATTTTAATAACTTGTAATGGTAATCAAAATAATTTCTATTATAATTATATTTATGAATAATAAATAATTATATATCTAATTTAATAAATAAATTAGACACGTCACTTTATTTAATTTATTTATTTCCTTTAATATTAAACAATTCATTTAATTTAACTATTTTCTTAAATATTAAGCAATTGATTTAATTTAATTATTTCCTTAAATTAAATCCTTCAAATAAAAGTATCACTACTCAATTTAATTAACATTAATCAATTTAGTTACTAAATTAATTCTCCACAATTCATCAATTATTTATTTCCTCAATAAATAAATTAATTAAAATATTTATTTAATTCAGTAAATATTTAAAATTACTTACTAAATTCATTTAATTGCTTCAATAGTTAACTTAACTATTAAACCTCACTTTTTCAATATATGAATATATATTTCTCTTCACATCCGATCATATATTTCAACATATATAGCACGTATATATACATACTCAAACTCAAAACATCTCATAATAAGAATTTTAATTATTAAATTTCTATTTTAAAAACCTATAAAAATTCGGGTTGTCACAACCTTCCCTCCCTATAATGATTTCGTCCTCAGAATCACCAAAACCCTACCTTACTCAGGTTTTCATCAAATCTCTTCGTTGAATAACTTCAACCCATTACCTTAATATAGGATTTATATTTCCTACTCCCACCATTCTTGATAATAAATTCTTGTAAGTTTTATTTCATAACATTTACTTAGACTCAATTATATTTGAGTATTATATATTCTTTAACCCATTCATTTTCTTTTCTAAGGATCGTTATCATAAACACTCAAGATGTTACATTCACCCATTCTTCTAAGAATTTCGTCCTCGAAATTTTATTTATTAATCTTCATTCATTCAATCTATCAAAATAGATTTTATGTTAATATTTTATTCATTCATTGGGTTCTAAAACAACTTCTTACCACAAAGATCTTTCAATAATTATTAAATTTTTCTATTAAAAGTTTTACATTATTCTTTGATAACTCATCTCTTTCTCATTTAAAAATTTCTTTTCTCACTTATTCAATATATTCATCATTTAGTGTCGCATTCTACGACTCACTACTTTCTAAGGAATATCATCCTTACCACTTTCACCTTTTAGAATAGCAAGAAACTTCCACAATTGCTCAATAATTGGGAAGCAGTATGAATAACTCAGGAATTTAAAAGATTTTAAATCATGCTGAGGGTCATAAGACCTTGAACTACGTCCACGGTTATAAGTACTCTTTCAACTTAAACCTTAACAGTTATTAGACTATAAGGACTCCCGTACTTAGGGTGTTAAGCCCTTCGTACGATGTATTATGCACAAATATTTAAACGCTATACGTATGTCCATAGTTATAAGTAATCTTTTAACTTAAACTTTAACAGTCATAAGACTATAGGGACTCCTCGTGCTTAGGGTGATCAGTCCTTCGTACAATGTATTGTGCACAAAGATCTAAACGCCTCCGTATAATCCCCTATAAAAGGGTTGTTCATCTCAGCTTTTCAACTTCTGAATCTGCACCAAAATAATTTGGTTTGGCATAGTTTGACAAAGAACGCTTGAATTCCATGAACATCTTTCAATATTCATCTAGCTGAATCAAATAGCATAGACTTCTACAACAATTCGAACATCAATCGAAATATACATATACATATATATATATTCTCATATCCTAAAGAAATCTCAAAATCTTTTTATGACGTCATGATACCGCACTGTATTTACAGTCCATTTGAGGATTCTGTCATTTGGTAATTTTATCATACTACATCATACCATAGTTGGTTAACGATCCTTAGATCACATCCAGCACTAAGTAATACTGCATTGATGACTCCATCGTTTTTATCATCTCTGAACCAAATTCTATGATACATTGATGATATAAAAATACATTTTGATATATTTCAAATCATTTTTGTCTAGTCAAAGAAATTAGCATAGACATACGAATAACGGTATTGTTTTTAAAACTCTTTGTTTCATCATTTGATACAATGTTTTTCAAGAAAATAGAAGTGCAAACATCAGCACGAAGTCAATAAATTTTGAAAGTCTAGCATAGATACTAGATTTAGAATATCCAGGGGTCCAACAACTTCAATCTTTACTTCCTTACTTAACCATTCTATCAATCTTCAACTTCATCAATGCTCTCTATACTATAACTGTTTTCTACCCAATATAGTTCATCAAACTTACCACACATTGGAAGTTCAGAAATTTGCCACAATAATATGAGTTTATGAACTTGTCCTAGTCAGACCATAGGCGTCCATTCATTGAGGGGTTCAAAACATACCATATTATTATGAGTCGCGAACTTACTGTATGCATTAGTTTTAAGAACCGCACCTAATCCTAATAATATCTGACTAATCTTAATAGTTTCTAACTATCAAATATACACATAAGAAAAGAGTCACCTTTTTTCCACATACATTGATAGCGCGACACCAACATTTTAATGATTATCAATGGGATAAACTGAGTGCAAGCATAAAACCCTCGCCCATACAAAGGTTTGTACAACTCAGACATCACATGAGTCCTCAATTAAAATTCCCACCTAAATATATCTTACTCTTAACTTGCTCTTAACTTGCTTAATACGAATTCCTTATATCACATTATCTATAACTCCTCGTGAGTTTACCTTGTACTATATTATAGTACATTACTTTCATAGCATCAAGCTATAATTATTCAAACATTACAAACCATCTTTCTCTTATAACTTAAACAGATCACATCGTGATCTTATTCTATATTCATCTCCCTTAAAATTCTTTTCTTAATTCATGATCGTTTTGTTTTACGATCCTCTTTCTTTCCCTTTTTCATCATTTACGATTTCATTTATGCTTTTAATCTTACAGACCTTTTCTATTCATCATTATTTGTTATCTTGTCTACTGGAGTTAGACAACTCCCATTTCTTATCTTTATATCTCTTCAAGATTCTTCTTTGAATTCTCTTGTTTATAAAACAATTCTTCCTTTAAGAATTTCTAAATTCATTTAAATTGCTCAACATTTCATTTAAGTTCCACATTTTCATCATACGTATCCATTTATATACTTGGTACACATCGAGTCTCTAATAGTTTCAATATGGTACGCTGAGTGGTTTCCCACAAACAACCAACAAACTAGGTTTAGAGTTGCTAGTTCGTATATACCTCCGCTCTATGAAGGAATCGTTTAGCCCAGATACCATACATCAACTATTAAAGAGTACAATTGTACCATACTTAAATATAACTTTTTATTCTTAACTTCTGTATCATTTTTTTTATAGACATTGTCTATTTATTATCACCTTACATCCTTATTATTGGAGTTAGGTAACCCCACATTCATATTCCTTATAACTCTGCAAGATTCTTCTTTGAATCCTCTCACGCATGTTTTAATCCCTTCTTTATAAGTTTCTTAAATTACTTCTTATTATTCATACTCTACTTGAAATTATTCTTTCATTATCTTTACCTTCCTTCTCTAAGGTTATAGCCTATGGTACTCCTACCTAAGGTTTATAACCTACAGCTTTGATACCAACTATAACGACCCCAAAATTCATACAATTTAATTCTCGACTTCGGTCGTTAATAATACATTCAATCTCTAATTTTACATCAGTAAACGATAATACAACCATTGAAATTTGCGGAATAATTAAAATTTTCTATTACAAAATATCCTCATTCCCAAAACCTTCAACCTTTACATCTAATTATTTCAGAATCATTTTAATACTACAATAGTTTACATCGCAAAACAATATTACAATCCAACATTAATATATTATTCAGAATCTTAAACATGGTTCAAATAATAATAACACAACCAAAGTGTATAAGTCTTCAATTATCACATCTGACTCATGTCTTTCAAATACCACATAACTTTACCTTGAATCTTGAACCTTTAAAAGTGGTTATTTGCAAGGTTGAGCTCGACAGCTCGGAAAAATCTAACAGTTTTCATGCATCACGTAACACATAATAATATGCTCAACATATATCTCATAAATATTGGACTAACATAACATACATGTTACGGTTCATATAACAAGTATAAAGATTGAGTTCCTTACTCAATCAACATGCTTTACTCTATCAATGTAGTCATAAGTTAACTTTAACATTTCATACATTCAACATATATATAACACACCATGCTCTTTACAATAAAGATTTAAAATAGTTAATCACCATGTTCACTTAGCAAATAAGAACTGAAAGACTTTCCTTGATCGTTGTTTACCAATAACAGTTTAACAGCTTACAGTTATCTGCACTTCACGTGCCCTACACAATTATATAATCATACACATCAACTATTAGTCATATAGCAACGCATAGTAGTTGTAATGTAAACTGTAATTTACATCTCATAACCCTTCCTATCATAAATACACAATGTTCAATTTGATTGTGTTATCTTTCGACTTATAACTCACTATATTTCATATTCGAAGTTCATTCCATTTCATTTGATTTAAAACACTTTTTACGTTCATTATCACTTATCACGGCGTTTCGACGTTTATTCGTCACACGCCCAATTTGTCTCTCTTGTGTGTGTTTAGTATGCATATTAAACTTATCTAATAAATCATTTATTAATGTTAAGCATCATTATACTTCATAATATTCATGTTCTATAACTTAGAACAACATCTATTATCGTCGACATCACTATACTTGTGTATGTGCATGCCCGACGCCCTCTAATTGCCTCTGAATACGCATCAGTCACAAAGATGACCGTTTTAACTATTGTTCCCAACTTCGAATTGAAAAACTTAAAGAATAAAAGTTGTAGGTCTATTCATCCTCGTTCCGCAACATCTTTAATCACTTCAATCGAAGTTCTTACGAAAATGTTATGCCTGTTTTACTAAAACATGTCAAAGCAGTCACACCTGACATACTTTGGGCGCATTTGTGCCCAATTAAGCCTTGGGCACAGCGCAGCTACGCCCATTAGCAGAAACGGGAAATGAAGCTACTATTCTTCGCGATTTTTGACCCTTTTTCTCATACTAATCTTCGTAACTTGAGTTATACACATCCAAATTAATCTGTTTTTGATTCTATGGATTCGTAATTCATAGAACTACAACATACTAAAATTCTCATAACTTATAAAAACATTAACCAACCTAAAATTTGACCCAAAACACATGTTCATGCACTATTTTCATGTTTTAACATATTTAGCGAATTCATTCACTACGAATTCTTTTTACATCCGTTTTTGTTCATTCCAATTGGGTTATTTTCGTTTCTTCACATACTAACATAATCCAACACCAATTTATAGATTAAAATACCTATTGATCATAAAAAATTTTACTTTCAAAAGCCAATTTTAATGGAAAAACACTGTTATAAGAATTCTTTCTACTACAACCCAATTTCATGTTTTTTATCATCAAATAACACCTACATAGGTTAGATAACAGATTATAAACCCTTTACAACACAATTACCAATTATACCAAGAAATCATTCCCCCAATTTCTTCCCTTTTCCCAAAATTCAAGAATATCAATCATAATTTTCATAGATTCTCTTACTACAATCATGTATAAATATTAACCATATATGATGATTATCAATTTATAATCCATATATATATATATATATATATATATATATATATATATATATATATATATATATCAATTCAATCATAACTATAAGTTTTTAGGGAATAACCACAAAGAAATCAAAACATATAGGTTAGAAGAAATTTATACCTTAAACCCTTGATTGTATGCTAGTAAAATTGAGAGCAATCCTTTTCCCCAAAACCTTTCTTCTCTAACCAGGATTTCTCTCTAATCTATGTGTTTCTCTCTTGAAGTTCTATTATCTAGCCTTAGGGGAGAAACAAGAAGCCTATAAAAAATAACTGACCTCCCTCACCCCACGTACTCATCTGTTTTTAAATAAAAGACGTCAGTTGAAAAAAACCAAATGCCACAAGTCCTTGTTTGGCTAACCAAAAATTTCCCCAAACTAAATTATTTAAATAATATTATATTATATAATTTCATGTCACACCTTTAGTTAATTAAATAACTTTAGCTCAATTAATTTTAATAACTTGTAATGGTAATCAAAATAATTTCTATTATAATTATATTTATGAATAATAAATAATTATATATCTAATTTAATAAATAAATTAGACACATCACTTTATTTAATTTATTTATTTTCTTTAATATTAAACAATTCATTTAATTTAACTATTTTCTTAAATATTAAACAATTGATTTAATTTAATTATTTCCTTAAATTAAATCCTTCAAATAAAAGTATCACTACTCAATTTAATTAACATTAATAAATTTAGTTACTAAATTAATTCTCCACAATTCATCAATTATTTATTTCCTCAATAAATAAATTAATTAAAATATTTATTTAATTTAATAAATATGTAAAATTAATTACTAAATTCATTTAATTCCTTCAATAGTTAACTTAACTATTAAACCTCACTTTCCCAATATATGAATATATATTTCTCTTCACACCCGATCATATATTTCAATAGATATAGCACGTATATATACATACTCAAACTCAAAACATCTCATAATAAGAATTTTAACTATTAAATTCCTATTTTTAAAATCTATAAAAATTCGAGTTGTCACATTGTAAATGAAGGAATTAATGTTGAGGTGTTTTATCAGTATTTTTGTCGGAAGGGAGGTATTAAAAAATCAAAATAGTGTTCTTAAAGCTCTATTGCGTGAGTTATAATTTTGATCTGACCGTTAGATCTTTGTGATTTTTTGATATGTTATACATATATAAGTTGAGTATATGTCCACAAATTTTGAACCGTTAAAAATTTACATATGATTTGTTATAAATTTTAAAAGGTATTGAAAATTGTTCTTTTACGGAATTCGGTTATTTTCTGTTGGGAATTTGGAAAAACTTTCTTCTGCAAAGTTGTAGAGAATTCGATTTTGTATGGAATGGACATAAAACTTGTATTTTTCTGATAAAAGAGCTATTTTATAAGAATTATTGAAGTTTTAGAAATCAAAATATTTTTATTAAAACATGGGGGACCCAGTTTTGTTTTTAGTGGAAAAATATGCTGAATTTTTTTGTTCAAAGATGATGTGCTGGTCATGGTCATTAGCATGCATAGAAATTTGTATAAATAATAATATTATTTTATTATTTAGTCTCCTATTGCGTTCTAGCATTTTTCTATAATCTTCAGCGTATTTCTTTCGAGTTTTAGAAAGATTTGAGGGTAGAAAATAGTAAAATCTTTTTTCAAGAATATCACCGCTATACCAGTTGGAATACTCTTCTTTTCAAGGTAAGGGATGTTATTTTTTTCATTATTCGCTTGAAATAATATTTTCTTCCATACTCTGTAGTATGTAAGTAATATTATTTCGTTTTTGATTTCGAATTCTATACTCGTTTTCTTAAAATTTTGGCTTCTATACTCCATGAAATTAGTAGAATATCCTTGATATTTGCGCTTCATCCAGTATCTTTTATGAAAATATTATTCTGAGCATTCTTGATAAGTTTTAACTTTTTCATACCGGAGTACTATTCACGGGGTTACTATTCCCAAAGTATTATTCACAGGGTACTATTCACTCGAGTACTATTTACCCGGGGTATTATTCATGATAAAAATTGATTCGTTTTGGTCTAAATTATTTTTGTTACAATATTATTCTTGAATTTTACTCCACAAAGCAGTATCATGTTGACAATTTGGACGTTATTGATTTATGGATAAATTAAATTATAAATTTTAAAAAATTTATCCTTGAACTTGTTTTATTGAATTCTTATATCATTGTCATCATCCTCGTGTTTATATTATGTTGAAAGTCATTTGTGGCCTGTAGTGCATAGATGGGCTTGGTATGATTATGACCAGGGATTATTCGGTATAATCATGACCGTAATGTTACAAACGATGTGGTAAAAGTCCTCATTGGCCCGTAGTGCATTGATGGATAGTTGTTGGCATGATCAATACCATTGATGAATACACGAATATCCTTGGCCCGTAGTACATGGATAATTTGTGGTCGTGATACTAAAGAATATCCTTGGCCGTAGTGCAGGGGTGATTCGATGATGTGGATTATTTATTAAGCTGAGTCTGGGCGATAAAAGTGATGAAAACCCTTTTAAATCATAGAAGATAATATATTGTATGCTCTACTTGACTCTTCTAATGGATTGTTTGCTCCCCTGCAGTTAAACTTGATGTTTGTAATATTTTATTAGTTTAACAGTGTTGAAGGCTAACGATAAATTATTCTGCATTATCTTAGTCATAATATTTCTTACTGGGCTAGTTGAGCTCACCCTTTTGCTTTCATTGTCCTCTTCAGGAAATGAGAACGTAGCCCGGACTAGTCGGGGAACGGAGTGAGGGTACAGATGATAGCATTAGTAGTCCTCACTATTCTATGAAATAGTGTGATAATAAATGTATTGAAGACTCCATTTGAGTTTAATACTGTCTAGAAGACAATATTCATATTAAAACTCTCAGTTTATGCTTGTTGTATTTCACATGACAGTTGTATTATTAAGTTGTATTTGAATTTTGTATCATATATTTGGCGACTCAAGATGGGTGATGTATACCTATTTTGGGGGCGTAACAGTTGGTATCAAAGCTTAGGGATATGATCCCTGGTTGAGATGTGAGACAGGAACTAGGAGGGAAGAGACGGGGAATTCCTTCGCTAGTATGACCTACCTAAGTTTATTTGGTATTTAATTGGTCGATCAGAGTATAGGGATAATATGTGACATATCAATTAACCCTTGTTTTATGGCAGTATTTGAAAATGACATCTGAGAATGTTGAGAATAACAATGGAGCATAGGAGACCGTTGCATCTCCACAAATCAACAATTAGGATAATGTGCATCAGGAAGGCAACAATTCTCATGCAAACAACAACATTGACCAAATGATGAACAATGGAATGTTTAGAGGCTTTCTGCAATTCATGCAACATCAGGCAAGAGAGACTCATGTTCAAAATACAGGTGGAAACACTGGCAACTCTCGGACGGTCACTTCTAAATAGTTCAAGGAGCTGGGACCACCGGAGTTTTTTGGAGAGCCAAAACCACTTAAGGCGGAGACGTGGATAAAGCAGATTAACAAGATATGCTCCAAGGAGCAAAAGGTTCCCTTTGCCACCTTCATGTTGCGGGCAGAGTCAGATTATTGGTGGGAATCTGTAAAGCATACTCAACCTGTCGCACTGAAGATGCCTTGGGGAAGTTCCAAGAACTGTTCAACGACAAGTACTTTCCCGAAAGTATTCGTCACATGAAAGAGGTAGAGTTCATTAAACTGGAGCAAAACAACATGACTGTGTCGTAGTACGAAGCCAAGTTTGTCGAGTTGTCCCGGTTTGCGTCCCATTTGGTTGATAATGAGGAGAGAATAACGCGAATGTTTCTAAGAGGTTTGAAACCCGGGATACGTCAATACCTTATCTCTTATAAACTGTGTTTGTATTCAAATATTGTTAATAGGGCTCAGTTATTGGAGCGCGATAATTAGTCAACCCAACCAAGAGAGAGCAACCGGCAAAATGATAATACCAATGGTAGCAGTCATCGAAGCGGTGATAACAAGCGTGGAGGGAATCAACAGGCCAGAAATGGTAATCACTTCGGTGGTAATCATGGCCAAGATAATAAGAATGAACATTTCAAGAAGAGGAGATTCAACAACGATGGAAAGACGTCAGCACCAGCACCCGTTGTTAAGGAATGAGAACGACCACCTATCATATGCTTCAAATGCGGAGGGGAGGGACACATCAGTCCAAAGCGTGTTATAATTATGGAAGAGAAAGTCACCTAGCCCGATTTTTTCGTGCACCAAAGGCAAGTCTAGCTGGGATGGAGGCACCCAAGGTCGTCCCAGAAAAGTCAAAGCCAGTAGTTCAATGGAGAGCGTTTGTCGTGACCTCCCAAAAAGCAAGGAACCCGAACGAGGTCATCACGGGTATGCTTATCATAAAATCTAGCGAAGTTTATACCTTATTTGATACTGGTTCTATCCATTCTTTTATTTCTCCTACTTGCGCTCAACGTTTAAATTTAACTCCGGAGAAATTAGACTTGACTTATCTATTAAAACTCCGTTGGGAGAAACTTTCATTACATCCACTGTTTATAAGTCTTGTTTAGTTCAAATCGGTACCCTCACATTACCTGTCGATCTTATTTCATTGAAAATACTTGCATTTGACGTAATTCTAGGGATTGATTGGTTAACTACTCATCATGCAAAAATTAATTATTTTCGTAAAGTTGTTAGCTTTCATATTCCTAACCAACCTATTATGCAAATTCAAGCAACCAAACCATTAAAATCAATCATTGTCATCTCAAGCCATAAAGCTATTCGTTTATTGAAAAACGGATGTCAAGCTTTCTTAGCTCATGTCAAAAATTTAAACAAAAATATGTCAATTTTGAATGATATTTTTATTGTTAATAAATTTCCTGATGTATTCCCTGAAGAACTTCTTGGCCTACCCCCAGAGCGTGAAGTTGAATTTTGTATTGACTTTGAACCCAGTACAAAACCCATTTCCAAAGCCCCATATCGAATGGCTCCTATTGAACTTCGGGAGTTAAAGACCCAATTGTAAGAATTGTTAGACATCGGTTTCATTCGTCCTAATACATCTCCTTGGGGTGCTCCGGTTCTATTAGTGAAGAAGAAAGATGGGAGTATGAGACTTTGTATTGATTATCGGGACTTGAATCATGTCACCATCAAGAATAGGTACCCATTTCCACATATTGATGACCTATTTGACCAGTTGCAAGGCGCCAAATTCTTTTCAAAGATCAATCTTCGTTCCGGATATCATCATTTAAAGATTAGAACCGATGACATTCCAAAGACGGCTTTCAGAACTCGGTACTGGCATTATGAATTCCTAGTCATGTCTTTTGGATTAACTAATGCTCCTGCTTCCTTCATGGATATAATGAACCGAGTATTCAAGGAATATTTAGATCACTTTGTGGTCATCTTTATTGATGACATCCTCATATATTCCAAAAGTCGTGAAGATCATGAGCAACACTTGAGGATGATACTCCAAAAGCTTCATAAAAACAAGCTTTATGCCAAGTTGAAGAAATGCAAGTTTTGGCTTGAGGAAGTAGCAGTCATTGGGAACATAGTATCAAGTCATGGAATATCTATTGACCCGACAAAGATTGAAGCTATTCAAAGCTGGGAGCAACCAAAATCAGTGACCGAAGTACGTAGCTTTCTCAGCTTAGCTGGTTATTATTGGAGATTCGTAGAAGGGTTTTCTCAAATCGTTACTCCATTAACTCAGCTGACTCAAAAAGATATAAAATTCGGTTGGAGCGTGGAATATGAGAAGAGTTTCTAAGAACTCAAGAGGAGACTCATTTCAACACTTATTCTAACAATACCATCTGGCTCTAAGGGATTTATCATCTACAGTGATGCTTCGGGCAAAGGGTTAGGATGTGTTCTCATGCAACATGGGAAAGTCATAGCCTATGCCTCTCGACAACTCAAAGAATATAAAAGGAATTATCCTACTCATGATCTAGAGTTGGCAGTTGTTGTCTTCGCACTTAAAATGTAGAGGCATTACTTGTATGGGGAGAAAGTGGAGATCTTTACGGATCATAAAAAGCCTCAAATATTTCTTCACTCAGAAGGAACTCAACATGCGTCAACGACGTTGTCTTGAACTGTTGAAAGATTATGATCATACCATTCAATACCATCCTGGTAAAGCAAACGTAATAGCTGACGCATTGAGTAGAAGATCATATGCGGGTACGAGTGCGATATTGTCAACGCAAAGGCCCATTTTATATGACTTGCAAAGGATGGAGATAGAGTTAAAGACTCCAGGGACCCACGTGATGATGGCAAATATTCGGGTAGAACCGACTTTAATCGATAAAGTTAAAGCTGCTCAAGCCACAAACCTGGAGCTGATGCGTATGAGGAAGAAAGTGCAAGAAGGTGCTATGCCGGAAGCAAGAATCGATGAAGAAGGAATACTTCGAGTCAACTCCAGACTTTGTGTTCCTAACGACCTTGATTTAAAGTATAAAATCATGATGGAGGCGCACAACACACAGTTTACAATCCATCCTGGGAGTACCAAAATGTATCATGATCTTTGACATACATTTTGGTGGAGCTATATAAAGAGAGAGATAGCGGAGTTTATCTCAAGGTGTTTAACTTGTCAACGAGTTAAGACGGAGAATCAAGTACCAAAAGGTCCATTGTAACCACTTGAAATTCTAGAATGGAAGTGGGAGCACATTACCATGGATTTCGTTACTGGTCTTCCCAAGGTTTCTTAAGGCATAGATGCAATTTGGGTCATTGTTAATAGATTGACCAAGTCTGCTCACTTCTTACCTATACGAGAAACTTATACACTTGAACATCTTGCTCGTATGTACATAAAGAAAATTTTAAGATTGCATTGTATGCCAGTATCCATAGTTTCTGATCGAGACCCAAGATTCACTTCAAGATTTTGGGTTAGTTTGCAAAAAGCTATGGGCACGGATTTATGATTTAGTTCGACTTATCATCCTCAAATGGACAGGCAGTCAGAGAGGACTATTCAAACTCTTGAAGATCTATTAAGACTCTATGTCCTTGACTTCAAGGGAAGTTGGGACAAGTTCTTACCATTGGTGGAGTTTTCCTATAACAACAGTTATCAAGAAAGTATTGGCATGGCTCCATTCGAGGCGTTGTATGGAAGAAAGTGTCGTTCTCCGGTATACTAAGATGAGGTGGGTGAAGCAACGTTGTTGGGACCAGAGTTGGTACGTATGACTACGAAAAAGATTCAAACAATCCGACAACATATAAAAACCTCACAAGATCGACAAAAGAGTTATGTTGATCTTCATAGAAAGGACGTGGAATTCAATATTGGAGAACATGTGTTGTTACGTGTTGCTCCATGGAAAGGAGTTACGAGATTTGGAAAGAGAGAAAAGCTCAATCCTTGATTCATTGGCCCATTTTTAATCCTCGAACGAGTAGGAACTGTGGCCTATAGATTCGCCTTACCGCTAAGTATGTCTCGTGTTCATAATTTTTTTCATATATTTATGTTACGTAAATATGTGAAAGACCCGAACCACATTATTGAGTTAGAACCGGACGAAATAGCGGAAGATTTAACGTATGAAGAGGTTCCTGTTAAAATATTGAATAAGAAGGAGCATATTTTACGCTCCAAGGTTATACCTCAGGTCAAAGTTTTGTCGAAAAACCACGAAGTTGAGGAAATGACCTGGGAGTTAGAATCTGAAATGAAATCAAGGTATCCTTACCTCTTCGACATACCAAGTACGTACCCTAATTTTGAGGGCGAAATTTCATAAGAAGGGGAGGTTGTAAGACCCCAACTTTTATGAATAAAGATGAATTTTCTATAAATATCATTTTTGAATATTATGGAGTGAATTTATTATAATGTTATAGTTGTGGGTAATATTTATAAATTTTGCAAAGTACGCAAGTTGTTATATTATATTCGATTGGTCAGGAAATATTCGTTTTAACATGGAATATTCGTACTACGGCACAATCATTGGTGGACCCCACAACAGAATTTTTGTCGAATTGAGAAAAGGACAAAAATATATTTTTATAAATAACGGCGTAATTGTTACCGTTAACACTGTTGGATTACCTGGTGGTTAAAATATAGTAATATGCGTGGTTACACAGTAGCACACGGTATTGCACAGTATTTTTGAATTATTGATTCTTACGTAAGAAGGCACTACTCAATAATTGTTACAGTAATTACTGTTCAATATTTTATTGATTCAATAATTGTTACGTTGATATTTTATATTATTGTTGTTTCAATAATTGTCACTGTAAAGTATTTCCCATTATCAAATCAATAATTCATATTATTTGAATAATATTATTAGATAACATTGTTGGCAATGTCTAGAAAGTTCTGTCAAGGAAAGGTTTGGTCACCTAATTGTGGGCCAGTAAGGAGAAATCCTTATTGAAAATCCCCCTCTTTCTTGGGAACAGCCTGGTTGTCATTATTGTGATTCTGTAATATTATTTGTGAATAATTAATTATTGATTTATATAATAAGAAAATATATATTTTTATATGGATATAAATGAAGGAATTAATGCTGAGGTGTTTTATCAGTATTTTTGTCGAAAGGGAGGTATTAAAAAATCAAAATAGTGTTCTTAAAGCTCTATTGCGTGAGTTATAATTTCGATATGACCGTTGGATCATTGTGATTTTTGGATATGTTATACATATATAAGTTGAGTATATGTCCACAAATTTTGAACCGTTAAAAATTTACGTATGATTTGTTATGAATTTTAAAAGGTGTTGAAAATTATCCATTTGTGGAATTCGGATATTTTCTGTTTGGAATTTGGAAAAACTTTCTTCTGCAAAGTTGTAGAGAATTCGATTTCAGATGGAATGGATATAAAATTCGTATTTTTCTGATAAAGGGGCTATTTTATTTGAATTATTGAAGTTTCAGAAATCAAAATATTTTTATTAAAACATGGGGGACCCACTTTTGTTTTTAGTGGAAAAATATGCTGAATTTTTTTGTTCAAAGATGATGTGTTGGTCATGGTCATTAGCATGCATAAAAATTTGTATAAATAATAATATTATTTTATTATTTAGTCTCATATGGCATTCTAGTATTTTCCTATAAATAGACGCTTAAGGTAGAATTGAAAATCACACCGGAATCAGAGAATTCTTCTTCTATAATCTTGAGCGTATTTCTTTAGAGTTTTAGAAAGCTTTAAGCGTAAAAAATAGTGAAAGTTTTCTTCAAGAATATCCCCGCTATACCAGTTGGAATACTCTTCTTTTCAAGTTAAGGGATGTTATTTTTGTTCAATATTCGCTTGAAATAATATTTTCTTCCATACTCTGTAGTATGTAAGTAATATTATTTCGTTTCAGATTTTGAATTCTATACTCGTTTTGTTAAAATTTTGGCTTCTATACTCCATGAAATTAGTAGAATATCCTTAATATTTGCACTTCATCCAGTATCTTTTCATGAAAATATTATTCTGAGCATTCTTGATAAGTTTTAATTTTTTCATGCTGGAGTACTATTCACGGGGTTACTATTCACGAAGTACTATTAACGGGGTATTATTCACTCGAGTACTATTCACCCGGGGTTCAATTCATGATAAAAATTGATTCGTTTTGGTCCAAATTATTTTTGGTACAATATTATTCTTGAATTTTACTCCATAAAATAGTATCGTGTTAACAATTTGGACGTTATTGATTTATGGATAAATTAAATTATAAATCTTTAAAAATTTATCCTTGAACTCGTTTTATTGAATTCTTATATCATTGTCATCATTCTCATGTTTATATTATGTTGAAAGTCATCTGTGGCTTGTACTGCATAGATGGACTTGGTATGATTATGACCAGGGATTATTCGGTATAATCATGACCGTAATATTACAAATGATGTGGTAAAAGTCCTCATTGGCCCATAGTGCATTAATGGATAGTTGTTGGCATGATCATGACCATTGATGAATACACAAATATCCTTGGCCCGTAGTGCATGGATAATTTGTGGTCGTTATACTAAAGAATATCCTTGGCCGTAGTGTGGCGGTGATTCGATGATGTGGATAGTTTATTAAGCTGAGTCTCAGTGATAAAAGTGATGAAAAACCTTTTAAATCATAGAAGATAGTAGATTGTATGCTCTACTTGACTCTTCTAATGGATTGTTTGTTCCGCTACAGTTAAACTTAATGTTTGTTATATTTTATTAGTTTAACGGTGTTGAAGGCTAACGATAAATTATTCTGCATTATCGTAGTTATAATATTTTTTACTGGGCTAGTTGAGCTCACCCTTTTTCTTTCATTGCCCTCTTCAGGAAATGAGAACATAGCCGGGACTAGTCGGGGAACGGAATGACGGTCCAGATGATAGCATTAGTAGTCCTCGCTATTCTATGAAATAGTGCGATAATAAATGTATTGAGGACTCCATTTGAGTTTAATATTTGTCTAGAAGACAATATTCGTATTAAAACTCTCAGTTTATGCTTGTCATATTTCACACGACAGTTGTACTATTAAGTTGTATTTGAATTTTGTACCATGTATTTAGCGACTCAAGATGGGTGAACATATTTTGGGGGCATAACAGTCGCTCCAGGTACTTGTAGAAGAGTATAGTTTAGTTTTTGTAAATAATTTATATTCTTGTGGTAATTTAGTTTTAATAACTAAATGATTCCTCTATTAGTTCATGATTCTTTGTGATCACTCAGCATGAAATCTGGGTATATCCCACTTTATTGAATATTATTGCAGTATTGTTAATTCTTCTTATTCAATTGAATATTATTGAATCTTTGAAAGAATTTTACTCTTTCATATCTGATATGTTATTCAGTATGAAATGGGAGAAAGTTTTATTATTGAGATTGAATTATTATTCCGCCACTTCAAAATCGTTTGATTATTGTTGAAGTTCTATAGAAGCTAGACTCTTATATTCATGATATATATCATTTATTGTATATTTTAACTTGTTGAGCAAACTCGTTGCTCACCCTTGCTTAAATAAAATATTTCAGCTAATGTCAATGTAGCAGGAGGTTCTAATAGGGACAAAGTCAAAGGCAAGGCTCAGGAGTAGTTATTGTCAACTTCTAATGGATATGTTTTATTATGTTATTATTTATGTAAACCTTTTGGTTATATAAGGGTATGTAAGTTATGTCAAGGTTAGTTAACCTGGGATATTGTTATAGGTTGTATTAAGGAATATTATGAATGATGTTTTTCATTAATGAATAAATAGTTATATGTGATATATATGATGGATCATGAGCACTAAACCCGAGGTTAGGGAACCCGAATTTGGGGGCGTCACAGACCAGTTCTGCACAGACAATGGCGTCAGTCACAACTTTTCAGCTCCACGAACTCCTCAGCAAAACGGAGTAGCTGAGAGAAAGAACAGAACATTGATAGAGGCTGGAAGAACTCTACTAGCAGCAGCTTATCTGCCTAATTACTTCTTGGCAGAAGCTGTCAACACTACATGCTACACTCAGAACAGATCTCTTGTGCACTCTACATTAAAGAAGACTCCCTATGAACTGTGGAAAGGAAGAAAGCCAAGTGTCAGCTACTTTCATGTGTTCGAATGTGCATATTATATTCTGAACAATGGAAAACAATGTCTGACAAAGTTCCAAGCCAAGTCAGAAGAAGGAATCTTTTTCGAATATACCACGGACAGTAAGGCTTATAGAGTGTTCAACAAGAAGACGCTAAGTGTTGAAGTCTCGACTCACATCATCTTTGATGAAACAGACTTGGACAAAACAGTGTCTAAAGATACTACGATTGACAATTTAGACACTACGAACGAGGTCGTCGAGCTCAACACCACGATCGTAGTCCTAGAAAATGAAATCGTCGAGCCAGAAAAGGATATCGTAGAGAGAACTATGCTAATCAACGAACCTCCACATCAAGAAGCATAAATTGATCTTGAAGATCTCAGACAAGAAGGCATTAGGATAGATGTTCCAACAGGAAATAGATGGGCAAAAGATCACACTCAAGACCTAATTATTAGAGATCCAAATGCAAGGGTCAAAACAAGAGCTGCCACTCAAAATGAGTGTTTCTATCTAAGCTTTCTATCACAAACGGACCCCAAGAAGATAGAAGATGCTATAGAAGACCCAAGTTGGATAGAAACCATGCAAGAGGAACTAAATCAGTTTGAAATGAGCAAAGTATGGAGATTAGTTCCAAGACCAAGAAATCACCCAGTCATTGGCACCAAGTGGGTTTTCAGAAATAAAATGGATGAAGATGGGGTGATAACAAGGAACAAGGCAAGACTAGTAGCCAAAGGTTACTCTTAGGAAGAAGGCATTGACTACGACGAGACCTTCCTACCTATTGCCAGATTAGAAGCCATCAGGATATTCCTTGCCTTTGATGCTCACATGAATTTCAAAGTCTTTAAAATGGATGTCAATAGTGCATTCCTAAATGGTGAACTTCAAGAAGAAGTATATTTGGAGAAACCTCCAGGTTTCATCAATCTAACTCTCTCTAATTATGTCTATAGATTAGACAAAGCCTTATATGGTCTTAAAAAATCACCTAAAGCATGGTATGAAACATTAACTAACTTTCTTATTGAAAATGGTTTCACTAGAGGTAGAGTAGATACCACATTATTTCTTAGGAAGCATAAAGACAAAGTCTTATTAGTTCAAATATATGTTGATGACATTATCTTTAGCTCTACTGATGAAAAATTGTGTAAGAGATCTGCCAAGCTTATATAGAACAAGTTTGAAATGAGCATGATGGGTGAGCTGAATTTCTTCCTTGGATTGAAAGTAAAGCAGACTGGTGAAGGAATCTTCATAAACCAAGCCAAGTACATGAAAGACTTACTTAAAAAGTATGGCATGGAATCAGCCTCTCCCATGAAAACACCAATTGCTCCAGCAACCAAGCTTGACAAAGATGAGAAAGGTAAAAGTATTAATATAACTCAATACAAAGGTATGATAGGCTCTCTTCTATATCTAACTGTCAGTAGACCTGACATAATGTTTGCAACATGCATATGTGCTAGATTTCAAGCTAATCCTAATGAATCACACTTGACTGCTGTAAAAAGTATTTTCAGGTATCTCAAATGCACACCTCACTTGGGACTTTGGTATCCCAATGAGTCCTCCTTTGAATTAACAGGATATACAGATGTTGATTTTGCAGGCTGTAAGATCAATAAAAAAAGTACTAGTGGCACCTATCAGTTACTAGGAAATAGACTTGTGTCCTGGTTTAGCAAAAAGCAAAACTCAGTATCTACCTCAACAGCAGAAGCTGAATACATTGCTTCTGGCAGCTTTTGTGCTCAAAACTTATGGATGAAAAATTAGCTAGCAGACTATGGGTTTGATTTCAAATCTATACCTGTTCATTGTGATAACACCAAGTGCCATAAAAATAACACATAATCATTTCATGCATTCTAGGACTAAGTATATAGAAATAAGATATCATTTCATTAGGGATCATGTTTAAAATGGAACTATATCTTTACAGTGCATCCCTACTGAAAATCAACTTGCTGTTGTGTTTACAAAGCCTCTAGATGAATCGAGATTTAATAAATTGATAAGTGAGTTAGGCATGTTAAATCTACAACCTTAAACTCTATGCTTTAGTTTATACTAATCATGCAGATATAAAAGGCTTTGTTCAAGATCGTAGAGATGACTAAAGAAGGACAAGGATCGTAAAGCTTCCTCGTCATGACAAAGAAGCATCATGTAATGACAAAATTTTCAACAAATCCAAGAAATCCCTCTAGTGAGCGCCTTACCAACCTTGGGGGAATTCAATGGGTGATTCAGTTCATCATACGAATTGCTTTTTAGAGCAAAAAGGATTCCACTCAGGGACAAACCTAACCCTTAATTCACTCTAAGTGGTTGGCCCTTCCTGAGCTACTTTAACCCAAAAGGAATACTGAGTCAAAGTTCATCACAAGGACCAGGGCAGACAACGTTCGTTGAACAGATTCAGAAGTAAATTCAACGATCATAGTGCAACCTCGACGATCGTAGTCCTCCCAAAGGATACACTAGCTCAGGAGGAGCTAAGGGCAGATCAGTATTTTCCATATCATTAAAAAATCTTGGAGCCAAGCAGGACTCGAAACATGCCCCACTATGAAAAGGGCTTTTTGAAAACTCACCTCAGAAGTTCAAAAAGCTTATTTATCTCTCTCTACCAACAGAAACCCTAGCCTTCAAAAACGTTTAACCAACTTCAGTGCAAGAAAATCAGTGGCGGCTTCAAACGTTATCACTGGTTACCGACTCTGCTTCGACGAGTTCAAGACAGCTGACCTTCAATTTCATAAAATTTTATCTTTGTTAAAAAAAGCTGGTCTTGAAAAAGCTCTGGCACCAGCACATGGATCTACTCAAAGTTGGTTAAGGAGTTCTACAGCAATGGAGTTTTTGAGAACGACACCATCACCACAGGGTTCAATGGAGTACAAATTAAATTAAAAGTTGAAGATATAAACCTAGCCCTAGGTTTCAAATCAAAAGGACTTCTATCTATGGAGGTCATCGACTTTTATAAAGGACTGAAGAAGATGCATCACAAGAAGTTTCAGACCATCAAGGGATACAAGAAGAAAGAGTTTCCTCAAAAGTATGAGTTTTTGGCCGATATTGTTGGGAAATGCATATGCTGTAAGAGCTTTGGCCATGACTTTGTGAATGAAATACAACTTAAGCTCGCGATAGCAATCTGCTTTGGGATTCACCTCAACTATGGAGCCATACTCATCGATTGGATCAAAAAATGTATACTCAGTTTGAAGAAATCAAAGAGCTCTGGAAAGATGCTCTATGGGCGGTTTATATGCATCATCCTATAATTAGCTCTGGGTGATAAAATTGGGGATAATGAAGGAGAATCTATCAATCCCAACAGAAGGATGACCTAGCAGCTGTTTTAAAACTGGAAAAGAAATCCAGCTGAAAATGTCAGAATGATGTCTAAATCCAGTGGAAGGACTGGTGAAGTGAAGGAGTCAGGACTACTAGGGAACTTGTCAGTTGTGAAGGAAACTAATGAAGAAGAAGAAATCAATAAAGAAGAACCCATTGCTTTAGTCAGAAAAAGAAAAGGTAAGAGGAAGATGAAGGCTCAGACAACAGAGGAGCCTCAAGGTTCAACCACTGATGCACCTCAAGGAAGTTCAGGCACTAAAAATATGAAGAAAATGAAAGGGAAGGAATAGCAGTCTAAAGAAGAAGAAGAAGAAGTAGATAGAGCTACCATCTCTCACCTTCTTAAGAAGGGAAAACGCGGCCATAAGTCCAAGAAATCTTCTTTCTCTTCGATCATAGAGTCACTACCGATCGTAGAGTCTAGACTTGACACCACCCCAGAAGAGGATGCTGCAACAGCTTTTCAGCCTGATCAAACTTTCAGAGCTGAAGCTGAAGAAAGTATTGAGGCTGTGGCTCAACCTAAGAAGTCAAAGAAAAAAAATTTCAAGAAATACATTCTTATCAATGAAGGAGTGTTAAAGGAGGAAGATAGAAAAATAGCTGCTGAAAAGGAACTACTCGTAGTAAGTAATGAGAATACAACTCGAGCTAAGGGGGAGTTTCCTGAAGTTCCTGCACTAGAGAATGCTCCAGCTGGGGGGGAGATGCTTGAAGTTCAAATGGATGATCGAGTTGAGGGGGAGCCTCACGAAGTCCCTATGATAGAGAAGGCTACAACTGAGGAGGAATTGCCAAGAGATCATCATGAACCTTCCTCGGTCCCTCAAGAGATCCTAGCTTCAAAAACTGTAACAATAGAAAGGATTGAAGCTATGGAGGATGAGAGAGCAGAATAGCAAAGAAGACTAGTGGAGATGATTGATGTAGCGGAAACTTCAAATAAAGACAGAGAAGAGGATGACGAAGTTGAGATTATTGCAGTGGGCTGGGATGGATATAAGAGAGCCAACTACAATCAATTGTTCTCCTATCTACCTATGATTCCCTTTCACAGAGCCCAAATCCTCAACTCCTGGGATCACATGTTCTGGACCTTTAAAACCTAACCATCAATCTCTGTGCTAGCTCATGGATTTTCGAGCAACCTCGCTTTTTCCCCAAAGTTAATCACTAATGGTCCCTCTTCAGATAATGGGCATGAGGCCTATTTCTTTCAGGGTTAGTCACTGTCCACCATTAACCTTCAATCAATTTTATGAATTACCAAAATGGTTGGAAGTGATACTACATCCAATAAATCAATTTCAAGTTACAGAATCCCAACATTCTGTAACTGATGAACCAAATGTGCCTAATCTTGCATTAATCCAATCTCTTACCATCTCTCACTCTACGATTACTGATCCTAATCCAATCGTAGAGTCACTTACTCAAATCGTAGAGTCACCTCCTCTTGAGACTCAACCTCACACACCCACTCCTCCATCAGACATCCCTTTCTCATCAACTAATAACTATTTCAATCTTGATCTTGCTCTCTACAATATGCAAGATCAATATACAAGAAGCTCTCCTCCAAATAATCAGTAACTCCTTGAACTCATATCAGATCTTTCTACCAAAACGGTGTTGTCTAAAGCATCTCAGAAGGTGACCAAGGACATAAAAGAAGATCTTGAAGTTCACTCAGACCTTGTTCATCTGAGGCTTACTCATTTGATTGATGCTTTCAATACCCTCCCCAGCAACCTAAGTACTGAGCTTACAAAAAAGCTTTAAGAGATCATAAAGGAAATGATTCATAGCATAAATGAAAGGGGTCAAATTCATTTTCAGGTTGCCAAGAAGCACAAGGAAGCAGTTCTCCTTCTGTAAAAGACTCAAGAATCTTAAAACAAGCTTATGATGGAGAGTCTCACCAGTCTACGAACCCAAATGAAAGAATTCTAAGCATTTTCCATGGACCAAATGCAACAAACAGAAAATTTCTTGGCCATTCTACAAAAGAGAGACTCTCGAACTGATTCTCTGATCCAAGAAAATCGTACAAACACTGCTCACTCCCAGAATCAGCTCCACGAGCTCGTACAAGGCATAAATCGACTATCTGAAGATATTTGAACCCTTGATGCTGACATAAAGGGGGAGAATAAAGGGGAATAAGAGAAAGGCAGAGGCAAAGGCAAAATTGCTCAATCTTCAAGGATCCCTCCTGCAAGACAACCTCACCATCAGAATCCACGACCTGAACAACAGCAAATTATCATGGCGCAACCAATAAGGAGTGAAGTGCCTTCTTCCAGCTCACGAGGGGTAACCACTACAGGCCTAAACATGCCAATTGGAGATCCTGCATTCATGAATAGACATGATCATTTGAAAAGGCTAAGTCAAAGCGAGATGGAAGATATAGCATGGAGAGACGAAGCCAGCAAGAGAAGAAGAGCTGCAGAGTATGCTAATCCTCCAAGGATCAAAAGGCAAAAGAAATAGAGATAAGTTGAAACTCATTTCTTATTGATGTAACTAAGCTTAATTCTAATATCTGTCTCTACAAACATCAATAAATTCATGTTTATTCTCTAGAGGTTTCAGTTGCTCACTGAAATACTAAGTCATATTTACTTTCTAGCAACTGCATCTAGAAATTAATAATCATGATACAAATCTCATTGGTTATGTCAATATCAAATAGAGGGAGATTATTGGGAGATTATATATTTAAAATTTGATGTTGAAAGTAAATATTCATGATTATATGTAAAGTCCTTCAAGAAACACATGTACAAGGACTTAGTGGTAGATCAAACTTGTTAGGTTGATCTGAGCTTTAATGTTTATCATTCTGTAAATGAATGTATAGAAGAAAAGATCAAAGTTGTTAGGTTGATCTATACCTTGAGATGTAATAGATATGCTTCAGCAGAATTATAGTGTGTCAAGCTGATCAAAAGATTGCAGAAGCCAAGGCAGAATCGTAGAGCATCAAGAATAGTAGTATGTCTACTTTGGAAGGCCTCTCATGAAATCGTTGAATGGTTCAAACGCCAGCCAAGTCAAACTCAAGAATCATAGACTTCTCACTGAAGCGTAGAGTCTGCAAGACAAACAAGTAAAGATTATAGAGTACCAATACTTAAGAAAAATCGTAATGTTCTCATCCATCAGTACCAGATCAATTTCCAAGGTGGCAAGACATCGTGATCAAGATCGTAGTGTATCATTTGTCTGCATCAGAAGCATCGAGTCGTGTCTATTGGTTTAAGAATAAAAATCAACAAATATGGAATGGATTATAGACGTTGAGAGTATCGGGAGTCCCAATGACACAACAGTCATCCTTAGTATGTGACAACACGAATTTTTATAAGTTATTAAAATAGGAATTTAATAATTAAAATTATTATTATGAGATGTTTTGATTTTGAGTATATATATATATATATATATATATATATATATATATATATACGTGCTATATATTTTAAAATATGTGATCTGGTGTGAAGAGAAATATATATTCATATATTGGGAAAGTGAGGTTCAATAGTTAAGTTAGCTATTGAAGAAATTAAATGAATTTGGTAATTAATTTTAAATATTTATTGAATTAAATAAATATTTTAAATAAATTATTTATTGAAAAAATAAATAATTTATGAAATTATGGTATACTCCCTCCGTCCCAAATTAATTGCTCAGTTTTGACTTTTTAAAGTCAAATTGACCATTTTTAAAACTAATCTTTTTACTATTTTTGCTAAAATATAGGTGAAGAGATTATAACCAAAAGAAAGTATATACAATTTATTACTAATCCTATTTTTTATAATTTCAGAAATATATTTATATATGTTTAATTATTAATTCTAAAAATAGTCAATTTGACTAAAAAAGGTCAAAATTGAGCAGTTAATTTGGGACGGAGGGAGTAATAATTTAGTTACGTGTATATGATAATTAAATTAAAGCAAAGGTACATTTTATTCTTTGAAGATTTAATTTAATGAATTAATTAAATTAAATGAGTTGTTTAATATGAACGAAAATAAGTATATTAAATAAAGTAATGTTTAAGTTTAATTTATTAATTAAATTAGATACATGTAATTATTTATTAATTATAAGTATAATTATAATATGATTATAATTATTATTAATTATTATTATTATAAGTTATTTAAATTAACTAAAGGTGTGACACATGAAAATATATAATATAATATTATTAAAATAATCCAATTTGTGGGAATTGGTGTGTGGCCAAACAAGGCCTTGTGGCCTTTGGTCTAATTTAACTGACGAAGATGTATTATTTTATAACTGAAGTATACGTGGGTAAGTCATATCAGTTTATTTATTTCGCGTCTTTTCTGAAGATAACTAAGACAGAGAGTGGGAGAGAAAAAAGAAATCACAGTAGGTTTTGAGAGAGGGTTTTCTAAGATTATCAAGAAGAGGAAGAAGGATTGCTAAAGCTTATGACCATCTTGTAAAGAAATCAAGCATTGAAGGTATAAAAACCTAAGTTTATGTTTTAGATTTTTAATATTGGATTGTGTGAATTCGATATTATAATTATTAAATTAGTTTATGTAATCAATTGGTTGTTATCTATACATGATTATAGTAATAGAGTTCATGGAAAAGGGGTTTAAAGAAGAAAAGTAAATATTAGTGTGTATTCATATGATATGGCTTAAGAAAGTACGAAATTTTATGTCTAATATGTGTTATAATCTATAAATTGGTACTGGATTATGTTGGTATGTGAAGAAACGAAAACGGTGTAGTTTGAATCATGCCAATTGGTTAAGAAACGAAGTCGTGGCGATTGAATTCGTTAAATGTGTTTAAAACATGAAAATATAGCATGAACACTAAATTGGAACCCTTAAAATGATTTTTTTAATATGTTTGAAGTGTTATAATTATTCTCTAAATGAGTAGATATGAGTTTAACGAGTCCAACGAATCGAAAACCAACTAATTTGGACTTAAAATGAGAAAGTTATGTCAAAAACTGTAATCTGTGCGAAGCCACGCGCGGGCGCGCCGCCCGTGCGCATTGGCGCATAGCTAGGGTTGGGCAACAGCACGGGCGCACTATCATGGTGAGGAAAAGGGGCACGGTCGCGCCCCATTTGTGCTGACTGTGACTACTTTGACCTGTTTTGGTAAAACGATCATAACTTTTTTATACGAACTCGGATTGAGGTGATTCAAGATGATCCGGAACGAGGATGAATAGACCTACACCTTTTTTTCTTTAAGTGGTTTAATTTGAGGTCTTTAGGAATGGTCCAAATAGTCATCTTTTTGACTGTAACGTATTCGGAGGCGATCAGAGGGCGTCGATCGAGCACATACACAAGTATAGTGCTCCCGACGATGGAATATGTTATTCTAAGTGATGTAACATGAAAATTCATGATATAATACATGACATATAAAAATTTCGTTGCTCATAATAGAAATCATTGGCATGACTTAGTATGTGTTTTGAAAAGAAACTTAAAGATTTTGAAAAAAAACAAACCTTGTGGAAACTTATATTCTATAAGTTCTAAATTTAGTGGTTTATATACATGATTGAGTTCAAATATAAATGAGCATGATATGGTGTTTATAGTGTCTTGTTCATGATAAAACTTGTTAGACCTTGTGTTAGAAAAGTTTTCGAGAGAAGCTTGATATAATAGAACTAAGGTGCATAAATGCTACATGAGGTAGGTTTTGAACTTGAGAAGACATTATCATGACTTAGTTACTTATGATAAGAATTTTTAAAAGTTGTCTTATATGTGTTATACTACATCATTAATGATAAAATGATTTCAAAGACAAACTCCATTATATTTTGTAAACTAAGTATTAAAACATAAATGATATGTGCACTCAACTAGTCAAGCATTACATAAGTTATTAAGCATGTTTTAAAAGTATGAACTATGCTATGTCCATGTAAATGAGATAGATACATGTGAGCATGCTACTAGGGGCTTATTAGTACAAATATATGGTTTAAAATCTTATAACATCAAATCTTGTTAAAGAAAATTGTTAAGCCCTATTGATTGAAATAAATCATTATGGAGCTAAGTAATTTGAATGTGAAATTGAAAATAGATCACAACCTATTTAATGTCAAGTACGGATGGTTAAGGTATACTTATACATGCCTAGCTATTCTAGGAGTATGATGAGAAAGTGAAATGAAGGTTTTACAAACCTAGTTAGGAAACAATGTAACGTTACTATTATATTAAAAATGTATGAAATATATGACTAATGGATGTTAATCCATGATTATATAACTGTGTAGGAATACACGAAGTGCAGATAAGCGTTAAGCAGTTAAGTCGTAGTTCATAAACTACGAATCAGGCAAGTTTTTCAGTTCATATTTACTATGTGAACTTGATGGTTAACTGTTTTAAATTAATCTTTATTGCAAAGAGCATGATGTGTTATATATATATGTTGAAAGTATGAAATGTTAAAGTCAATTTATGACTATGTTGATTGATTAAAGCATGCTAATTGAGTAAGGACTTAATCTTTATACTTGTTATATGAACTGTAGCATGTATGTTATATGTTGAGCATGTTATTATGTGTTATGTGATGCATGAAAATTGTTAGATTTTGCTGGGCTGTCGAGCTCAACCTTGCAAATAACTACTTTTACAGGTTCAAGATTCAAGGTAAAGTTTTGTGTTACTTGAAAGATATGAATCAGATGTGATACTTGAAGATTTATACACTTTGGTTGTGTTATTATTATTTGAACCATGTTTAAGGTTCTGAATAATGTATTAATGTTGAATTGTAATATTGTTTTGCGATGTAAACTATTGTAGTATTAAAATGATTCTGAGATATTTAGATGTAAAGGTTGAAGGTTTTGGGAACGAGGATAGTTTGTAATAGAAAATTTTAATTATTTTACAAATTTCAATGGTTGTATTATCGTTTAATGATATAAAATTAGAGGTTGATTGTATTATTAACGACCGAAATTGAGAATTAAATTGTATGAATTTTGGGGTCATTACAGTTGGTATCAAAGTCAACTATAATATCCCGAGTGTTTATGATAACGATCCTTAGAAAAAGAAATGAATGGGTTAAAGAATATATAATATTTGATATATGACTGTGTTTAATTGAAGGTTATGTAATAAAACCTAAAAGTTGTTGAAGAAATGAATGAAGTATATATATATATATATATATATATATATATATGTAAAAAAATTTGCTGAGTTAACGTGTTGAAGTTATTCAATGATAATTGTGAAATGGATTTTGTGAAAACCTTAGTAAGGTAGGGTTTCGGTGATTCTGAGGACGGAATCCTTATAAGGAGAGAAGGATGTGACAACTCGAATTTTTATAAGTTATTAAAATAGAAATTTAATAATTAAAATTCTTATTATGAGATGTTTTGAGTTTGAGTATGTATATATACGTGCTATATATTTTGAAATATGTGATCTGGTGTGAAGAGAAATATATATTCATATATTGGAAAAATAAATAATTTATAAAATTGTGGTATAATAATTTAGTTACGTGTGTATGATAAATAAATTAAAGCAAAGGTAAATTTTATTCTTTGAAGATTTAATTTAATAAATTAATTAAATTAAATGAGTTGTTTAATATGAAAGAAAATAAGTATATTAAATAAAGTATTGTTTAAGTCTAATTTATTAATTAAATTAGGTACATGTAATTATTTATTAATTATACGTATAATTATAATAAGATTATTATTATTAATTATTATTATTAAAAGTTATTTAAATTAACTAAAGGTGTGACACATGAAACTATATAATATAATATTATTAAAATAATCTAGTTTGGGGGAATTGGTGTGTGGCCAAACAAGGCCTTTGGTCTAATGTAACTGACGAAGACGTATTATTTTATAACTGAAGTATACGTGGGTAAGCCATATTAGTTTATTTGTTTCACGTCTTTTCTAAGGATAACTAAGACAGAGAGTGAGAGATAAGAAAGAAATCACAGTAGGTTTTGAGAGAGGGTTTTCTGAGATTATCAAGAAGAAGAAGAAGGATTGCAAAAGCTAGTAACCATCTTATAAAGAAATCAAGCATTGAAGGTATAAAAACCTAAGTTTATGTTCTAGATTTTTAATACTGGATTGTGTGAATTCGTTATTATAATTGTTAAATTAGTTTATGTAATCAATTAGTTGTTATCTATACATGATTGTAGTAAAAGAGTTCATGGAAAATGGTTTTGAAGAAGAAAAGTAAATATTAGTGTGTATTCATATGATATGGCTTAAGAAAATAAGAAATTTTATGTCTAATATATGTTATAATCTGTAAATTGGTATTGGATTATATTAGTATGTGAAGAAACGAAAACAGCATAGTTTAAATCATGTCAATTGGTTAAGAAACAAAGTCGTGGAGATTGAATTCGCTAAATGTGTTTAAAACATAAAAATATAGCATGAAAACTGAATTGGAACCCTTCAAATGATTTGTTAATATGTTTGAAGTGTTATAATTATTCTCTAGATGAGTAGCTAAGAGTTTAACGAGTCCAACGAATCGAAAACCAACTAATTCGGACTTAAAATAAGAAAGTTATGTCAAAAACTGTAATCTATGCGAAGCCACGCGCAGGCGCGCCACCCGTGCGTGCGGGCGCACAGCAGGGGTTGAGCAATGGCACGGGCGCGCTGGCATGGTGAGGAAAATGGGCGCGGCCGCGCCCCATGTGTGCTAACTGTGACTACTTTTACCTATTTTGGTAAAACGGTCATAACGTTTTCATACGAACTCCGATTGAGGTGATTCAAGATTATCCGAAACGAGGACGAATAGACCTACAACTTTTGTTCTTTAAGTTGTTTAATTTAAGTTCTTTATGAAGGGTCAAAATAGTCATCATTTTTACTATTATGTATTCAGAGGCGATCGGAGGGCATCTATCCAGCACATACGCAAGTATAGTGCTCCCGGCGATGGAATATGTTATTCTAAGTGATGTAACATGAAAATGCATGATATAATACATGAAATATAAAATTTCCTTGCTCATAATAGAAATCATTGGCATGGCTTAGTATGTGTTTTGAAATGAAACTTAAAGATTTTGAAAAAAACAAACAAACCTTGTGGAAACTTATGTTCTATAAGTTGTAAATTTAGTATTTTATATACATGATTGAGTTCAAATATAAATGAGCATGATATGGTGTTTATAGTGTCTTGTTCATGATAAAACTTGTTAGACCTTGTGTTAGAAAAGTTTTCAAGAGAAGCTTGATATAATAGAACTAAGGTGCATAAATGCTACATGAGGTAGGTTTTGAACTTAAGAAGACGTTATCATGACTTAGTTACTTATGATAAGAGTTTTTAAAAGTTATCTTATATGTGCTATACTACATCATTAATGATAAAATGATTTCAAAGACAAACTCCAAAATCTTTTGTAAACTAAGTATTAAAATTTGAATGATATGTGCACTCAACTAGTCAAGCATGACATAAGTTATTAAGCATGTTTTAAAAGTATGAACTATGTTATGTCCATGTAAATAAGATAGATACATGTGAGCATGCTATTAGAGGCTTATTAGTACATATATGTGGTTTAAAGGCTTATAACATCAAATCTTGTTAAAGAAAGTTGTTAAGCCCTATTGATTGAAATAAATTAATATGGAGCTAAGTAATTTGAATGTGAACTTGAAAATAGATCACAACCTATTTGATGTCAAGTACAGATGATTAAGGTATACTTATACATGTCTAGCTATTCTAGGAGTATGATGAGAAAGTGAAATGAAGGTTTTACATACCTAGTTAGGAAACAATGTAACGTTACTATTATATTAAGAATGTATGAAATATATGACTAATGGATGTGAATCCATACTTATATAACTGTGTAGGAATACACGAAGTGCAGATAAGCATTAAGCAGTTAAGTCATAGTTCATAAGAAATTTGAATGTGAACTTGAAAATAGATCACAACCTATTTGATGTCAAGTACAGATGATTAAGGTATACTTATACATGCCTAGCTATTCTAGGAGTATGATGAGAAAGTGAAATGAAGGTTTTACAAACCTAGTTAGGAAACAATGTAACGTTACTATTATATTAAGAATGTATGAAATATATGACTAATGGATGTGAATCCATGATTATATAACTGTGTAGGAATACACGAAGTGCAGATAAGCGTTAAGCAGTTAAGTCGTAGTTCATAAACTACGAATCAGGCAAGTCTTTCAGTTCCTATTTGCTATGTGAACTTGATGATTAACTATTTTAAATCTTTATTGTAAAGAGCATGATGTGTTATATATATATATATATATTGAAAGTATGAAATATTAAAGTCAATTTATGACTATGTTGATTGATTAAAGCATGCTGATTGAGTAAGGACTCAATCTTTATACTTGTTATATGAACTGTAGCATGTATGTTATATGTTGAGCATGTTATTATGTGCTATGTGATGCATGAAAATTGTTAGATTTTGCTGGGCTGTCGAGCTCAACCTTGCAAATAACCACTTTTGTAGGTTCAAGATTCAAGGTAAAGTTATGTGTTACTTGAAAGACATGAATCAGATGTGATACTTGAAGATTTATACACTTTGGTTGTGTTATTATTATTTGAACCATGTTTAAGGTTCCGAATAATGTATTAATGTTGAATTGTAATATCGTTTTGCGATGTAAACTATTGTAGTACTAAAATGATTCTGAGATATTTAGATGTAAAGGTTGAAGGTTTTGGGAACGATGATAGTTTTTAATAGAAAATTTTAATTATTCCGCAAATTTCAATGGTTGTATTATCGTTTAATGATGTAAAATTAGAGGTTGAATGTATTATTAATGACCGAAGTTGAGAATTAAATTGTATGAATTTTGGGGTCATCACATAGTATGTAACAAAGAAATGTATTGAAGGAGCCAAGAAAATTACTATAAGTCAGCAGAAAACACCTTTTCAGGTGTTAGGTGAGATAGCGGTCTGCAGTGTCAGTGGGTCAGACGACTGGACAGAAGATTTCTAGAAAGTCACCATCAGTGCTCAGAAATGTCAAATACAATTAATGCTTCAACAGATGTCTTCAAATGAATATATTTCAAAGGCATCATATATGCAAAATACAAGCAGATGCAAAAATTAAGTAAGCAAAGAACGAAAACGCTGAAGAACACTCAACTCACAACTCTACAATCTGAAGAGAAAGCTTTCTCAGCTACTCAGTTCTTTCAAACTCAAGCTTAACGGCAACTGAGTAGCACCATTTCAAGAACTCAACTATTATCAAGTAAAGTAAGAAGTTCCAAGTTAGAAGTACTTGAAGAGTTCTAAGTGAACTGAGAAGTACCAAGTCTGCTGGACTTGAAGAGTTTAATAGTGAACTAATAAGTTCCAAGACTGCTGGTCTTGAAGGAATCTATGAGATCCAAATATTGTAAAGATATCCTTACTGGATTTCCTACTCGAGGAGTAGAAAAGTGGACTAGGAGCCTTAAGTGCTCTGAACCACTTAAAATCACTGTGTCTCTTATATTCCTACCATAACTGCTATAACTGCCTAACTCCTATTAACTCGTTATTTCTTAACGGGAAAACAAATAAATCTCAATTCCATTCTGATTAAATCATTATCAAAAATAACAAGTATTTTAGAACGAAGAATTTTAAAAACATCTATTCAACCCCCTCCCCTTCTAGATAACTTTTGTGCCTCTGGGAACTAACAAAGTCTTATTTATAAAATATGTGAATATTTTTTATATATATTAATGAATGAGACTTTTTTGTGGAACGGACGAAGTAATGTAACTTCACGATTAAATTTAAATTTAAACTCAACATTGAGTTTTGAGAAGCACCATCGCATCTATTTTAATTGGAATGTATTATGTGATACCGTTACTTTATAATTCTTCTTTTCCCCCCTTGCTGTTTGATTTATTAGTCAAGAAAATTAAATTTTACTAAACTCTTGGGTAAGTAATACTTATATAAAGAGATAATATAAGCCAATGTATATTTATATAGGTAACAACAAAACAAGGTATGTGTGAGCTAAGAAAGCATGCTTATATATTTTGGTATGTCTCAAAGCATAGTTTTGATTTAATCTTATTGATTGACCTACAGAAAGGTTTTCATTAAGTCCAACATGTTTGAGATCATTGATACATGTTGTAAGACCCCAACTTATTATTATTGAAATTGAATTTCCTCTATTTATTATTTTGAAATAGTAGGGGTTGATTACAGAAAGATTCACCATGCGTGCGATAGACTGCACAGACAGGTTATTCCCAACAGAATAATAAAGAATGGGACCAGGTCATGCGTAAACGCACAGATAGGATATTCTGATAGAATAATAAAGAATGGAATAACAACAGAATTCACCATGCATGCGATAGACCGCACAGACAGGTTATTCCAACAGAATAGTAAATAATGGAACCAGGTCATGCGTAAATGCACCAACAGGATATTCCAACAGAATAATAAAGAATGGAATAACAACAGAATTTCACCATGTATGCGGTACTTCGCAATAACAGGTTATTCCAACAGACTAATAAAGAACGGAACCAGGTCAGGCGTAATCCGCACAGACAAGATATTTCAACAGAATAATAAAGAATGGAATAACAACAGAATTTCACCATGTACGCGGTACTTCGCATAAACAGGTTATTCCAACAGAATAATAAAGAATGGAACCAGGTCAGGCGTAATCCGCACTGACAGGATATTCCAACAGAATAATAAAGAATGGAATAACAACAGAATTTCATTATGTATGCGGTACTTCGTATAAACAGGTTATTCCAACAGAATAATAAAGAATGGAATAACAGAAGTTCTTTTCATTAATACGAAAGAAATAATACCTCTTACGGTACAACAAATAATATCCCTTACCTTATAAAGAAGAGTACTTGAAGAAAACTTGCACTACGCTCAAAGCTTTCTTAAACTCTAAAGAAATATGCTCAAGATTATAGAAGAAAAATTCTCTCTACAGTTTCTCTCTCTAGAGTTTCAGTGAATTCGTAAGAAATAATGAAGGAATGAACTTCTATTTATAGGAGAATGGATTGAATACTAACTAATTCATGAACGGTCCAGATTGATTCACTTTTAAACGGACGGTCCAGATTGATTTACTATAAAATATTCTAATAAAACAAATCTTTTAAATAAAATATAATATATTCTATTTATAATCTAATAAAACGAATAACTTTATAAAAGTATTTTGTTTTATATAAAAAGATTTTACTATGCAAACACTATGCAGGCACTATACAAACACTATGCATAATAAAATATAATATATTCTAATTATTGTCTAATAAAATAAATAACTTTATAAAAGTATTCTGTTTTATATAAAAAGCTTTTACAATGCAAAATACTATGCATATTATAATATAATATATTCTATTTATAGTCTAATAAAATGAATAACTTTATAAAAGTATTTTGTTTTATATAAAAAGCTTTTCTGTTTTATTACATTAATAATACTAATAAAACAAAACTTCATCATCATTATTATAATTCATACTATTTATCGACTAGGTCGTTCCTAGGAAAGAGGGGGCTTTCCAATAAGGATTTCTCCATATTGACGCGCAATTAGGTGACCAAACCTTTCCTTGGCAGAACTTCTAGACATCGTTAATATTGCAAATAATAATATTAACAACTTTGTTATCTCAATTATTGATTTAATAATATATAAAATATAGACAATAATTGAATCAAATAACGTAAGATACTATGCAGCAATTACTGTAGCAATAATTTAACAAAACTGAATGACTTCTCATGTAAGCATCAATAATCAATACCGTGTGCTACTATGTAACCACGCGTATTACTGTACTTTTACTACCGAGTAGTTCAACAGTATTAACGATAAAACTTTCGCTGTTATTTTCATAAAAATATTTTTGTCGTTTTCTCAATTCGACAATAATTTCGTTGTGGGGTCCACCAATGATTGTGTCGTCGTACGAATATTCCCTGTTAAAACGAATATTCCCCGACCAATCGAATATTATATAACAACTTGCGTACTTTTCAAAATTTCTAAATATTACCCACAACTATAACATTATATCAAATTCACTCCATAATATTAAAAAAAATATTTCGAGAAATTTAAATCTTTATTCATAAAATTTGGGATTTTACAGAAAAGCTCAATCCACGATTTGTTGGTCCATTTGAGATTCTTAACCGAATAGGAAATGTGGCCTATAGACTCGCGTTACCTCCAAGAATGTCTCGTGTTCATAATGTTTTTCATATATCTATGCTTCGTAAATATGTGAAAGATCCAAAACACATTATTGCGTTAGAACCAGACGAGATAGTCGAAGATTTAACGTACGATGAGGTACCTGTTAAGATCTTGGATAGGAAAGAGCATGTCCTGCGCACCAAGGTTATACCACAAGTTAAGGTTTTGTGAAGAAACCATGCTATTGAAGAAATGACCTGGGAGTTGAAATCGGAAATGAAAGCGAGATACCCTCACCTTTTCAAAATACCTGGTACGTACGTCAATTTCGAGGACAAAATTTCATAAGGAGGCGAGGTTGTAAGACCCCAACTTATTATGAATAAAATTAAATTTTCTCTATTTATTATCTTGAAATAATAAGGAGTTAATTTGATATAATACTTTAGTTATGGGTGAAATGTGCAAATTTTATAAAATAAGCAAGTGGTTATAAAATATTCATTTTTGTCGGGGAATATTCGTTTGGTCAGTGGAATATTCTTGTTGTCGGAGAATATTCGTACGACGGCGCAGCCATTTGTGGGCCTCATAACAGAATAATTGTCGGATGAAGAAAACGATAAGTTTAAGTTTTTATAAATAACGGTGTAGTTGTTACCCTTAACACTGTTGGAATACCTGGTGGTTAAAATACAGTAATATGCGTGATTGCACAATAGCAAACGGTATTACACAGTATTTTTGAATTATTAATTCTTACGTAAGAAGGCAATACTCAATAATTGTTACAATAATTACTATTTAATATTTTATTTTATTGATTCAATAATTGATGCGTCGATATTTTATATTATTGTTGTTTCAATAATTGTCACTGCACAGTATTTCCCATTATCAGATCAATAATTTATATTATTTGAATAATATTATTAGATATCATTATTGGCAATGTCTAGAAAGTTCTGTCAAAGGAGAGGTTTGGTCACCTAATTACGCGACAGTAAGGAGAAATCTTTATTGGAAAGCCCCTCTTTCCTGGGAATGACCTGGTTGTCATAATTGTGATTCTGTAATATTATTTGTGAATAATTAATTATTGATTTATATGATATGAAATATTTATTTTATGTGGATATAAATGATGGTTATATTTTATGTGGTTGTAATTGAAAGAATTAATGTTGAGATGTTTATCAGTATTTTTATCGGAATGGAGGTATTAAAAATCAAATCAGTGTTCTTGAGATATATTACTTGAGTTATAATTTTTAATCCGACCGTTGGATCGTTGTGATTTTTTGATATGTCATACATATATAAGTTGAGTATATGTCCACAAATTTTGAACCGTTAAAATTGAACGTATGATTTTTTATGAATTTTAAGGGGTAACTGATTCGGAAATTATGTTATAAATGATTTTTGGTGAAAAATTCTAGAATTGAGTGGGTCCCACTTTTGGTTTGTGAAAAATGTGCTCAAATTTTTTTTCAAATGTAGTGGGTGGCAATAGTAGTAGGTAAAGCCATCAGGTAGCAGGTCAAGTCTGCTTCGGCGTGCTAGCATTTTCCTATAAATAGGTGCTTAGGTTAGAATTGAAAATCACACCAGAAACATAAGCTTTCTCTTATTCTCTCTCTATATTATCGAGCGTATTTTGTGATTATTTAGATACTTTGAGAGTTGCTATTCAGTACAAGTTTCATTCAGTATCACATCTGACCTTTCATTTCGAAGTACTGTTTCTTTGAGGTAAGGGATATTATTTTTCTTCTTAAATGATATTATTTTCTTCAATATCATTATGCTGAGATATTGTTATGAATTTTATTGTAGAATTTCTACCTTTTTGTGTCGGGTTACTATTCACGTATACGGCACTATTCACCGAAAAATAAAAAAAAAATTCGTCCCAGATGTCTTTTATGGTTATTATCTTTGATTGTATCCATATTTTGATCTTTATTTTTGAATTCTACTTCACATTTGGTTATTATGGAGTATTATTGAATTTGGATAAATCGAAATACGAATGCCTAATATTTATCCTTCTGTCTCACTGGATTCGTTCTCTAAAATATTTTTCATCATCCTCAGTCCTTAATGGTGATACTTGATGAATATCTTTGGCCAGTAGTGCAAAGATGAATAATTACCTGATGAATATCTTTGGCCCGTAGTGCAAAGATGAACAGGTGGTGAGATGAACATGACCAACTGGTGATACAAATGAATACCTTTGGCCGTAGTGCAAAGATGAATATTTGATTCAAGATGTATATTGATTGATGTTACAGGGATAAAATATTGATAATGGACTTTCAAATTCATAGATGATAGTAGATTTCATTCTCTACTTAACTCTTCTAATGAATTGTTGTTTCCGCTGCAGTTGTTGATCTAAAACTTGTTGTCGATTATATTTTATCAGATTTTTCCCTGTTGAAGACTAAGGATAATTTGTTGTATATTATCTTAGTCATAATATTCTTTACTGGGCTAGTTGAGCTCACCCTTTTCCTTTTTGTTCCATTTTTCTTCTCAGGGAGCGAGAACATAGCAGGAAACAGTCGGGGTATAGTGATGGTCCTAGACTGTTGTTTTAGCAGTCCTCACTATTTTTGTAAAATAGTGCATCAATAATTGTAATGAGGACTTTATTTGGGAGTGGATATTGTCTAGAAGACAATATTTATATTTAAACTCACAGTATGTGTTGTCGTATTTTGCATGATAATTGTAATAAAGTTGTAGTTATTTTCTGTACCATGTATTTGGCGACTCAAAATGAGTGATGTATACCTATTTTGGGGGCGTCACAATATATACATTATATTGACTCATAATACACTTTTTTAATCACAACTGTTCATAAATAAGTAATTCAGCATATATTTTTTAAAATAATATAAATTAGATTATTATTTAGTTTAAAATATTATAGAGAGAGATACATATATTGAGAGGATATGAATCATATGTGTTTAAAATTTAATTGGCAAAGTTATAAATTTTAAATTTGACCCCGTATAATAGAAAAATTATAAAATTATAGTGGGGTCAATTTATATATAATACTTAAAAATTTTAAAATGTACTTTACATTATAAAGTAAAAAAATCCAGTGGGGTCGATTGACCCCACAAAACTGTATGTGGCTTCGCCATTGTTCACAACAGTTTCCCCAATAAACTCTTTATCCCCAACTTTAAAGAATACATCAACAAATCATTGTCCAACAATTTCCTTATCCTTGTTTAGCTCTTTATTTTAATCTGTCTATAAGATTTTACTCCCGAGTGTGAGAGAGTCTAAAGAGTGTTCTTTATATATGCAACATGATATTTCACACCCTCATTTAAGTGGACAACTCATCAATCATACACATTTTGACATTATTGTCACATGATTCTTTTACTATTTCATTTTTAAATTATAAAATTAATATTGATTTATTTTTTAAAATTAATTTCAAACGTATTCAAATTTAAAATTGATATAATTTTTTTTAATTTATGTCCATATAATTATAAATATTATAAAAGTACTATTAATTATAAAATTTATTATTTTAAAAAATTTAAATGAATCATATTTAACTTTAAAAATATCACAAATTAACTTTTTAAAAGTTAATATTGATCTTATGTTACTTAAAATTTAAAATAAAATAAAAGTTATCTTACAGTGGAATATAATTGATAAATTATACTCTCTTTTATAAATTCTTAAATTATTATTAATTTTGTTAAGTCAATTTGATGCATTCTAAAACTTAATAATTTTGCAAAGAATTATAAAAATAATATATTTTATAAGTAATAATATATTTTTTTTAAATAAGGTACAATATGTATTGATTAAATTTATATTAATTTTAAATTTAAAAATATCACATAATTATTTCAAAAAAGATTAATAAATTAATAGTAATTTTATAATTAAAAATAAGAAGTTGTAGTATATTACATCAATCATAAGCTTTAACGCAAGAAGCCAATACAAATGTCAAATAGTTACAACAATTAAAACATAATTTGATTGTTGTAACTTTTAACTTTTAAATTTTATTATTTAAGGAATCAATATAACGTATTGGATACATAGTGAAAAATTGAATCCCTATCCTGCAGAATGACCTAATAACACTACAGAGTAGTGATGGAGATAAAGAAATTATTATGAATGCTCTTAATATTTAAAATGAATGATAGAGATGATATATACCCTATAAAAATTCAGTAAGTACTACGTGTTATGATTATTCTCATATATATATATATATATATATATATATATATATATATATATATATATGTGTGTGTGTGTGTTTATTCTCCTTGTAAAGATTCATTAGAGTGTATCTCCATCATTGAGTTTAGGAACTGATTTGGAATCTTAAATTTCATGCTACCTTCTGCAAATTGATCAGGCATGTGACATCAACAGAGCTCTTTTTTCACTGTTTGGTGTGCTTTGTTCCATTAGTCACGTGCTGGTTCACGTGATACCCAGATCAAAGTTCTCATAAAGTTCCAAACTTTTTGACCAGGCGACCAAACAGGTTTGAACTACCAGTTTTCATGATCCAGTCACCTTGAAGTCTAAGCAAAGTCTCTCTTTCATCACTGAGAATATTAACAGTAAAAAAACAAGAACAAAGCATTAACAAGAATTTATAATAAACAGCACCAAGAAAGATGAAATTAAAATATTTGAGTGTTGCTATATATAACCATAATTTTATGTCAATATTAAATGGAAACATATGCGAATCTAAGAAACGTTTAAGGTTTCATGTTGATCGCAATCTACATTCGACGTAAAACTAGCTGACATATAAATAATTTCTTAAACTATTTTATTGAACAAAAACAAAAGGTAATGAAAACACTTTACATATGTACTGATGTACAAGACAGAACGGTTCAAACATCTCATTTAAAGAATACAGGAAAGGAAAGGATAAGACGAGCAGTACTATATCCACAACACAACATAACATAATCAAATAAATGATAAAAATGTTTACAATAAGCTAGCTTCACCCCAAACCATTCCTAGGAGACAACAATGATTACCATCTGAAACAGATAAATGAAGAAAAAAAGTTTACAAAGATAAAGAAGTAAACCAACCCCATTGTTTGTTTATTCAATCTTCCCCAGTTGCACCTCAAACAAGAGTAGTTTCGAAAAAAAATGATCGAATGTGAAGCCGTTTTTGTTTCTTCATTTGCACTGCTATGTAACTAAAAATCGTGTCTTTTTTGGCGTCACCAGCGCAAACTTTTATCTTACGAGTCCACAGTGATGTCCTTGACAGAGCTAGAATCCACCCTCGGGGGACCAGAATGTCTCCTTGGTCCAACGGAAGAAGGTGAAAACGAGAGCCGCTTTTTTGCAGAACCCACTGATGATAGCTTCTCCGGTGTACCATTCTTTTCGAACCCCAATGGGCTTGGCAGCCGAGACCTAGCTTTGGCTGATTGTGTTGGTGCCATGTAACTTGGAACTGAAGGTGAGCTGGCAAGGCTTTCGTCGTCTCCCACTGAAGAACCCGCAATGCTATGCCTCCGCCATCGCTCTGACTGGACGCTTAGCAAGCTCCGTGAATCGTCTTCCGTGCCACAACCACTCCCCCTTGGGCTTGGTGGCCTCATTTTCCCACCTACTGAAGTTGTGGATGGTGCCTTGGAGGGAGGAGTGGATGGCGATTGGCGACTGGGAGCACGGCTCAGCTTTTGGCCTGCGGGTGAGAGTTTATTATCAGGGTTGAGATCACGACGAGAATAAGCTCTGTTGACTTCTCCAAGAGAAATGGCATGGCTTGCTGAACTCTTCACAGAGGCATGCTCACTCTTAAGTTCTCTGTCAGTTGTGCTTCTGCTTTCCCATGGCCGAGATGCCATCCATCTCTCTAGCCAACTCCATCCCCAGTGGGGATTATTTGGATCCATAAATGTTGGATTCGCAGATTTAGAAGAGTTCCTCCACGTTTGCTGTTGAGAAATATCTTATGAATTAGTTAAAAAAATATTTCCAAAAGAAGATTTAGAATAAATTACTACATTTTCCCTCGAAATAGAAGGAAGAATAAGAGCCCCTGTTTACTACTTGAAAAGGGATAGACTCCTTCACTTTCAAGATTTCAGTGAGGGTATAAAACATGATTATGAGTTAAAACCCTACTAGTAAAAGTTTAAAACTAGATTCAATCCATGATGGAATTCAAAGTTTCAACAAATTGTCGTATACTATTTGCCTCATGCATCTGCGCAATAGAAATGTGGAACTGTTTCCCATTCCAAATACTCCACTCATCAAACATAGCCTTAATATCATGCATGGTAATTATTTGATGAAGTTCCTTTTTGTGTAAACTAGTGACCTTTCATAAAGGAAAAAAATGAAGGATCAAGAAATAACATGTTATTCATAGATTTTAAGATGATTTGGATTCCTACTGCTTAGACAGCTCATTAGATTACACGTACTCCTCAATAAACAAGTGTGTTAAAAAGTCACTTAACTTTTTCCAGTAGTAGGTATGAGTGAAAGCAATTAGAAAAAAAGGGTTTCCAATACCTGATGGGAGTATGCATAAGCTAATGCCCTTTCCCTTCTTATAGCAGCCTCCTGCTTGTTCTGTATGTTTGCTTCTACTTGTTCCTTAGATTGGGCGCTATCATTCCAATCCTCCCCCATCTGTTATTAGATTGATTAGCCAAAAGGTACCAAGTGTCGAACAAAAGGGAAAGAAAAGAAGAAGAAAAAAACAGTTCCTCTTTTTGTATTAGTATGTATTGATCCTTTGGAGGAAAGCAAGAAATTAAAGAACTGCTACTTTACTAAATAACCTAAGAAGAAGCAAAGAAGCATATGAAGTTTTGAAAATTCACGTTTTTCGTTCTAAGAACACAAAACAGCACACTAGAAAGTTTAACCAAGAGCATGGGCGGATCCGTTAAGGGGGCAATATAGGTAGCTTCCCCTGCTGGATTTTTTTTGTATAGGTATAGGAATAGGGGCAAATATGTAAGTGAATAAATTTAAGGGGACAAATTAATGGAAGAGTTAAACTTGGAGGGAATAAAAAAAATTCATTTATATTTAAATACAAGAACAGACAAACGTAGATTCATTCTACTTTTGTCTTCTAAATTGTATCTAAATATTTTTGATTTAAAATTTCTTTTTTAGTTTAGATTATGAATATTATTGCAGTTTGTAAACATTATTATGATTAGTTAATATTATGATTAGTTCAAGTTTTTTTTATTTAATTTTAACAAAAAAATTAGTTAAAATCGCCCTTGCTGGGAAAGATTTCTGGATTCGCCCCTAATCAAGAGAGATGATTGCATCACTGTGTTATCTTAAAAATCTGTAATTTTCCTTCAAGAACTTAAGCATTCGTCATCACCATGTTATCTGAACTCATACACAAACCAAAAGAAAATGGAAGCTTGAAAAAGGTACTCACAGAAGCTCTCAATTTCTCAACCTCCTTTTCATGTTTCTGTAGGAGCTGTCTCTGGAGATCCTGGTTCTCTTCTGACATTCTGAGCCTCCTTGTGCGAATCTGAGACTGCACACGAGCTAGAGTCTGCATGCATCTTAAGGTGGTTGTTGCTTGCCGTTTGACAGATTGCCCTTGAATCAATAATTTCAGCCTCACTAGCCCTCTCAAAGCTCGCAATGCTCTCCTTGCCTGAAAGACAAAAGGGCCCCAAAAAGGTAACTGTGTCATATATACATTCATTGTCAACAGAAAAACTCTTTTATCTGCTACCAAAAGAAAATCAAAATCAAGAGACTACAGAAGCTTGATATTAAATTTACTCATAAAAGTTAAGACACAAAAATAAGCAACGTGTGAAAAATTTAATCACCTACAGAATGAAGAAAAGAATATGACAGATAAAAAACAGATGTATTCAAAATGGCCAATAAAATAACTACAATAATAAAGAATATACGATTCTGGGAGAGTTCCTACAAAATGAACAGAAGCATGGATCAAAAGACCGCAAAATGATTTTCACAAGCCCACAAGTCTGATTCATATGCATAAAAGTTCTAGCGTTTATACAATATGAATGTATGTCTAAAAAAATATCATGACAAAAGGAAATATTTTTACCAAGTATCCTCGAAATGCTGTCTGAATCTTGATAGCTGCAATTTCTTCATTGGATTTACCGGAGTAGCGAGCAGCACTTGTGAGCCGGACGACCTCTGCAGCAGCCTGAGCAGCCGCAACTGCTGCTTCTGCAGCCACTGCAGTGGCAAAGGCAACAGAATAGGCATGCTTGCTCTGCTCATTCTCGGCTTCTGTCAATTTCACCTCCTCTGCAGAAGGAGGATCAGGGATCGCGTACACAGTTTCTGCAGGTGGCAAGCCCGCAGCCAAGCTCTTCTGTTTCCCAAACCATTTTTTCTTCGATTTGTGGGGTTTCTGTTAAGTGAATGCAAAATATTAAACTCAATTTCATTATACAATGTGTACACACACTAGGAAAAAAGATGTTTTACAAAAATAATTTAGACCTTCTCTTTCTTTTCCTTGGGTTCAGGACTCAAAACCTTCTTCACTGCAGAGAGCCAACTCCCTTTCTTTCCCATTTCCTAATCAGTTCATCTAGGAAAAAACAAAAGAACAATGCATAAATTCACAAGCCCAGATCAAATCATGTACACAAATTAAGACACAGTAAGCAAATATCCAAATTCAAATAAAATGTGATGGGCCATTGCAATTAATATTGATATCGATATGACCAATAAATACCATTAACTGCTATGTCAAGACTGTCTACAATTTACCTTCCACTTAAATTTCACAAACTTGAAAACATAGATCTACAATTAAACTAACCTTATTGTTTTTTGTCTTATTAGTTTAAATGAAAATGACTAGAAATAACAGAAATTTATGGCTAATCCATCAATAAAGAATGAAAGTCACACCCATTGTCGTCTCTTCACACGACTTACAGATGTTATAAACCCCAAATACTGAAATCTCGAGATCTTCAGTATAACATGTTCAAAACTTCCAAATTGATAATTATCACTGAAAAAATATTCCTTAAAGACACTAATATCAACATCATGGATACATAAACTGCAATTATCATAAATTTAAGCGAGAAAAATTGGAAACCGTATTGGAAATGTCAAATGCATCCATTTATCAAAACAAAACAAAAATAAATAAATCATACTGTATCAATGATAACCCATTATTCAAAGTTTCAAACCCAAAAAAAAAAAGTTGCAGGCTTAAATTACCCCAAATGTTGAAAACCCAGGATCTTCACTGAAAACATGAAAACCCAACTCAATTAACCCAATAAAGAACACAATGCGAATACCCAGAAGACAAAAAACAGAGATTAAAATCAAATTCTGCAAATTCATAATTATAGTACAAAATGAATGGATACCTGCAGTTAAATTTATCAGATCTCTGCAAATTTCTAATCTTTATTTCACTGTGGGCTAATAACAAAAGAATTTCAGAGGTTATAAAAGGTAAACAGAGTGGGAGGGAGCGGATCTTGACTTAAGAAAAGTTCAAAGTTTGAGAGAAAATGGTGAAGACAAGAATAACAGGAGGGGAGGGTATTATTGGTAACGGATTTATGGGTAACAGCAACTTTTTGGGTACGGCAGTTGTGGGGTCCGCTACTTCCAGTTGTCCCATTTTTCTATGAGCGAAAGACAACTAACCACCTCTCTGTCTTTGTCGTCTGGGTTTTTCCGTTAACGGAAAAATTGATTAATGTGGTGTTAATATTTAATTAATATGAGAATTTAAAGTCATAATCCCTTCTTTGTATATTTAATTAATATGAGAATTTAAATGAAGACTTTCCGATTCATTTAAAATATTAAGCATAAGCGGAGTAATAACTTAAAAGACCACATTAAATTATTTAGTGCTCATGATGTTTAGACTATTTAGTGCGTTTGAGAGTTTTGAAAATAATAATTTATTTTAAACACATTTTATTTAATTTATAAACGCAAAATTTAAACTTAACATATTAAAAAAATACAATTAGTTTAGATCTCTAAATGTTACCGCACTAAATGATAGTCCTTCCTATTTTAAATAAATGACGTTTTAAGGTGTTTAATTTTATTATATATAAGTGTCATTTTAGAATTTCTATGCAATATTGCACTATTTTTTTTTAATTTACCCATTTATTTAATATACTCAGTAAATGCAATTTCATGAACCATTTTACTACATATACAATCAAAGTTTCAATAACCCATTAATTGCCTTGCCTTCATCTTTGTGGAGAGATAAATAATTAATTAGGAATACAAAAGACATTTTGTGTTATTTCTTAATTCTTAATAAGTTTGTTTAACTCTAAAACATCATTTAATCTGGATAAGAGGGAGTAGTAACTGAATAATCTCTGGATTTTATGGGTTTCTTCGCTTTGATTTTGTTGCATTTGGGATGTTAAGTTTGTGCATTTGCGGCTTATAACTTCTAAACTGATGGCATCAATAAATTTAGAATTTATAAACTATGTTTATGAGTTAAATATCTGAACAAAATTCTCAATTATATTTGTACTCAAAAAGCTTTAAAAACTAAGGGATTATTTGTTTAGAATTGAATGGTTGAATGGTTAAATCGGTTAGTCATTAAATGCGTTCGTCTTGAGAAAAAATTCGTTTGAATGACTGAATCGGTCGGTCATTCAGACGATTTGGGCTGAATGATTTAGTGTTATTTTTTTGGCTGAATAGGCTAAATGAAGTTTTTTTTTTACAATATTAACTATTATATTAAGTAATATTAAATAAATTTATAACAATTTTGAATTAGATGAGTAAAATAATAAAAATATGTTAATTATCAAATAATTTTTTTAAGATTCAGATTCGGCTCATTCAAATTTAAATTCCGATTCATATTCATTCAATTTTTATCAAGCAATCCCTAAGTACTAAACAAATTTATCCAAATGCCATATTATGAGATTTGTCAACTCATTTATTTCATTCTTTTTATGAGATTTGTCTTCTCATTTATGAATATTGTATACTTTATAATGAGAATTTATTATACTTTCATTGCATAACCAAACAAGGCTTAAATTATAGTATCAAATTGAAGGTTAATTTTATTTGATGCGTCACAGTTTAGTCAACTTATTGGCACAAGCTTCTTGTGATCATGAAACGGCAACATGAACAAGAGTTGACTAGTTATTGATGTTAATTCATTTTTATAAAATCCTATATAACGTTAACTACCGTCAAGTAGGGTCTAGGGATGATAGCTTGCGTCATAATAAGATATAGTATAAATGGATAATTAGGTGGTGTTTGACAAGAATCCGGTTAGCATGAAGTTATCTTTTTGGTAAGTTGATCAATTGGCCAATAGAATACTAACACACATACAATCTCGTCTGCGTGTCAGTATTCAATTGGTCAATTGACCAATTTACTCCAAAATAAACTTCATACTAACCACTTCCGTTTGATAAAATTGAGTAATTATGATCTGAATGATTAGTATATCTTAATAAATCAAATTATCTCACTGAAATAGTATCTGAATCTAAAAAATTGTTTGATAACTGATATGAATAAAACATCTTAATGACACTATTTTATAATTTCGACATTGTGAGTTATTTGAAAAATTATTTGGTAGTTCTAAATATGCAGTCTATTAAAAAAACAAGTGAATAATGCTGTTGAATGTATTTATATAAAAATATTCATATACTCTAGGGATTAAATATTATACAAATCACTTAAAATTTTTTAGCAACAATGTATAATATTATAACTGTGACGCCCCCAAAATTAGGTATACATCACCCATCTTGAGTCGTCAGATACATGGTACAGAATTCAAATACAACTTGCTAATACCACTGTCGTGTATAATACGACAAAATACAACTGTGAGTTTGAATACAATAATTGTCTACTAGAGATCATACAAACTCAAAAGGGAGTCCTCAATACAATTATTGTCACACTATTTCACAGAATAGTGAGGACTACTAATGCTATCCTCTGGACCATTACTCCGTTCCCCGACTCGTCCCTGCTATGTTCTCATTTCCTGAAGAGAACAGTGAAAGAAAGGGTGATCTCAACTAGCCCAGTAAGAAATATTATGACTAAGATAATGCAGAATAAATTATCGTTAGCCTTCAACAGTATTAAACTGATAAAATATAACAACATCAAGTTTAATAGCAGTGGATCAAGCAATCCATTAAAAGAGTCAAGTAGAGAATAGAATCTACTATCTTTTATGATTTAAAAAGTTTTAATCACTTTTATCGCTGAGACTCAGCTTAATAAATAATCCACATCATCCCTGCACTACGGCCAAGGATACTCATTAGGGTCACGACCACAAATTCCATGCACTACGGGCCAAGGATATTTGTGTATTCATCAATGGTCATGATCATGCCAACAACTGTCCATCAATGCACTACGGCAAATGAGACTTTTACCACATCATTTGTAACATTACGGTCATGATTACACCGAATAATCCCTGGTCATAATCATACCAAGTCCATCCATGCTCTACAGGCCACAGATGACTTTCAAAAAAATATAAACATGAGGATGATGACAATGATATAAGAATTTAATAAAACAAGTTCAAGAATTAATTTGTCCATGAACCAATAACGTCCAAATTGTCCACACGATACTGTTTTGTGGTGTAAAATTCAAGAATGCTTAGAAGAATATTTTCCTGAAAAGATACTGGATGAAGCGCAAATATCAAGGATATTCTACTAATTTCATGGAGTATAGAATTCAAACTTTAACCAACTGAGTATAATAAAGAATGGAATAACAAAAAAAATCACCATGCATGCGGAACTTCGCATAGGCAGGTTATTCCAACAGGATACTAAATAACGGAACCAGGTCAGGTGAAATTCACACCGACAGGATGTTCCAACAGAATAATAAATGCGGAATAATAAATGCTGGAACCAGGTCCGGCGTATAGCACAGACAGGATATTCCGACAGAATAATAAAGACGGAACCAGGTCCGGTGTAAAACACACAGACAGGATGTTCCAACGGAATAATAATAAAGACGGAACCAGGTCCGGTGTAAAATACACAGACAGGATGTTCCAACAGAATGATAGAAGAATGTCACCAAGTATAGGGTAGACCGCGTATACAGTTTATTCCAACAGAATAATAAGAAATGGAATAACAATAGTTCTCTTCATGAATAAGAAAGAATAACACCCCTTACCGTAACAGAAACTGGATATGGGAAAAGAAAAGTTAAGTAGCAGAAAGCTTTTCTTCTATCTCTCTATAGTTTCTCTCTCTAGAGTTCAGTGAATTCGTAAGAAAATAATGAAGGAATGAGCTTCTATTTATAGGAAAATGGAATGCATAGTAACTAATCCATGAACGGTCCAGATTGATTTACTTTAATCTGACGGTCCATATTTAAAGAAAAATCTTTTAAATAAAATATAATATATTCTATTTATATAAAAAGATTTTTACTATGCAAACACTATGCAACACTATGCAAAACACTATGCAACACTATGCATAATAAAATATAATATATTCTATTTATAAAATAACTTTAATAAAGTATTCTGTTTTATATAAAAAGATGTTTCCGTTTTATTACGTTAATAATACGAATAAAACAAAACGTCATTATCGCTATAATAATTCATATTATTAATCGACAATAATTGAATCAAACTGAGCGACTTCTCACATAAATATCAATAATCAATACCGTGTGCTACTATGCAACAACGCGTATTACTGTACTTTTACTACCCAGTAGTTCAACAGTATCAACGGTAAAACTTCCGCCGTTATTTTTAATAAAATATTTTTGTCGTTTTCTCAATCCGACAATAATTCTGTTGTGGGGTCCACCAATAATTTTGCCGTCGTACGAATATTCCCCGACAAAACGAATATTTTATAACAACTTGCGTACTTTGCAAAATTTATAAATATTACCCACAACTATAACATTATATCAAATTTCTTCCATAATATTCAAAAATAATAATTATAAAAATTCATCTTTATTTATAAAAACTGGGGTCTTACAACCTCCCCTTCTTATGAAATTTCGCCCTCGAAATTAGGGTACGTACCTGGTATGTCGAAGAGGTAAGGATACCTTGATTTCATTTCAGATTCTAACTCCCAAGTCATTTCCTCAACATCGTGGTTTCTCCACAAAACTTTGACTTGAGGTATAACCTTGGTGCGTAAAATATGTTCCTTCTTATCCAAGATTTGTACAGGAACCTCTTCATACGTCAAATCTTCCGCTATTTCGTCCGGTTCTAATTCAATAATATGGTTCGGGTCTTTCACATATTTACGTAGCATGGATATGTGAAAAACGTTATGAACACGAGATATAATTGGCGGTAAAGCGAGTCTATAGGCCGCAGTTCCTACTCGATCGAGGATTAAAAATGGGCCGATGAATCGAGGATTGAGCTTTCCTCTCTTTCCAAATCTCGTAACTCCTTTCCATGGAGCAACACGTAACAACACATGATCTCCTATATCGAATTCCACGTCCTTTCGATGAAGATCAGCATAACTCTTTTGTCGATCTTGTGAGGTTTTTATACGTTTCCGGATCGTTTGAATCTTTTCCGTAGTCATACGTACCAAATCCGGTCCCAACAACGTTGTTTCACCCACCTCATCCCAACATACTGGAGAACGACACTTTCTTCCATACAACGCCTCGAACGGAGCCATGCCAATACTTGCTTGATAACTATTATTGTAGGAAAACTCCACCAATGGTAATAACTTGTCCCAACTTCCCTTGAAATCAAGGACACAGAGTCTTAATAGATCTTCAAGAGTTTGAATAGTCCTCTCTGACTGTCCGTCCGTTTGAGGATGATATGCCGAGCTAAATCGTAAATCTGTGCCCATAGCTTTTTGCAAACTAACCCAAAATCGCGAAGTAAATCTTGGGTCTCGATCAGAAACTATGGATACTGGCATACCATGCAATCTTACAACCTCATTTATGTACATACGAGCAAGACGTTCAAGTGTATAAGTTTCTCGTATCGGTAAGAAATGAGCAGACTTGGTCAATCTATCAACAATGACCCAAATCGCATCTATGCCTTGAGAAACTTTGGGAAGACCAGTAACGAAATCCATGGTAATGTGCTCCCACTTCCATTCTGGAATTTCAAGTGGTTGCAATGGTCCTTTTGGTATTTGATGCTCCGCCTTGACTCGTTGACACGTTAGACACCTTGAGATAAAAAGCGCTATCTCTCTCTTCATATTGCCCCACCAAAATGTATGTCGAAGATCATGATACATTTTGGTACTCCCAGGATGGATTGCAAACGGTGTGTTGTGCGCCTCCATCATGATTTTATACTTTAAATCAGGGTCGTTAGGAACACAAAGTCTGGAGTTGACTCGAAGTATTCCTTCTTCATCGATTCTTGCTTCCGGTATCGCACCTTCTTGTACTTTCTTCCTCATACGCATCAGCTCCGGATCTGTAACTTGAGCAGCTTTAATTTTATCAATTAAAGTCGGTTCTACTCTTATATTCGCCATCATAATGTGGGTCCTTGGAGTCTTTATCTCTATCTCCATCCTTTGCAAGTCATCTAAAATGGGCCTTTGCGTTGACAATATTGCACTCGCACCCGCATATGACCTTCTACTCAATGCGTCAGCTACCACGTTCGCTTTTCCAGGATGGTATTGGATGGTATGATCATAATCTTTCAACAGTTCAAGCCAACGTCGTTGTCGCATGTTGAGTTCCTTTTGAGTGAAGAAATATTTGAGGCTTTTATGATCCGTAAAGATCTCCACTTTCTCCCCATACAAGTAGTGCCTCCAAATTTTAAGTGCGAAGACAACAGCTGCTAACTCTAGGTCATGAGTAGGATAATTTCTCTCATATTCTTTGAGTTGTCGTGAGGCATAGGCTATGACTTTCCCATGTTGCATGAGAACACATCCTAACCCTTTGCCCGAAGCATCACTGTAGATGACAAATCCCTCCGAACCAGATGGTATTGTCAGAACAGGTGCTGAAATGAGTCTCCTCTTGAGTTCTTGAAAACTCTTCTCACATTCCTCGCTCCAACCGAACTTTGTATCTTTCCGAGTCAGCTGAGTTAGTGGAGTAGCGATTCGAGAAAACCCTTCTACGAATCTCCGATAATAACCAGCTAAGCCGAGAAAGCTACGTACTTCGGTCACTGATTTAGGTTGCTCCCAGCTTTGAATAGCTTCAATCTTTGCTGGGTCAACAGATATTCCATGACTTGATACCACGTGCCCAAGGAATGCTACTTCCTCAAGCCAGAACTCGCATTTCTTCAACTTGGCATAAAGCTTGTATTCACGAAGCTTTTGGAGTATTAGCCTCAAGTGTTCCTCATGATCTTCACGGCTTTTGGAATAAATAAGGATGTCATCAATAAAGACGACCACAAACTGATCCAAATATTCCTTGAATACTCGGTTCATCATATCCATGAAGGCAGCAGGAGCATTAGTCAATCCAAAGGACATGACTAGGAATTCATAATGCCCGTACCGAGTTCTGAAAGCCGTCTTTGGAATGTCATCGGTTCTAATCTTCAATTGGTGATATCCGGAACGAAGATCAATCTTTGAAAAGAATTTGGCTCCTTGCAACTGGTCAAACAGGTCATCAATACGTGGCAATGGATACCTATTTTTGATGGTGACATGATTTAACTCCCGATAATCAATACAAAGTCGCATACTCCCATCTTTCTTCTTCACGAATAGAACAGGAGCACCCCAAGGAGAAGTACTAGGACGAATAAAGCCAATGTCTAACAATTCCTGCAGTTGAGTCTTTAACTCCTGAAGTTCAATAGGAGCCATTCGATATGGGGCTTTGGAAATGGGTTTTGTACCAGGTTCAAGGTCGATACAAAATTCAATTTCACGCTCTGGGGGTAGGCCAGGAAGTTCTTCAGGGAATACGTCAGGGAATTCATTAACAATAGAAATATTATTCAAAACTGACGTATTTTTGTTTAGATCTGTGACATGAGCTAAGAAAGCTTGACATCCGTTTTTCAATAAACGAATAGCTTTATGGCTTGAGATGACAGTGATTGATTTTAATGGTTTGGTTGCTTGAATTCGCATAATAGGTCGATTAGGAATATGAAAGCTAACAACCTTACGAAAACAATCAATTTTTGCATGATGAGTAGTTAACCAATCAATCCCTAGAATTACATCAAATGCAAGTATTTTTAATGCAATAAGATCGACAGGTATTGCGTGGGTACCAACTTGAACCAAACAAGACTTATAAACCGTGGATGTAATGAAGGTTTCTCCCAACGGAGTTTCCACAGATAAATCAAAGTCTAATTTCTCCGGAGTCAAATTTAATCGTTGAGCGCAAGTAGGAGAAATAAAAGAATGGGTAGAACCGGTATCAAATAAAGTGTAGACTTCGCTAGAGTTTATGATAAGCTTACCCGTGATGACCTCATGCGGGTTCCTTGCTTTCTGGGAGGTCACAACAAACGCTCTCCCTTGCACTACCGGCTTTGCCTTTTCTGGGACAGCCTTTGGTGCCTCCATCCTAGTTGAATTTGTTTTCGGTGCACGACAAAATCGGGCTAAGTGGCCTTCTCTTCCACAATTATAACATGCTTTGGACGGCATCGCGCAATTTGGACTGATGTGTCCCTCCCCTCCGCATTTGAAGCATATGATAGGTTGTCTTTCTCCTTCCTTAACAACGGTTGCTGATGCTGACGTCTTTCCATCATTGTTGAATCTTCTCTTCTTGAAATGTCCATTCTTATTGTTTTGGCCCTGATTACCACCGAAGTGGTTACCATTTCTGGCCTGATGATTTCCTCCACGCTTGTTTTCACCGCTTCGATGACTGCTCTCACTGGTATTATCATTTTGTCGGCTGCTCTCTTTTGATTGCGTTGACTCGTTATCGCGCTCTACCAACTGAGCCCTATTTACAACATCTGAATACAAACACAATTTATGAGAAATAAGATGTTGACGTATCTCCGGCCTCAAACCTCTTAAAAACAATCGTGCCATTCTCTCTTCATTATCCACCAAGTGGGACGCAAACCGGGATAACTCCGCAAATTTTGCCTCTTATTGCGACACAGTCATATTGTTTTGCTCCAATTTGATAAACTCCACCTCCTTCATGTGACGAATTCTTTCGGGAAAGTATTTGTCGTTGAACAGCTCTTGGAACTTCTCCCAAGACATCTTCAGTACGGCAGGTTAAGTACGTTTTACCGATTCCCACCAGTAATCTGCCTCTCCGCGCAACATAAAGGCGGCAAAGGGAACCTTTTGCTCCTCGGAGCATCCCAAGACATCAAATATTTTGGTGATCTGCTTTATCCATGCTTCCGCAATAAGTGGTTTTGGCTCTCCCTTAAACTCCGGTGGTCCCAGCTCCTTGAACTGTTTAGCGGTGACCGCCCGAGAATTTCCAGTGTTTCCACCTACATTTTGAACAGGAGCCGCTCTCGCTTGCTGTTGCATGAATTGCATAAAGCCTCTGAACAATCCATCATTCATCATTTGGTCATGAGGATTGTCGCCTTCCTGATGCACATTCTCCTGATTATTGATATGTGGAGACTCAACGGTCTCTTGTGCTCCATTGTTATTCTCAACATTTTCGGAAGTCATTTTCAAATACTGCCACAAAACAAAGATTAATTGACATGTAACATAATATCTCTAAACTTTGACCAACTAATTTAAATACAAAATAAATTTAAGTAGGTCATACTAGCGAAGGAATTCCCCGTCTCTCCCCTCCTAGTTCTAGTCTCACATCTTAGCCAGGGATCATATCCCTAAGCTCTGATACCAACTGTGACGCCCCCAAAATTAGGTATACATCACCCATCTTGAGTCGTCAGATACATGGTACAGAATTCAAATACAACTTGCTAATACCACTGTCGTGTATAATACGACAAAATACAACTGTGAGTTTGAATACAATAATTGTCTACTAGAGATCATACAAACTCAAAAGGGAGTCCTCAATACAATTATTGTCACACTATTTCACAGAATAGTGAGGACTACTAATGCTATCCTCTGGACCATTACTCCGTTCCCTGACTCGTCCCTGCTATGTTCTCATTTCCTGAAGAGAACAGTGAAAGAAAGGGTGAGCTCAACTAGCCCAGTAAGAAATATTATGACTAAGATAATGCAGAATAAATTATCGTTAGCCTTCAACAGTATTAAACTGATAAAATATAACAACATCAAGTTTAATAGCAGTGGATCAAGCAATCCATTAAAAGAGTCAAGTAGAGAATAGAATCTACTATCTTTTATGATTTAAAAAGTTTTAATCACTTTTATCGCTGAGACTCAGCTTAATAAATAATCCACATCATCCCTGCACTACGGCCAAGGATACTCATTAGGGTCACGACCACAAATTCCATGCACTACGGGCCAAGGATATTTGTGTATTCATCAATGGTCATGATCATGCCAACAACTGTCCATCAATGCACTACGGCAAATGAGACTTTTACCACATCATTTGTAACATTACGGTCATGATTACACCGAATAATCCCTGGTCATAATCATACCAAGTCCATCCATGCTCTACAGGCCACAGATGACTTTCAAAAAAATATAAACATGAGGATGATGACAATGATATAAGAATTTAATAAAACAAGTTCAAGAATTAATTTGTCCATGAACCAATAACGTCCAAATTGTCCACACGATACTGTTTTGTGGTATAAAATTCAGGAATGCTTAGAAGAATATTTTCCTGAAAAGATACTGGATGAAGCGCAAATATCAAGGATATTCTACTAATTTCATGGAGTATAGAATTCAAACTTTAACCAACTGAGTATAATAAAGAATGGAATAACAAAAAAAATCACCATGCATGCGGAACTTCGCATAGGCAGGTTATTCCAACAGGATACTAAATAACGGAACCAGGTCAGGTGAAATTCACACCGACAGGATGTTCCAACAGAATAATAAATGCGGAATAATAAATGCTGGAACCAGGTCCGGCGTATAGCACAGACAGGATATTCCGACAGAATAATAAAGACGGAACCAGGTCCGGTGTAAAACACACAGACAGGATGTTCCAACGGAATAATAATAAAGACGGAACCAGGTCCGGTGTAAAACACACAGACAGGATGTTCCAACAGAATGATAGAAGAATGTCACCAAGTATAGGGTAGACCGCGTATACAGTTTATTCCAACAGAATAATAAGAAATGGAATAACAATAGTTCTCTTCATGAATAAGAAAGAATAACACCCCTTACCGTAACAGAAACTGGATATGGGAAAAGAAAAGTTAAGTAGCAGAAAGCTTTTCTTCTATCTCTCTATAGTTTCTCTCTCTAGAGTTCAGTGAATTCGTAAGAAAATAATGAAGGAATGAGCTTCTATTTATAGGAAAATGGAATGCATAGTAACTAATCCATGAACGGTCCAGATTGATTTACTTTAATCTGACGGTCCATATTTAAAGAAAAATCTTTTAAATAAAATATAATATATTCTATTTATATAAAAAGATTTTTACTATGCAAACACTATGCAACACTATGCAAAACACTATGCAACACTATGCATAATAAAATATAATATATTCTATTTATAAAATAACTTTAATAAAGTATTCTGTTTTATATAAAAAGATGTTTCCGTTTTATTACGTTAATAATACGAATAAAACAAAACGTCATTATCGCTATAATAATTCATATTATTAATCGACAATAATTGAATCAAACTGAGCGACTTCTCACATAAATATCAATAATCAATACCGTGTGCTACTATGCAACAACGCGTATTACTGTACTTTTACTACCCAGTAGTTCAACAGTATCAACGGTAAAACTTCCGCCGTTATTTTTAATAAAATATTTTTGTCGTTTTCTCAATCCGACAATAATTCTGTTGTGGGGTCCACCAATAATTTTGCCGTCGTACGAATATTCCCCGACAAAAAGAATATTCCCCGACCAAACGAATATTTTATAACAACTTGCGTACTTTGCAAAATTTATAAATATTACCCACAACTATAACATTATATCAAATTTCTTCCATAATATTCAAAAATAATAATTATAAAAATTCATCTTTATTTATAAAAACTGGGGTCTTACAATAACTATTACATTAGATAAAAGATGTATCAAAGTTTAATAGAATAATAACATAAAGTAATAGTTTAAAAGAAAAAATTATATTTTTTCGTTTCAAAATATAAGATTATTATCGACTTTTTAAAATTAATTTAAAATATTTTTATATTTATAATTGACATGAATTTCTTTGATTTTAGTTCATACAATGATGAATATTGAAAAATATTGAAAAAGTAATACTCATTGTAAGATTTATGATTTCATAAATTTTAATTATATCAATTTTAATTTTAAAAATATCTTAAATTGATTTTTCAAAAATCAATAATGACTTAAAATTTGAAATGAATGGAGTATAATATTTATTAAAGTTATTTTATATATACATTTAAATTTTTTTGATACGAGGTAGTAGGCACTAAGAGGTAGATTAGGATCCTCTCCAAAATGATGATTATTATTATGATTTTGAGCAATCCATTGAACTTGATCATATGAATTGGTCCCAACACAGTCTATCTAATCCTTGAATAAGTACATAAATTAATTCGTGTGGGTTGATATGATCTTGTGATTGTACTTTAGACCTTGTTCGGGAATAACTTATTTTAAATAATTTATAAGTTAAAATATTAATTAATTTATAAGTTATTTTAAATTTTGAATTATAAGTAAAAATGTTCGGTCTCAATTTGAGTTATAAGTCAAAAATTAAGTTAAAACAAGTTATGAATGTGTTCAGCTTATAATGACTTATAAGTTAAAATAAATATAAAATTACTAAAAAGAACATTAATAAAAAGAAGAGCAAAATAGTAGAGGGACAAAATAAATAAAACACAATCAAATTTAGGTCGCTATTTGAGGTTGAAGAATGATAACAAAAACCAAGTTCTTTTTTACCAAATTATTTTCTATAAAAATTTTATATTTTTAAACATCATGAATTTACTTCAGAGACTCTCCCCTTTGTTGATTTCTTTCTGGAATAATTTTCTTTGTTCTATATAGAAAATTGATATTTTCACATAAAAAATAATATTTCTATATGAATCTCTCTCACGTATTTTTATACAAAATAAAAATAATAATATTTCTATATAAATTTTGATATTGACCAAAATTTTGAGACGTTTTTAAACTATGCAGAATCACATGATACAGTTGTCTCCTCTCAGTCGTACAGCCGAAAAAAGTACTCCAACCAGCAACGGCCCTGGGCTAAAGTCCAAGGTGCCTGGGCTTTAGGCCCACTAAAATTGACAAATTTTTAAGGCCCTCAAGAAGTATTTGTGTTATGTGTATATATACCTAAACAAAAGAGACGAGCTCACATCAGTTTAAATTTAAAGGATCACAAAAAATTTATCCAATAAAATATGTTCAAAATTTTTTATTGTCTCTTTAGGCCATTAAATCCAACTGTCAAAAAAATACTTTTTTTATTGTATTTTGACTCTCTCTAAAAACGTTCTGGTTCTGGTTCTGGTTCCGCCACTGCGAGGGACTTTAAAAGGGTGTTGACAATAGTGAATAAAACATAGAATGAACAAAAAGATAAAACAAAATAGAAAGGAAGCAACAAAATTTTATCGATAATGATGGTGAGTGATTTTAAGTTTTACTTTTTAATAATTCATCTTATAAAGCAGCCCTGTTATATTATTTTTCCCCTTTTTTGTTTCTATAAATTTAATTATATTATTATTTTATCCTTTTCTTAATATTTTTATTATTTATTCTATTTAATCTTTTAAATTTTATAAAATTATTATTTTACTCCACAATTTATACACGCAACATATGTAGCACTGGATGTTAGTTTTTATAGTTTATAATGAATATTACACATCTCTAACAGTGATTTTTGAAGTTTAATTTTTTTCCCCACATAAATCGTGTTCATTTATTTTTCAACTTAATCCATGCCAATTAGTAATACAATAAACCACCATGTGATTGGATAATATTGTAAGCTTTAATGATTTTTAATTCGGTTTGAACACTAATTAGTAAAAATTCGGCTACTATTAATATAATTAATTCGCATGATATGTTATGGTTTCAAATTTTATAAAATTTTGACTTGGGGGGTGTTTGATAAAAATGAAAGAAATACTTCTGATTGTTTAAGTTGAATGAAGCAGAATTCTGAATGAAAAAAATTATTTGATAATTGACATGTCCGAAACATCTGAATAATAAATTTTTATTATTTTACCTCTCTAAAAAATTCAAAATTATTGTAAATTTATTTAATAATAGTTAATATTGTAAAAAAAATTAAATATAAAATATTTCATTAAAAAAAAATTACACTTGGCCATTCAGCCCAAAAATCTAACCGATTCAACCATTCAGACGATTTTTATTAAAAACAAACGCATTGAATGGCCCATCCATTCAGTCATTCAGTTCTAAACAAACATCCCTTAGTTTAGTACCGAAGTTAGGGGGTGTTTGAAAATCTGAATCTGAATGAGCTGAATTTAAATCTAAATTTGAATGAAAAATTCAAAACACGCATTGAATGGCTCATCCATTCAGTCATTCAGTTCTAAACAAACATCCCTTAGTTAGGTACCTAAGTTATGGGGTGTTTGATAAAATTTGAATCTGAATGAGCTGAATCTGAATGAAAAAAAGTTGTTTGATAATTAACATATGTGAAACATTTAAATGACAAAATTTTATTATGTTACCCCTCTGAAAAAATTCAAAGTTGTTGTAAATTTATTTAATATTACTTAATATAATAGTTAATATTTCCTTTTGATTTTTGATTTTTACTTTATTCAGCTGCTGATTCAACATTCAGTCAAAAAAATCTGATTTAGCTATTCAGCTCAATCATCTTACCGATTTAGTTATTCATACGATTTTTTTTCCAAATTAAGTGCTGACTGATTCAGCCATTCAAATTTATTCAGTCCTAAACAAACAATCCCTTAGTAAATAAAGTTCAACAACCCCTTAGTAAATAAAGTGTTGAACAGAAAAAAAAAAAGGTGCCAAAACAAATTTTGAACAAAAACAGATAATTTTAGGCAAAACTAAATTTGTGTATTTAATTATAGTATAGTTAAATGTTTAAAACAAATGGAAGTGTTATGCAACAGTTTTTTTTATAATATATATTTGCAACTTATTTTTTAAAATTTACTATTATTATTATTACAACAATTGGTAAACATTCATTAGCCCAATAAAGCTCATCAGCCCAACAAACCTCATTCTTGAATTTTTAACCAAAATGAATTAAACCCAATTGGGCCAATTTGGAGCAATTGGGTTGCCTTTATGGGCTTTATCTAGACAACAAAGTGTGTATTTCTTCGGGCTAGGGTTTAAGGGTTTGAAGAGAGAGAGAGAGAGAGAGAGTGTGGCAGAAGTTTTCTCTCTGAATTAGTCTCCTTTTTATTGCCATTGTTGCTCTGCTACAGGTCTGATTTATATCTGTCCCGTCTTCAATTTAATTCTGTTCTGATTTTCTGTGATTTTGACTGGGTTTAATTTATCCTATTCGAACAGGAGAGCAGAGGTTTAAGAAATGGGGAAGCTCGGGAAGAAAGCAAGGAAATTTGCGAAGAAGAATCTTCAATCTGTTCTTCGAAGAAACCGAAAGACGAAAACTTTTTTTAAAAAGAAATCTTCTTCAAGTGAGTTTTTACCCATTCTCTGTATATATAGTAGTTTATTGTGTTTGTAAGAATCATTGTTCGGTTACTACTGTTATGCTAGCTGAAACAGGATAATTAACTGCAAACTGCAAAAATAAGGTTCTCGAGGGATTTGAGTGAAACCATTAGTGGGTTGACAATTTTATTTTGCATACTTTCATGCTATTATTAGTATTTTAATTAAATTTAAAATATGATGATATAATAATGTGAATTCAGCTGAAAAATTCTAAACATTCTGCTATTGGCCCTTGCTTGGCGATTGAGGTGGGTGGGTTCTTCATTATTGTGCCAGATTTGTTTTTATAGATGATTGCTATTAGTTTTTATGATGTCGTAAGACATTTGCTGTTTGTTATTATTCCTTCCATTTTACAAAAAGAGTCCCGTTTACACAACTTACAAACTCTTAAGGATATATATATATATATATATATATATATATTAATGTTTATCCCTAAATATAATTATTTAGTTTAGTGGTGGTGACATGATAGTGAAATTGTGTTTCTTATGCTTGAGGATATTATGTCATTTTTTGACCATCATCTTTTTATAATATTCTTTTTGTGGAACAAACTTTTTCGTTTTGCAAATAAGACTCTTTATGTGGAACAAAGGGAGTATTAGTCTAACTCCAGATTAGTGATGGCTTGTTTGGTGTAGTAGAGTGTTGATGGATCACTAACAGTTGTTAGGTTTGAAGATATGTGAAAATTGATTCAAATTAAGAAAGTAAGGGATTCTTGATGAGTGTGTGCTAGGAGCATAGGCAGATCTGTTAAGGGGCAGCATGGATAGCTGCCTCTGCTGAATTCTTTTTATAGGGATAGGAGCAAATATATAAGTAAATAAATTTAAGGGGGCAGATTAATGGAAGAATACTGATTTACTACTACTCTCATTTTTATCTTTTTTAGGACAAATAAAATAATTATTATAAACAAACCCCACAAAATAGAATAATAAAAAAAATACATTGAGGCTTATTTTGAAACTTACAAAAAAAAAATACCAAAACTGGTTTATTCTTTGAAATTAATTCATGAGTTTGTTTGAATATAGAAAAAAAATTTGGTTTGAGGCTTTAAGCATTTGGGGAATCATTCAAATTGAATTATTACAAGTAACCGGAGTAAGTTTAATTCTAAATTGTGTCTAAATATTTTTTATTTCAATTTTTTTTAATTTAGATTATGAATATTTATTGCAATTTGTAAACATTATTATGATTAGTTCAAGTTTTCTTTATTTAATTTCAACAAAAAAATTAGTTAAAATCCGCCCCTGTTGGAAAAAATTCCTAGATCCACCCCTGGCTAGGAGTTGTATGGACTATGGAGTGATTTTTTATTTGTTTCAAGTCTTTTGACTGGTATTGTCATTATATTTTAGGTTCATTAAAGTCTTAAAATTTGTTGACTTCTTGCGGAAGATCTTGATTTTTAAATTGTTTTTGCTCATCCATTTAGAAGTCCTGCTTAGAAGATTTATTGATATAATGGAGTCAAGAGGACTATGGTGCAATTTTCACTTTAGTTGTTGAATCACTCTTCGTTTTTCTTCACCTGGTAATTTAGGTCTGCCACACTATGACATCATCGTAGTTTCCTATACATGCGTTGGAGCTTCTTGCTAAATTTTACGGGGAACCATATAGTCGAGCTGTTTTGTCCACAATATTGGACAGCTGAAGAATGAATTATGATCTATTCAATTCTGGAATGATAAGGGAGCAATAGGCAGAAGCTAGTAAAATTTGCCATTTTGTTCTATGTTTTAGTAATGAGATCTTTGAGGGATGCGCCTCTTAGGATGCTTTGACATAACTGGTGGTGGTGGCGTTGGGTGGTAGGGTTGTTCTTAGTGTTTAAGTATGCCTCAAGTCCTGCTGAACTTTACAAATGTTGTTCTTATAGGCGACATCAAAACCTTGGTTTCGATTGCTTTTTTTTTTTCTCTTGGGTGCAAAGGAGGCCATTAAGGCCTAAACATACACTATTGGTTGCTTTGTTATTTTCTCTGTTTGGGATACTAGTTAGTGTTGCAGATTTCATATAGAAGTTGATGAGAGAGTTTCTTTGGTTAGGGGCAGGGGAGGAGAAAAGAGATCACTTGGTAGGGTGGAAGAAGGTGTGTTTGTATAAGCAAGAGGGAGGCTTGGGATTTGGTACTTATTTCGTAAAAATGTTGCCTTGGTGGTAAAGTGACTTGGGAGGTTTCCCTTAGAACCTAATTATGTGTTACATAAGGTTATGAATATCAAATTTGGTATACAAATGAATTGGTGATATGCTAATCTTGGGACTTATGTAATTCATGAGTCCTTGGAAATTCATTTCCCAAATTTCCCAATATTCTATCTCTTTTGGGTCTCATTGGAGATATGCGATTGAGGAAGGACATCATATTTGTTTTTGCGAGGACACATGATGGGTGAAGTTCTATTTTCAATCCTTTTTTTTGCATGTCTACTTTGTATAATGCTTTGATTTTTTATTTTTATTGTTTTAATGATGAATTTATATCTTAGGACTTTTTACTTCTCGAGGAATCTCACAAATCAAGATATCAATGAGTTACTATCAATGCTTAGTTTGTTAAATTTGATACAGATCTCCGCATCTCCTAGTAAACGAGTTTGAACTCGAAGACTCTTTTGGTAGCTTTTCTTGCAAGAGAAATATATCTTTTATTACTAGTTTTCGTGTCCTAATTAATTTCTCTCTTCTGTCATTGGAAGTCAGAGGTTCCCTCCGAAGTCAAGGAAATTGTTTGGTCTATGGTTTTAGAAAGGTTGATTACAAATGATACTTATCGACTGGGCAGACCTCACAAGGCTCTATCACCAGACATTTGAGTTGTGTAGAATTGTGTGACACTCTTTTATTTTTGCATTGTCCCATTGCTCGGGGTTTGTGAAACTCTATTTTTATAGTTTTAAGGGAAGAGTGAGTTTGTCCTGCCTCGATGGATGATTTGTTACTTATACGGTACATAGGTTTTGGAGGGATTTAGGATGCGAAGGTGCTTTGGAAATGTGTGATCTTGTTTGTGTTTTGGGGATTTGGACCGAGCGCAATGTTAGGCTTTCTAGATATAACTATATTTATTTTATTTTATCTTTGGATATAATATTTTTTCTTGTTTATTTACGGGACTCTCCATGCGTGCATTTAGGGGTATTTATGTGAATCATCTTTGTAAAGATCGGAGAGCTGCCCTCTTTTAAACTGTTTTCTTCTTTTTCCTTGTTGGGTTGGGTGGACCCCTTGTCCCCCTTGCTTGTATTCTCTCTTTTAATCTAATAAATTTTATTCTTTTATCTAAAACAAACTATTGGTTGACAAGTGAGTCGAGCTCGCCTAAATGTTAAACGAGTTGAGTTGAATCGAATATTACTTGAGTCTGAACTTTGCTGTATGAACTTGGCTCTCTTAATAAACGACTGAGTTTAGCTCGACCCGGCCAGCTCATTTTGTTTTTTTTATTTGTTAATGTTGTCAAAGTTTTTAATTTTTATCGTCAACAAAGTATTATTATATATAGACTTTCTATCCCATCACTTTTTAACTTATTTGCTGCAGAAGGTAAGCTGGATAATGTTGAAAACGAAGTGGAGAATACGACTAACGTCTTTAATGGAAGGTAAAAAGGTGAAAGTTATGCACTATCACTAAATTTTTGATGTCTAATTTAATCAAATATGATAGGATCTACCGATCTTGAACTAATTTTAATATCATGAACTTTATTCGAATCTCCCATTCCTTTATTGTTGTCATGACCAGTTTTGATTAAATGCTATCATTACAATTATGCAGTACATGTCATTTTAAGCTTTAATGTTTTATATGAAAAATTCCATCTATTAATCATACTCTTGTATTTTTAAATTGTTATCAGAAACGCTGATGGTGAGGTTATTGAGGATACATCCCTTGATGCAATATTCACGGAGAGTGATGTAGAGGCAGATGCTTCAGACAGTGATGGATATCTTTCAGAGGTCACACATTAGTCTATACATACACTATTTGACTTGATATTGCATTTCATTCCTATGCTAAAATCTTTTCATTGGTTAACGGTCAAATCAAACAGGACGATAGCTGTCCACATGTCACTGAAAGTAAGATGGTGAATGATTTTGAAGGTCAGAACAGTTTTGCAGCCTTTTCTGGGGGTTATTCCCATTTTTTCTTTCTACACTAATACGGTAATACCTTCATGAACTAATTAATTTTTTTGTACAGATATTAAAGGTATTAGTACCTTGTCGACAAAGAATAGAAAGATTCATGAGGAACTTGAGATACAAAAGAAAAAATTGGATAAATTGAAGAAGGTGATTGTCCCTGAGTCAATTCAAATTAATAAGTATTGATTTTTATTGGAAGTACTTATTTAGTTATTTTGGATCACGTCTTATTTATTTTTCTTTTTTCGATTAAATAGTGTAAAGTTTATACAGCTTTTCCTACAAAAGAATTTGGATTGGATTTAAGAGTGTCCTTTATGTTTGGAAAAATAAATGAGGATCCTTTTGGAGTTGCAGCTCTGCATAGTCTGTCAACTATGAGGGTGGATGAGGCAGGGGTTTCTTCTATAAGTTCTAAAGGAAAGTTCTTATTTGAAATATTAAGGGTTTAGGGGATTGTGAATGATTGATTTGTTCCTGCTCGGTGTAAGATCTTATCCTATGCAGATTTAGGAGTTTTAGCAGAGGGAAAGAATGGAGGATTGTTTTGATTGTTATTAATAATATTACTTTTTTTGACATGCCGGCGACTTTAATTAAGTAATATCGGATAAAGTGTACAAGCTACAAGGTGTATATTAACTGATGCCATAGTATGAACACTGTTCTTTCCTAAATTAATTTAGCATGATTTTTTTTTTGCATTGCACAGTAGGCAGTAGCAAGTATCTCATGGAGTATTGACTTGCTTCAGTAGTATGTGGTGGCTTATCTTCTGCATTATATTCTGAATATAACTGGCAAGATGACATGGAATTAGATTGGCTTCAATCCTATTTGTATGTAATATGTATGAATCAATTTACTTCTGTTCGTCCTAGGCCTCAGATAAACATAGTTTCTCAGGTCTGACATTTTTCAACAAATAATGTAATCATATTCTTACATATTTGGGTGTCCATTTGCTTCTCTTTTCTATTCGAACCAAAATTTTTCAACTTCTTTCTTGTAAACATTCATGTTTTATTTCTGCTACTAAAAAAGTTCTACTAATTTTTTTTTCAGGATCCATTGTTTATTAAATTCTTAAAAAGCTACAAAAAGGGTGGAGTATCTCAAAATGAAGAAATGGTAAGCTTTTTGTTAAGATGTCTTCTATTGGGATTACCATTGTCTTGAAGGGAAGTGGGTGATTTTTTTTTGTTTGGGGGGGGGGGGTTCTTTTGTAGATTGCTGGATGTTGACACATTTGCTTATGTAGCAGTCGTCAATCATATAGCATGTATATCTTTTCAATCATTCTTTTTCTATGTTAATATGTTTAATCAATATATTTGACTAAATTTTGTTGCCAATTGATTGGCTGTATAAAATTTTAATTTATTTTTTAACTTTGTGAATATAGTATTCCGTAGTTTATAAGACATCTTCTCTCTTGGTGCTGTTTGTAATAAACTAACTTATTATTTGAACATCACAAATTTACAAAAAGAACTGCTTTGAAGTATAAAAATGCCAAATACTTTTAGCTTCTGAAGAGCATTGACAAATTTTTTTACTCCAGTTATATTGAGAATGCTCAATATTTGGTCTTTTCATGTCTTCCCCGTCCAAGATCGTTCAGTTTAACATATTCTGTAACAATCTCCATCTCAAGTCACCCTTTTACTTGCTTTATTCCTGCCCATGCCTACCTTCTTTGATTGTTCAAGCTGAACTTGACACTTATGTCCAAAGGAGTCTCTCTTTGCTTTATAAGAACAAACCAGTCCTGAATCCTATATTTATGTTAAAGTGCTTTTATGCTTACACTAATTCTACATGAACAGTTATGTGCAATGTTATGTATATTATGGGTAAGTTTACTCTGTCTCATTGAAAAGTTGTTTGGAATATGTCACACTAGTTGTGTTTTCGCTTTTCAGATGGAATTTAATGTCATTCTTTTAGTTTCTCAATTCCAAACCTGTGTATCAGGTTGCTTAAAATATATGAATTCTTAGTGTGTTATCCTGTGCAACAGTACTCTGATGAAGACGATAAAAGTAATCATGTTATGCAGTTAGTGGATGAAGATGAATCTACTACAAACAAGGGCAAAGTCTTGAGCATTTCTATTATAAATTCTTGGTCTCAACGAGCTGCGGAGGATCATGACGAGTCTGCCCTTATTAGTTTGTTAAATGCGTATCGGGATGCATGCCATTTCGGAACTGAATCAACTGATAGTGGCTCATGCTATACAATTCAAAACAGTGAAACTTTCTGCAATTTAATAACCTTTGTTCTTCGGGAGGCCAATAATATATTTTGCGGGCTATTGAAGATATCATCCTCCACTTGCAAGAAAGAGACTATACTGGAAATGAAGAATACTTCAAAATGGAAAAAATTGAAGCCACTTTTGAAGTCATATTTGAGGAGTACATTATTTCTGTTGAATCAGGTCACTGACTCGGAGTTACTGGCTCTCTCCTTGACCAGACTCCGAGCTTCTATAATATTCTTTGCTGCCTTTCCATCTTTACTGCAGAGACTCATCAAGGTACTTTAATTTAATATAACTATATAAAGATAGTGAATATAATACATTTTTTGTTGTCATGGATGGAAATTAACATCTGTTGATTATGCCAAAGAGTTTCGGGATGTTCAGAGTCTACAAACAAATTTGTTAATGGGTATATGATTGATGGTGTTGTTTTACAGTTACCTTTCTTTTTATGAATGTGTATCTATCGTTTAGGTTTAACTTAGGCTGCTATTATTTGTGTGGGTGCATCTTTTTCGCTTTAGCAACGGGGGAAGGAGAATTGGATTTAGGTACATTGTTTATATATTAATCTGGTGCATTTTTTTTTGCAGTTGTTTGAGAAATGTGGCAATGTAAACAACTTCTAAGCCAATAAGATCTTTATTTAGTATGCATCTGCATAACATTACTCATGCAAAAAGAGGGAATTAGTAATGCATGAATATATTAAATACCATTCACCATTCACCATCCATTAGCCGTCATTCATCATCAATCATCAATCATCATATCAATGTCGTTAAATGTTTTTTCTTCTCCTAATTGAGTATCTTGTTAGGTGGGTATGTTACCAAGGGTCAGTAGTAATAAATAAGATATCCGTAATAATGGTACATGCTTCACAACCCACTTTGTTGCCTCTTTTCGCTCTTTGTTGTAGTTTGGGCTGAGAAGAGAAGGGAAAACAGGGGCGGGGGAGCTAAGGTTTTATACTAGGCATTCAGGTTGTAGATCAAATCCACCTTCTTTGCTTCTTTCTTGTTGAGCGATTTGTTGGCGTGATATTAATGTCTCAGATCATTATTATGAGTTCCAAATTCAAGCAAAATCAACAGACAACGAAAGTTTTGACAATTAATATCATTTAGTGTTGATGATATACATGTTATCTAGCCTCTAGCCTCTAGCCTCTAGCCTCTAGCCTCTAGCCTCTAGCCTCTAGCCTCTAGCCTCTAGCCTCTAGCCTCTAGCCTCTAGCCTCTAGCCTCTAGCCTCTTGGTAATGACGAGTAATATATTCCATTACTGTTAATATCTTCCCAGTTTCAAGTATGCATATAGGAGAAATGCTAGTCTTTTCCTTCAGTCGAGAAGAATTAAGGTATTCAATGCTTTACTGTATGCGCACATGCTATCGAGCCTTCCAACCCATCTCTGGCCATCCAAAAGTCCCCAAATTCTAATGCGGATGTGGAATCACATCAGCAGAGGCCTACAATTAACATCGTTCAAGCAATAGTTATGAGGATGTGACACATTATATTGCGGCTGAGAACCCACATCAGCAAATGACCAAGTTAGATTCAATTCCAAAAAATTCAATCTGCACAATTTGTTGTGTGGACGTTCCTTTTATTCAAAAGAGGCAGTCTCTCTCTCTTCCTCCCACATTTGGACCGAGGATAAAGACCCTTACCTTCTTCCGCTTCATGGCTGATCAAACCCATTCTCTCTCTCTCTTCAATTTTATTTTCTTCTTTTGCTTGTTCATGTTTATCATTAGCTTTACATGAAAACGATTTTGTTCTTGGCCCCTTACAAATAAATATTGCATCCTGGAGCCCAATGTCAGTGTCTATATAGATCTTCAAATATTACACAAACTTATAACATGTGAAATAAGTGTCTGTTAGTTGGCAATATAATAAACATACATTTGTGTGGATGTATGAAGATTACATTAATATTTCACTTGCCTAAGATGCCCAAATGAAGTTAGATAGCGAATCAAGAGGCTTGAGCCTTGTGGAAATGTTACCATTCTTGTGTAAGATTCAAGTTCTGGGTGTGGGGTGGACGGTGAATGATTTGGTTGTTTCATTCTGCGAGAAGCATTTGGTTAAGATTTCCTGGTTGTTTACTGAAGAACTCTATTGACTATTATACATTTTGGACTTGATTGATATTTTTATGTTGGTTTCCAATTTCAATAAATATTTGACTATAGTTATGCACCTTCAACTATCATTTTCCTGGAAGTCTAAGAATCATCCCTATGAAGTTATCATTTTTTTCAAGTAAATAGCTAGACACTTCCTTTTGCAAATTCTGTGTCATCCAGACATTGCTATTCAATGGTTCTGTATTTTATGCAGATTTCAGTTCACTTGTGGGCAACAGGAGGAGGGGATCTATCATCGCGTTCTTTCCTTGTAATACGGGATGTAGCTGTTGTGTTTAGCTCCAGTTGTTTTGACACCTGCTTCACAAAAACATACAAAGCCTTTATTGCTCGCTGCAAAGTTGTAGAAATCATTGACATCCAACATATAGAATTTCTAAAGAAATCCTTTGTCGAACTTTGCTCACTAGATGTGCAGAAATCATGTAGCAAGGCACTTGTGTCTGTTCAGCAACTTGCCAAGATATTGCAACAGGGTCTAAGAACAAAACGAAAGGTAAGCATTGGGCACTGTTTCCGTTACCGTCGGTTTCATTGGGTACATACAATATTATGTGGTTTGTTAATGTTAGAGGTTTATTCCTATTCTGGAAACATCATTATAATATATGTTGAATAGATTTTGATCCTTACGCTTTATTATTTATTTATTTATTGTCCTTCGCAGGAAGCTATAAAAAGTATATGCACTTGGCAGTATGCTAACTGCATTGATATATGGGTTTTGTTCATATCAGCAAATGTGCATGATTACAGTCTTCAGACATTGTTTTATATGACAATTCAGCTTGTGAATGGAGTGATTTACTTGTTTTCTGGGCCTAGATATTTCCCTTATAGGCTCAAGTGCATTCAGTGGCTAAATAGACTCTCCTGTTCTAGTGGGATATTCATCCCCGTTGCATCATTTGTTTTGGATGTTCTGGAATATAATACTGGCAGGGATGGTGGAAAACATCAAAAAGCAATCAACTTCTCATCATCCTTAAAGGTAAGAAATGATTAATTAATTTTTTTAATCAGTTTAAGCTTTGTGTTTTTGTTTCTTCTCTTAATCTTAAAAGATTATTTGCACAATCTCAACCTTCTCGATCAAGTTTATTTAAAGAGTGATTTAATTTGTGCTACAGCTGCCAAAAAATTGGTTAAAATCTCGAAAGTTTCAAGAGGAATGTGTTTTCTCAGTTATTGAGATGCTATCATTGCACTTTGCTCAATGGAGCTACCATATTTCCTTCCCCGATCTAGCAACCATTCCGCTCATCCGGCTAAGAAAGTTTTATGAAATATCAGCTGTTGAAAGTATGAGGCGTACGGTAAAGCACCTGATTGATAAGGTACGTGCTCGTTTTATATGATGGGCAGCCTGTTATAATGTTGGAATTTCTCCTAAATTGTTCATATAAATCACTTCCAGTAGAATATTTTTGATTGGCTGTAGATTTATGACGCCTTATATTCTTTTAAATGTTCAATAGCTTACTCATATAATACAGTACTCTGAAGCAAAATTGGGGCGATAAAGTGTCATTTGATGTTGGACAATTCAAGTCTGGTCAAGTTTGTATGAGTTTGTTTTCAAGTCAATGTTTTCTTGGATCTTTTTCTTATATGACAGTGACCAAGTGAGTGGGAGAACAAGTCATTTACCCCCGCCGGGGGGGGGGGGGGTGGACTGAGTAGAACAAGACTGTTGATTTTTGTTTGGATAATTTTTGTTTTTTCTTCAATTATTAAACTTGACGCACTAAGCTGTTGCAATAGTTTTTCATGTAATGGGCGGACAAAGAAGTAATACTTAATAACATCTAAAGATTGTGTACTTAACAAAAAAAAAAGAAAAAAATTCTAAGATTGTAACGTGCATGACTTGTGCTACAGGTGGAGCAAAATGTTGAGTTTGTGCAAAAGAAAAGAGACGAGGTAGCCTTTTCGCCAAAAGATCAGCAAAACGTTGAATCATTTCTTCAGGTTTGCTTTCCTTTTCTCCTTTGTTGTCAGCTTCCAACTATCCAAGGCACTGATGCAACTTCTTCTAACTTCAATATGTGGTTGTTGTGCAGCTTGAAAAGGGTAGTCTCAATTCTCCATTTACTCAATATTACAAAAGTGTCATGGAAAAAGCTGCCTCGAGGAATTTGCATATGAATCAAAAGATAAGGTACGTAGAATATATATTTACTTTCACCTTTGTTTCAATTAGTGACCTAAAACTGTATTGTGGGTGAATATCTTGTAGTTGATGATCAAAAATGACCCTGCTCTAAGTCCCACAACATGAGTAAGAGTAATAATGATGGCCTGAAAGCTGCTAACCTAAGTTCTTTCTTAGGGCAGGATAACCTTAGTGTCTTTGCATGTTGTATGCACAAAAAATAGGAAAAAAACAAACAAGTTCTCAAGGTTGATGTCTGGGTTTGACTTACGGTGCACATAAATGACACCTTTAGACACGCGTTCAACACTTCCATTTACGTGTTCACAATTTAATGCTCATCCTATTACAAATGACTAATTGTACTATTCGAAATCCTAGGGAGTGATGCGGAGAACATAAGTATGGATACCATAGGATGTTGGTACATGCGATACCTGGTTCTTCTTTCTTTGTTACTTTTTCTGCAATTAATTGTTTGATCAGACCTGACAATCAGTCTTTCAACCTTAAAATTTCACAGTTTCTGAAATTTCATCCTAGCAGTCTAAAACCATCAAAAGATCCCAAATACACACCTATGAACTAATTTTTCCTGATTTGAGCAGAAAATATCTTACTTTTTTATTTTATTTTATCATTTATTATTTTTTTAATACTTTTGAAAGACCCTAAATCTGGAGTTCTTCTCATATATTTTAGCCACAAATGTAAGCTTCATAATCAGCAGATAGGAAATTCCCAAAATATGCTAGATTTTTAAAACATATTTAACCATATCTATTTCTGACCAATAACAGTAAGCTATGAATAAAATTTAAAATAGATTTTAACTAAACATGAAAGTTGACTGACAAGTGATGACTATGGAGGGTTGGAAATGTGCTCCATCTTTAAGTTAAGCCAACTTCTGATTTAAGTATACTTTTCATTGAAGTGTGTTATCAAGGCATAATATAATAATCTAAGGGAATAATTTCCCTTATATTTTAGTCACAAATCTAAGATCAACAAGCAGCAGCTAGAAAATTCCTAAAATATGCTCGACTTTATAACATATGAAACCATATCTTTTTATGAGTTCTGATCAATTACAGTAAGCCATGAATAAACTTAGAAAAATAGATTAACTAAACAAATGTTCTAAAAGGCGCTAGGCGGGAAGTGGGCGGCTGAGGGGGCCTAGCGCCTAGGGGGCCTTGGCGAGATTTTTTATTTTAAGCCAATTTTAATATTTTATATTACATTTATCCAAACAAGACAATAATATAAAGCAAAACAATCTATAATAAATATAATAAAGGTCTCTGCTTAAAGTTTAAACACATATTCATATTGCTAATGCCAAAGTTCAAACATAAACATGCAATTGTTCAAAATTCAAATATATTTTTAACGTATTAGTTTTATTCATAAACAAGATTGCTATTAAATAATAAAATTTAAAATGTCAAGAATTTAATTCAATATTAATATTTAATAAACTAAACATAAATTTAAGAATTATATTGAATTAAACTAAATATTATAAATGTATCATCATTTATATAATTTGAAGTTGGTACAAGTTCAAAAAATTATAACTATAATAAAATTATCCATTTTGACTTGATATTGTTCACTTCTTGTCGTGATTTGATATGCTATAACATGTATTATGAGTATGATAAATTATTAGAAAAATATATATATCCAGATCTGGTTTGGGTATTTATTAAAATAAAAAAACCTCTTCACCTAGACCCCACTTAGGCCCCCGCCTAATTTTTTAGAGGGATTTTTTTGCCACCTTGGACCTAGTTGAGGTGCCGGGGGGTCTAGCGCCTAGGAGAGGCGCTAAGGGAGGCCTAGCACCTAGGCGGACCTAGGCGGGATTTTTAGAACATTGAACTAAACATAGAAGTTGACTTTGCAGGGTTGGAAGCGGGCTCCATCTTGAAGTTAAGCCAACTTCTGATTTGATTATACTTTTCCTCGACAATCTAATTGCATCATTAAAGTGTTACAAGGCATAATATAATATAATGTTTGTTTGGATCGCCAATATTTATCCAACATGTTTGTTTGTATCACCAATATTTCATCCAACCAGAAAGAAAGATTGGTCTTTTGATCTAAAATTCTAAATCATTTGAACATGGAACCTGTAGATGCCCTACGCGAACCAAATCTTAAGAATCAAGTCTTTGGACCGCCAAGCTTGTCTATCTGCAAAGCAAGTGGTCTTACTAAACAAATAATTTCAATGCTACGTTTGTACGTTAATCCTTGTCTGTCAAACTTTAAATAGGACTTGGTGCAGTCGCTACCAGTAGTATTTTGTACGATATGCTTCTTTTGTGGTGTGTTTCGTACTTTTGACGAATTAAAACTTTTTGTGGCATTGGTTTCATTTATACTGAAGCTGTAAGGTGACAAAGGCTAGTGTTCTTTTTCGTTTTAGATCCGCTCTTCTGTAATTTATAACCTAGGAGAGGAATAGCACATGTAGCTGAAGATGATTTTTGATGGCACATTTTTCTATCTACATGCATTTGATTAATTATTCTAGGATGTAATCTTTTAGCTGCAGCTTCCTTCAGCAGAAAAGCTTGAAGGGACAGGTTCCAAATGATATGATTGATGCCGTGAAAGGCGATTCAGAGAACAGATTTCTTCCTGTAGATGGTGAAACCCTTGAAGGAAGAAAAGTATAGTTTTGAAAGTACAATGGTGAGTTTCTTGGTTGCATTTGTTAGAGATTATGTATTTGTAATTAGCCTCCGTTTTTCAGAGTTACATACCCTTGAATTGGGAAAATACAATTTTAGGCAACAGTCGGATTATATTCTGTATAACAATTTTTCCTTCATCAGAAATAAAACATTTCATTTGATTGGTTTTAAGTGTAGGCTATCGGATCGGTCTCTTAACAATACAAATGATCTCTATCACTTGATTTTGTTGCTGTGAATCAGGTCCATTTGGATCTGGGGCGAGTGTAATGATCTGGTTTTAAGAGATCTATTTATATTTTACTTAGCTTTGTCACGGGATAGAACAAAGTTAGTATTTTATTTTAAAAAAAAATTTGGGGTTTCTTTATTCGCTTCTGCTATGGGGGTTTTCCAATCTTTGTAGAGGCTGTAAATCTGCTTCCTTTAGATTTCTTGTGTTTTTCACTTCTTATATGGAGGTGGAATACTTGTTCTACCTATTCAATTTTTTTACTCGCTTGTGCCTAAGCCCGTAAAATGAGCAAATAGTTTGAGTTTCCCTACTCAAAATATAAATGATTTAAATATGAGTAAATTTTAAAATTAAATAAATTATTCGAACCTCTTTAAATTATAATTTTTTATTAATATTCGAATTATATTTGTTCAAAAAGTTTAAACTGTTTTGAAATTAAATATTGTGAATTAAATTTGAATAACTCAGTTTGTTTAACTCAAGTTGGCTTTTTCTGTTTTTTATTTTATTTTTTATTTATCCAAGTAGTTCCATTATATTCTCGAGGAGAATTTTGGTGCACGTGGTGTGCAACAACATTGATGGTCATACCAACTGTGAAAACATTGTGATAAATGTGATGGTAATGCATGGATTCTTAGAATTTTTGGCCCATTAGAACATATATATCAAAAATCTTTTCTTTTCTTTGTGTTTCGATGTGGAAGGCCGCGTCAGCATATGGTGGTAGCCTCTACAAGAAAAACCCCGAATCAGCATGGATTATCCTACTTTATTATTATTATTATTAAAGTCGGATTATTATTTTTTTAAAAACTTTTTTTTTCTAACAATAAATGACTTAATAATGAAACAATAAAAAAATATAAAATAAAATAATATACTCAATCTGCAAACTGTTGCATGGTGTAGCGACTACAACTGGAACCAAGCTTAATAAAGTCACCAAAAGCAAAGCACCAAGCTTAATAAAGTGACCAAAAGCAAAGCAAGTGAATCAAAGCAAGTAGTAGTAATAATAATAATAATAATAATAATAATAATTGGACAATGGAAGGAAGGTAAAATAAAATAATACATTCAATATGCAAGCCGCTACATGATGTAGCGGTGCGACTAGAACTAAAGTGAGTGAACCAAGCCGCTATATGGTGTTGCAACCGGTTGCCATAGATTGGATCACTATATATATATATATATATATATATATATATATATATAATTGTATTTCATTGGGTGGTGGATCATGGATCGTGGACAGTGGCGGAACTAGAACGCTTTTATAGGGGGGGGGGTCAAAATATCAATAAAAAAATTATTTATTTACGCTTAAAAGTGCTTCTTTCGGTTGTACAACTAAGAGGAGGCAACTGTATCCCACGAGTCTGCATAGTTTAAAAATGTCTCATAATTTGTTCGTTTTCAATTGTTGAAAAAAATATCTTTCTCAATATAAACTACCAGACTGTAAAGACGAAGAAGAAGACTTTAAAATTTGTTCGTTTTCAAAATTTGTTCGTTTTCGATTGTTGAAAAAATATCGCTTATTTAATTCCACAAAACAATACTCCTAGTTCTAAATGAAAATATTTTTTAATTTTTTCTCACAATTTTATTTTCATATTATTTAAAATATACATGAACATGTAATAATCTAATATTTATCTTTTAAAGTTTTAACTAAATGCATCTACATAAAATACATTTTTTTTATCTTCTTGAATATTAGTTATGAATAAGTTAAGTAATCATAATGGATTTATTATTAAATGATAGAATAATAAAACTAAATTAATTAAAATTCACTACAAAATATTTATTTAATTTAATACTTTATAGATCATTAAACAACTGTCCCATGCCCATGCCCCCGCCCATGCCCATGCCCATGCCCATGCCCATGCCCATGCCCATGCCCATCTTCTTATTATGCTTCGTGGATCGGGGGTCGGGGTCGGGGTCGGGGGAGAGAGAGAGCAAGCTACATAACAAGAAGAAAAGTAAGAATCAAAAAGAAGATTCTATTTGGACAATTTTGTAAAAACGAGTTACATTAAAATAATACACTGTTGTTTTTCAGATGACCTTTATTATATAAATATTTTACAATTGTAACTATTTGCTATATAAATTCAACTTATTTTTTAGATTGTCCAAAATAAATTGTTCATTGTGAACAGTATCTAGAAAGTAAGCTATATATGTTGTTACTTTTCTCTCTCTCTATATATATATTATATATGTGTAAGTAATGCTATGAATACAAATTATACACAAATTTATGCACTAATAATAAAAAAAAGTAGGAAAAATAAGAAATGAGACCTATTATTAGATATTTTACATATTTTCATTAATAATATACTATCTCCGTTCTATAATAATAGTCGTTTAAAAAATTCATTTAATATTATCATTTAAAAATTAAAATTTGTATGAAATTCCATCACTACACCTTTATGGGAAATTAAAAATTATTCATACAAGAGAGAAAATTTATTGGAACAATGAGAAAAGTTAGGGATAATATAAGAAAATAAATAATTTATTCTCTTAGAAAGTTATAAACGACAAATAAATTGGAATAATTTTTTTTTTCTAAAAAAAATACAGTTATTATGGAATAGAGGTAGTACAATATATGAATCTTATTTTTTGTGCATAATTTTTTGAAAATTGATATCTTCACAAGGAAAATTAATATTTTCACAAGACTCGTCACATAAATAGTAAACGAGACACACAACCATGTGAATGAAGTCTTGTAAAAATACCAAATTTTTTTATGAAAATATCAATTCCCAATTTTTAATATACAGTTTGTGCGTATGATATTATTCATATTATAGATTTGTGAAGTTGTTTTTGTAAGATAGGGTAAGGTAGGTAGGTAGGTAGGGTGGGTAAGGTAGGGTAGCGTAGGGTAGGGTAGGGTTGGTTGGAGTCCATTCCAATTTCCATGTGTTGAGTTGTTATGTAAATGTCAAAAACCATTCAGCCCGACCAATTAATAACCAAATTATCTAATATTTGTTGAATGATCGAGACAGTTTATGAGAATACGAGTTCTTCTATATAATGCGACAAGAATTAATGTATAAATTTTTGTTACGAGTAAATATAATAATATGATTCATTAATTTATATAAATATATTAATAATATTTGATTAATAGTTTAATTATTTGTGACAAAAGTCGACGTACTTTATAATTGTAAAATAATTTTTTTGAAATTTTTTAAAGACTGTTGATAATATCAGAATATTATTCAAATTATCAGAACAAACATGCGTTATTGCTAAATATTAAAAATATTATTAAAAACAAATGTAAAATTAAATCTAAATATATTTCTTTGGCAACATAAATGTATGTATATTGCTCTTGCAATTAATTATTAGCAGCCCTTCTAAATTGTAAAAGGGATATTCAATAAGCAACCATCGGCCTGCCACTATTTTAAGTCAATATTTTATTGTTAATTCATTATAGAGTTTTGCAGACACGCATTGAATGACGTCATTGAATAATATTCTCCTGCCTTCCTTTCTAGTTCCTACATCCTTGCCAAGTCTTCTCCGTTTCAAAGATTTTTCTATTCCTTTCTTCTATGAGTCCGTCTAGGAGGACATTATTTTAATAAATTTTTTATAATACCTTTAAAAAATATATAGTATTTATTTTAATTGAAATTTTTATAAAAAATAATATTTTAAGTATAATTTGGATACATACAAAAAACAATTATTTCTTGTATGTATCCAAATTACACCTAAAATACTATTTTTTATTAAAAAAAATAGTTGAAATAAATACTATACATTTTGTGGGAGTTACTACAAAAAAACCAATTTTTTTTTTTTATTTTTATGACTCCCAAATAATTTATGAGATTTATTAAAAGTTCAATTTTTACGGAATTCAATTATTTGGGTGTCATTTGGATATATGTAAAAAACAGAGTTGCACCATAAATAGTCTGTGCAACTCTATTTTTTACATATATTCAAATGACACCCAAATCACTGAATTGCGTAAAAATTAAAGTTCCAATAAATCTTCTAAATCATTTGGAAGTCATAAAAAAAATATTTACCCGGTGACTATCCCTGTCGGTAAAATCCGACCCCCTAGCATTTTTAATAAATCAATGGTTCTTGAAAAGGATGGAGCGACCCTCACTCAAATGTCTCACTAGTATTTATGGTATCCAAATCCAATAATTCAAATTTTATGTCTCTGTTTTGTTTTTTATAAATAAGATAAATATTAATTTTTAAAAGTCAATTATATATATTTTTAAATTTAAAATTGACACGATTCTTATAAGTTTTCAAAACAATAAATTTTATAATCGATAATACTTTTTAGGTAGTCGTTTATGATATTTATAATTATATTGATATAAACTAAATGAATTTATCTCAATTTTGAATTTGAAAATGTTTGAAATTGACTTTTTAAAAATCAATATTAATCTTATAATTTGAAACAGAACAAATATTATCGTTGCCTAACTAATTTTTATTTATTTTTAAAATTAATAATAAATATGTGAATAAATAGTACATAACAACAGTACATGAGATGAGACAGTAAAATGAGAGACGAATTTGTTGGTACTTCGAGTACCCTCAAATTAGTTTTTATGAACACCATAATCTCTTTTCAAATCCAGATATTAAACTGAATTTTTTTATTATATATATATATATATATATATACAGTCAGGATCAAGAGCACTCTTCTTAAATAGCACTCCGCCTTAAATAGCACTCTGTGATCAAAACGACGTAGTTTTTGGAGGACGCGGTGGCATTTTTGTAAATATAATGCCACCGCGTCCTCCAAAAACTACGTCGTTTTGATCACAGAGTGCTATTTAAGGCGAAGTGCTATTTAAGGAGAGTGCTCTTGATCCCCTCTATATATATATATATATATATATATATATATATACACCACGGATCCAGTCCGGTCTCCCGGACTGGACTTAAAATACGGACCCCAAAATTTTTTTTTTTTTTTGCTTTTTTTTTTTTTGAAACAACTAAAAAAAAAAAAAAAAAAATTTATGGAACTGAAATTTTTCCATAATAAAGTGTTTTGGGCGTGTTTTTAACACCTACCCCAACCAATGTATGTACAGTCTGCCCAGACTGTACAGACATATTTCGTTATAGGCATCCAAATCACGCCCAAAACACTGTATTATGAAAAAATTTCAGTTCCATAAATTTTTTTTTTTTTTTTTAGTTGTTTCAAAAAAAAAAAGCAAAAAAAAAAAAAAAAAAAAAGGTCCGGATTTTATAAAATCCGGGAGTCCGGACCTGATCCGGACTCTATATATATATATATATATATATATATATATATATGGATTGATCCATAACTAACGCTCGCTGTAAGAATAAAATTATTTTTACAACAAATCTCAACCGTCTAGCCGTCCATCAAACGTTAAGAAGGACATTGATATTTTTACAAGGCTCTCATCACATGAATAGAATAGTAACAAGGACTCACATTCATATGACTGTGTGAGTAAAATTTTATAAAGATATCAATTTTTCTTATGAAAATATCAATTCCTAATTTTTAATATACGATTTGTGCGTATTGATCATATTATTCATATTATAGATTTGGGAAGTTGTTTTTATAGGGGTAGGCATGGTTGGTTGGAGTCAATTCCAATTTCCATGCGTTGAGTTGTCATGTAAATGTGAAAAACCATTCAGCCCGACCAATACCCAAATTATCTAATATTTGTTGATGATTGAGACAGTTAGTATGAGTTCTTCTATATAATGCGACAAGAATTAAGGTACAAATTTATAATATCAGAGTATTATTTCCTAAATTTATAATATAATGCGACAAAAGTTGACATACTTTATAATAGTAATATAAATTTTTTTCAATTTTTTTTAAAGATTGTTGATAATATCAGAGTATTATTTCCTCCTAAACATTAAAAATATTATTAAAAATAAATGTAAAATTAAAGCTAAATATATTTCTTTGGCAACATCTTTCTAATAAAATACAAATGATTTTGAATTTTCCGCTCACTCAATAAATCATCTGAGCCGTTCAAAATTTAAAATAAATTACACCGTTCATATAATGCCGGATGTACGGGAATAGTAAATTTATATTGCTCTTGCAATTAATTATTAGCAGCCCTTCTAAATTGTAAAAGAGATATTCAATAAGCAACCATTGGCCTGCCACTATTTTAAGTCAATATTTTATTGTTAATTCCTTCTAGAGTTTCCCAGACACACATTGAATGAAGTCATTTAATAATACTACTAGTAATATTCTTCTGCCTTCTTTACCTAGTCTTTTCCGTTTCAAAGTTTGCAAATCCCGAACATTTAATCTCACTCCATCATTTCTTATCCTTTCTCTTATAAATTAATGCTTCTAGAAAAGGATGGAGCGACCCTCACTCAAATTATTAATTTTTTAAAAGTCAATTATATATATATATATATATATATATATATATATATATATAAAATTAAAATTGACTTGATTCTTATAAATTTCCAAAATAATAAATTTTATATTCGATAGTACTTTTTAGGTAGTCGTTTATAATATTTATAATTGTATTACTATAAACTAAATGAATTTATCTCAATTTTGAATTTAAAATTGATTTTTTAAAAATCAATATTGATCTTATAATTTAAAACGGAACAAGTATTATATCGTCTAACTAATTTTTATTTATTTATAAAATTAATAATAAATATGTGAATAAATAGTACATAACAACAGTACATGAGATGAGACAGTAAAATGAGGGACGAGTTTGTTGGTGTTTCGTGTACCCTCAAATTAGTTTTTATGGACACCATAATCTCTTTTCAAATTTGGATATTAAATTGAAAATTTTCATTATATATATATATATATATATATATATATATATATATATATATATATATATATATACACCACGGATCCAGTCCGGTCTCCCGGACTGGACTTAAAATACGGACCCCAAATTTTTTTTTTTGAAACAACTAAAAAAAAAAAAAAAAAAATTTATGGAACTGAAATTTTTCCATAATAAAGTGTTTTGGTCGTGTTTTTAACACCTACCCCAACCAATGTATATACAGTCTGCCCAAACTGTACAGACATATTTCGTTATAGGCATCCAAATCACGCCCAAAACACTGTATTATGGAAAAATTTCAGTTCCATAATTTTTTTTTTTTTTTTTTTAGTTGTTTCAAAAAAAAAAAAGCAAAAAAAAAAAAAAAAAAAGGTCCGGATTTTATAAAATTCGGGAGTCCGGACCTGATCCGGACTCTATATATATATATATATATATATATATATATATATATTATATATACAACATATCTCAAACGTCTAGTCATCCATCGAACGGTAATGAGGAAGTCATCTGCAGTTTAATATGGGGGACCTCGCAATTTAGTTTCGCGAACGAAAAAATTATCTAAAATATCATTCTTCCGTTCACAGAACTAAACTGCAGACGCTAGTTATGTCATGTGTTAATATCATTAACACAACAACGCTTTGCTCATATCACCCGTCCGCAGAACTAAAATGCGGACGCTGATCAGTATATTTTCCATTAAAATTTAAACGATTGCGTTTTAAGGTAAATTACTCGTTTGCAGAACTAAACTACGGACGATGTGATGAGTCCTTTATAAAATGATTTAGTACTTATGTCTATTTGCGTTTTTCATAAAACGCAAATAGGAGGAAAAATAGGAAGTGGCCTATTATTAGATATTTTACATATTTTCATTAATTACATACTACCTCAATTCTATAATAATAGTCGTTTTAGTTTCATGTACATGAATTAAAAAACTCATTTAATACTACCATTTAAGAATTAAAATTTGTTTGAAATTTCATAACTACCCCTTTATGTGAAATTGAAAATTATTAATACAAGAGAGAAAATTTATTGGGAAAATAAAAAAAGTTAGGGGTGATATAATAAAATAAATAATTTATTCTCCTAGAAAGTTGTAAACGACAAATAAATTGAAACACATTTTTTCTACTAAAAAAATATTTATTATGGAATAGAGGTAAGACTGATCATTCGGTTATAACGAACCGAATAGACTATTCGGTTGTAACTGAATATCAAAAATTTCATAATTTAACTATCCGAACTACTAACCAAATTTGGGTAATAACCGAATTACCGAATTACCGAATTGTATGTTCAGGTATTCGGGTAATAACCGAAACAAAAATGGTTGGACAAATTTACAGAGACTCAAAACTCAAAAGAAATCAAGAATATTGAACCCAAAAAATGTCTCTTTTACAACTGTAACAAGCCCAATAGACAATTATTACCCGAGGAACATGTAAAAGAAGCAAAACAAAGAGATCCTAACCTCTCAATTTCAAATGAATTGACTTTCAGTTTCAAATGAATTCAGCAAAATTAATCTCAAAAGCCAAGTAATCAACAACCGTCATGTGACGCCCCCAAAATAGGTATACATCACCCATCTTTAGTCGTCAAATATATGATACAAACATACAAATACAACTTAATAATACAACTATCGTGTAAAATACGACAAAATATAAATTGAGAGTTTTAATAAGAATATTGTCATCTAGACAATATCCATACTCAAAGGAGTGTTCATTACATTTATTATCACACTATTTAATAGAATAGTGAGGACTACTAATACTATCATCTGGACTGTCACTTCGTTCCCCAACTAGTCCCGGCTACGTTCTCATTTCCTAAAGAGAACAATGAAAGAAAGGGGTGAGCTCAACTAGCCCAATAAAAAATATTATGACTAAGATAATGTAGAATAAATTATCATTAGTCTTTAACAATGTTAAACTGATAAAATATAACAAACATCAAGTTTAACTGCAGCGGAACAAGCAATCCATTTAAAAAGTCAAGTAGAGAATAAAATCTACTATCTTTTATGATTTAAAAGGTTTTTCATCACTTTTATCGCTGAGACTCGGCTTAATAAATAATTCACATCATCCCTGCACTACGGCCAATGATATTCATTAGTATCACAACCACAAATTATCCATGCACTACGGGCCAAGGATATTCGTGTATTCATCAATGGTCATGATCATGTCAACAACTGTCCATCAATGCACTACGGGCCAATGAAGACTTTTACCACATCATTTGTAACATTACAGTCATGATTATACCGATTAATCCCTGGTGATAATCATACCAAGTCCATCTATGCACTACAGGCCACAGATGACTTTCAATATAATATAAACATGAGGATGATGACAATGATATAAGAATTCAATAAAACAAGTTCAAGAATTAATTTATCCAGGAACTAATAACGTCCAAATTGTCAACATGATACTTATTTGTAGAGTAAAATTTAAGAATGCTCAGAAGAATATTTACATGAAAAGATACTGGATGAAGCGTAAATTTCAAGGTATTCCACTAATTTTATGGAGTATAGAAGTCAAAACTTTATCCAACTGAGTATAATAAAGAATGGAATAACAAAAGAAATCACCAGGCATGCGATAGACCGCACAGACAGGTTATTCTAACAGAATAATAAATAACGAAACCAGGTTAGGCGAAATTCGCACCGACAAGATATTCCAACAGAATAATAAAGAATGGAATAACAACAGAAATCACCATGCATGCGATAGACCGCACAGATAGGTTATTCCAACAGAATAATAAAGAATGGAATAACAATAGATATCACCATGCATGCGATAGACCGCACATACAAGTTATTCAAATAGAATAATAATTAATGGAACCAGGTCAGGCGTAATACGTACCGACATGATATTACAACAAAATAATAAATAACGGAACCAGGTCATGCGTAAACGCACAGACAGGATGTTCCAACAGAATAATAAAGAATGGAATAACAGAAGAATTTCACCATGTATGAGGTACTTCGTATAGACATGTTATTCCAACATAATGCTAAAGAATGAAATAACAGAAGAATTTCATCAAGTATAGGGTAGCCCGCGTATACAGGTTATTCCAACAGAATAATAAAGAATGGAATAACAGAAGTTCTCTTCATGAATACAAAAGAAATAATACCCCTTACCTTAGAAGAAACTGGATATAGGAGTAGTGAAGTAGCATAATACTTTTTTTCTTTCTCTCTAGAGAGGTCAACCCCAATTCGATATGGATCAAAGAGTAATGATTCGAATCATGGATCAAGAATGTGACGAAGCAATTAAGGGTGGAATATACCCTCTAGCAAAGTCAAATCCGGTAGTTTAAGTGAGAGCGTTTGTTAAGAAACCCGAACGAAGTTATTACGGGTAAGTTAATTATAAACTCTTGCGAAATCTATATCTTATTCGATACCAGTTCTACCCACTCTTTTATTTCTCCTTCTTTCACTCAATGTTTAAATTTGACTCCGAAGAAATTAGACTTTGATTTATCTGTTGAAACTCCATTGGGAGAAACCTTCGTTACCTCCACTATTTATAAATCTTGTTTGATTCAAATCAACACTTTCACGTTACCTGTCGATCTTATCTCTTTGAAAAAAATTTCATTTGATGTGATTTTAGGAACCGATTGGTTAACTATTCATCATACTTTTCATAAGGTTGTTATCTTTCATATTCCTAACCAACCTATTATGTGAATTCAAGTAACCAAACCACTAAAGTTAATCAGTGTTATATCAAGCCATATGTAAAGAGCCCCGATCCTTTCGTTATTGACTTACTTGTGTGGAATACACCGAAGCCAGACTATCCGTATGGGACACCGTGAATGAAGGTAGCAAGTTGATAGGTATCAATGTGACGTGCTATCCAAGTATTGGATGAGAGCCACAGTTTTGAATGATATTTCTATTGTTAATAAATTTCCTGACTTATTCTCTTAAGACTTCTTAGCCTACCCCTAGAGCGTGAAATCGAATTTTGTATTGACCCCAGTACAAAAATCATTTCTAAAACCCTTCAATATTCTTCACCTAGAATGAACGTATTATGCGCCAAAGACGTTGGCTCGAGCTGTTGAAGATTACGATCGTACCATTCAATATCAACGTGGAAGAGCGAACGTGGTAACTGACACGTTAAGTAGAAGATCGTATGCGTTTACGAGTGCGATGATGTTAACACAAAAACCTATTTCGTATAATTTACAAATGATGAAGATAGAGTTAAAAACTCTAGGGATCCACGTGAAGATAACGAATATATGAGTAGAATCAACTTTAATCGATAAAGTTAAAGTCGTTCAAGCTACACACCCGAATCTGATGAATGTGAAGAAGAAGGTTCAAGAAGGCATTATCTTAACTCTTGATTTAATTGGCCCATTTTGAAATTTTCGATCGAGTAGGAACTATGGCCTATAGACTCGTTTTACCACCAAGTATGTCGCGTGTTCATAACGTTTTTCACGTATCGTTGTTAGTAAAAACTTAGTCTTGGGGGACTTTGGAGCCAAATTTTGGAATAATTAATGAATCTGAAAAATTATGAAATCATGGGGTTTTATAGAGCATGTTACAAGCTTTCCATAGCCTCGAAAACGGACTAATTCTGATAACGGATGAAGAAGTTATGAAGATTTGAAGTATGTGTGTCAAAAGTTGCAAAATCTGAAAAATTGGAGTTAAGTGCCAAAGGTCGAGCGCCTAGACACAAGGCTCGGCGCTTAGAATCTGTTCTTGGGCGCCTAGGTGCTTGTCCAAGGCCAAATTTGGGTGCCTAGGCGCTGGTCAAGTGTTAAGCCAAAATCTTTCGGGACGACCTTTAGTAAATTTGGCATAACGTTTTCATACGAACTCCGATTGAGGTGATCCAGAATGATTCGAAAAGATAACGAGTAGACCTAAAACTTTCATTCTTTATATTTTGAGATTTGAGGTCGGTATCAAGGCCTAAAATGACTATTTTAGGGACTGATGTGCATTTAAAGGCAATCGGAAGACATCGGGCATACACGTATGCAACGTGTAATGTTTTCGATGATAAAGGTATTCAAGGTATCCTCACCTCTTCGGCATACTAGGTACGTATATAAATTTTGAGGGCAAAATTTCATAAGGAGGGGAGATTGTGAGACCCCAGATTTTATGAATAAAGATTTAAATTTCTCGAAATATGTTTTTGAATATTATGGTGTGGATTTGATATAATGTTATAGTTGTGGGCAATATTTACAAATTTTGCAAAGTAAACAAGTGGTTATATAATATTCGATTGGTGGGGGAATATTCATTTTAATAGGGAATATTCGTACGACGGCACAATCATTGGTGGACCCTGCAACAGAAGTATTGTCGTAGTAAGAAAACGACAGAATTATCTTTTATTAAAAATAACGGCGAAAGTGTTACCGTTAAAACTGTTGAACTACCCAGTAGTAAAAGTAAAGTAATACGCGTGGTTGCATAGTAGCATACAGTATTGATTATTGATGCTTATGTAAGAAGTAATTTAGTTATACTCAATTATTGCTACAGTAATTGCTGCATCATATCTCTCATATTATTGATTCAATTATTGTCACAGTATCATCTGTATAATATGTTATATTATTAAATCAATAATTGAGATGACAAAGTTATTCATATTATTATTTGCAATATTGACAATGTCTAGAAGTTCTGTCAAGGAGAGGTTTGGTCACCTAATTGCGCGCCAATAAGGAGAAATCCTTATCGGAAAGCCCCCTCTTTCCTGGGAACGACCTGGTTGTTAAATATTATGAGTTATAATATTAATGATGAATAAGTTCGTGTTAATTAAAGATGAAATTGATAATTCCATTGTGTGAGAAGTATTAGTGTTAGTGGAAATAGACATTTATTTCGATGATAATTAATGTCTGAAGGTTATATTGACCAATCGAGTAATTCACCAGATAAATGAGCAATTAATTGCTATTAATTCACATGCTTATTACTATGTGTTCACATGTGTTTACTATTGATTCACAGGATTTATTATTAGGGTAATTGGTGCAAGATTGATAATACTTGCATGACTAAATTAAAAATAGAGGTATAGATAAAGGTATTATACTATAATTAATTTTTTTACATGTTTAGAACTATTGAGTCACATGATTTATTATTGATTCACATGATTTACTATTAGGGGAGGTAGTGCAAGTTTGATAATACTTACAGGACTAAATTAAAAAAGAAGAAAAAGAGGAAGGTATTATACTATAAATTTTCGAGCACCAAAATGTGCAATTATTGAAACTATATTTTCCTATAAATAGAAGCTCATTCTTCCTTCATTTCTCACCAATTCACTAAAGCTTTAGAGTAATTATTATAGAGAGAATTTATAGAGAGAAAGGAGAAGAGAAGTCTGCTACCTCACTATTCCAGTATCCAGTCTTCTTTTGAGGTAATGGGTATTATTCTTTCGTATTCATGAAGAGAGTTATTTTCTTTCAATACTCGTAAGGGTTGTTATTCCATTCTTTATTATTATGTTGGAATAACCTGTCTATGCGAAGTACCGCATACATGGTGAATTTTTTATGTAATTTCATTATTTATTATTCTGTTGGAATAACCTGTCTTTGCGGTCTATCGCATGCCTGGTGAATTCTATTGTTATTTCATTCTTTATTATTCTGTTAGAATATCCTGTTTGTGCGAATTACGCATGACCTGATTCCATTCTTTATTATTCTCTTGGAATATCCTGTCTGTGCGGATTACGCATAACCTGATTCCATTATTATTCTGTTGGAATATCCTATCTGTGCGGTTTACGCATGACCTGGTTCCATTCTTTATTATTCTGTTGGAATAACATGTCTATGCGGATTATGCACGCCTGGTGAATTCTTCTGTTATTTCATTCTTTATTTTTTTTTTGGAATAACCTGTCTATGTGGATTACCACATGCATGGTGAATGATCCTTCGTATTCATTCCTTATTAAATTGTGGAAATGATCTGTATACGTGGATTACCGCATGGCGGGCGAAAATCCATTTGCAGTTTCATATATTCTATTATACTCAGTTGGTTAAAGTTTTGACTTCTATACTCCATGAAATTAGTAGAATATCTTGGATATTTGCGCTTCATCCAGCATCTTTTCATTGAAATATTCTTCTAAGCATTCTTGAATTTTACTCCACAAAGAAGTATCATGTTGACAATTTGGACGTTATTGATTTCAGGAAAAATTAACTTATAAATCTTTAAAATTTATTCTTGAACTTGTTTTATTAGATTATTATGTCATTGTCATCATCCTCATGCTTATATTGTGATGAAAGTCATCTTTGGCTTATGTGCATAGATGGACTCGGTATGATTATGACCAGGGATCATTTGGTATAATCATGACCTGTAATGTTATAAATTATGTGGTAAAAGTCCTCAGTGGCCTGTAATGCATTGATGGACAGTTTTTGGTATGATTATGACCAGAGATTATTCGGTATAGTCATGACCATTGATGATTTAATGAATATCCTTGGCCCGTAGTGCAGTGATGATTCGATGATGTGGTTTATTTATTAAGCTGAGTCTCAGCGATAAAAATTGGTGAAAATATTTTAAATCATAGAAAATAGTAGATATCATGCTCTACTTGACTCTTCTTGTAAGACCCCAAATAATTAATAAATGAAATTTAATTTCCTTTAATTATTATTTTGAATAGTAAGGGTTGATTTGATTAATGAGGATAATTATGGGTAAAATATGCAAATATTTCAAAATATACAAGTGGTTATAAAATATTCATTGTTGTCGGGGAATATTCGTTTGGTCGTGGAATATTCGTACTGTCGGGGAATATTCGTACGACGGCGCAGCCATGTGTGGGCCCCATAACAGAAAGCGATTGGAGGAAGAAAACGACAAATATAAGTTGTTTAAAAATAACGGCGTAGTTGTTACCGTTTACACTGTTGGAATACCCGGCGGTTAAAATACAGTAATACGCGTTGTTGCACAGTAGCACACGGTATTGCACAGTATTTTGAATTATTGATCCTTACGTAAGAAGGCACTACTCAATAATTTCTACAGGAGTTACTGTTCATTACTTTATTGATTCAATAATTGCTGCGTTGATATTTATATTATTATTGTTTCAATAATTGTCACTGCATAGTATTTTCCATTATCAGATCAATAATTCATATTATTTGAATAATATTATCAGATAACATTATTGACAATGTCTAGAAAGTTCTGTCAAGGAGAGGTTTGGTCATCTAATTGCGCGCCAGTAAGGAGAAATCCTTATTGGAAAGCCCCCTCTATCCTGGGAACGGCCTGGTTGTCAGTACTGTGATTCTGTAATATTATTTTTAATAATTAATTATTGATTATTATGATAAAGAAAATATTTATTTTATGTGGATATAGATGGAGAAAATTTTTAATGTGACAATTGTTGAAAATTAATATTTTATCTTTTTCTGATAAAATAGTTCATTTAAATATATTATTTTAATAATATATTAACGATGATATTTTTACAATGAATGTGGGATATATGAGTATATGAGAAGGTAGAGTATTTTTGTGGCATTAAATGTTTAACACATGTTTTGTGTGTCGGTGGACATAATTTTTGACCGAAAATTGAGTATAGACTGTAAAATCGTCCGTTTGTAGATTTTGGTCAATTTCTGTTTGGAATTTGGAAAAATTTTCTTCTGCAAAGTTGTAGAGAATGGAATTTCCCATGGAAAGTCGCGAGTTTCGAATTTTTCTGATAAACGAGCTATTTTCTTTGAATTGTTGAAGTTTCGGAAAATAAAATAATTTTTATTAAATTATGGGTGGGACCCTTGGTTGGTGATGAATATGCACATGGGCTGCTATTTCTTCAAAGATGGCTGGCTTTGAATGAGGTGTACGTAGAATGGAAGAAAAGAATTAATATTATTTTATTATTTTAGTCTCCTTTGGCGTTCTAACATTTTCCTATAAATAGAGGGCTAAGTTAGAATTGAAAATCACACCAGAAACAAAGTTTTCTCTCTTTCTCTCTCTATATTATCGAGCGTATTCTTGTGAGTATACTTTGAGTGTTGCTATACGGTGCGAGTTTCTGTCAGCACTATACCGAAATTAAGTCAGAAGTACGGCTATTTTGAGGTAAGGGATGTTATTTTCTTCTTAAATGATATTATTTTCTTCAATATCATTATGCCGAAATATTGGTGAACGTTTTTATCAAATTTGGAACTTTTTGTGCCGGAGTTACTATTCACGTATACGGTACTATTCACGTATACGGCACTATTCACGAATACGGCACTATTCACAGAAAAATTATTTTTTTTCTTTTCGTCCAAAATATCTATTGTGAATACTAGCTTTGATTGTATCCATGTTTTGATCATTCTTGAATTTTACACCACTATGATTATTTATGAGGTATTTTTGGACATGGATAAAACAAAGTACGAATCCTTAATCCTTAATCCTTGTCATTTTGTTTCACTGGATTCGCTTCTTTAAAAATATTTTTTTATCATCTTCAGTCTTAAAGGATGTATTATTGAATATCTTTGGCCTGTAGTGCAAAGATGAATGATTTCTGATGAATATCTTTGGCCCGTAGTGCAAAGATGAACAGGTGTTTAGATGAACATGACCAACAAATGAATATCCTTGGCCTGTAGTGCAAGGATGAATATATGATACAAGATGTGCATTGATTGATGTTACAGGGATAAAAATACTGTTGATGGACTGTTAAATTCATAGACATTAGTAGATTTCATCCTCTACGTAACTCTTCTATGAATTAATATTTTCCGCTGCGAATATTGATTTAAAACTTGTTGTCTATTGTATTCTATCAGATTTTTCCCTGTTGAAGACTAACGATAATTTGTTGTATATTATCTTAGTCTTAATATTCTTTACTGAGCTAGTTGAGCTCACCCTTTTCCTTTTTGTTCCATTTTCTTCTCAGGAGACGAGAATATAGCAGGTACGAGTCGGGGTATGAATTGATGGTTCTTGAGAGAGTTGTTTAGTAGTCCTCATCATTTTTGTAAAATAATATATTAATAATTGTATTGAGGACATAGTTGGGTATGTATATTGTCTAGACGACAATGTTTGTATTCAAACTCACAGTTTATGGGTTGTAAAAGTTGTAGTTGTTTCTGTACCATGTATTTGGCGACTCAAAATGGGTTGGATGGAATGGACCTATTTTGGGGGCGTCACAGTTGGTATCAGAGCTTAGGGAGATGATCTCTGGCGGAGATCGGGGAATAGAACTAGGAGGGGAGAGACGAGTAAATCCTTCGCTAGTTTGTCCTACCTAAGCTTATTTGTTAGTTGGTCAGTATATAGGGATATTATGTGATATGTGATTTGCTTAATTAACCCTTGTTTTATGGCAGTATTTAAGAATGGCAACCGAGAATGTTAACAATGGAGTTAATGAGACCGTGGAGATGCCTGTACTTACCAACGAGGAGAACGTGCAACAGACTGGTAATGTTCCTCCTGTGAACAACACCACTGATCAGACGATGAACGACGCAATGTTTAGAAGCTTTTTGCAGTTCATGCAAAATCAGACGAGGGAGACTCGTGTTCAAAATACAGGAGGAAATGATAACAATTCACGGGTTGTCACAGCCAAGCAGTTCAAAGAGCTGGGACCACCAGAATTTAAGGGAAAGCCAGACCCGATCATGGCGGAGACATGGGTCAAGCAAATTACCAAGATATTCGATGTCTTGGGATGCACGGAGGAACAAAAGGTTCCATTCGCCACCTTTATGTTCCGTGGCGAGGCAGACTACTGGTGGGAGTCTGTGAAACGTACCCATCCAGCCGCACTCAGCATGTCTTGGGAGACGTTTCAGAAACTATTTAATGACAAATATTTTCCTGAAAGTGTTCGTCATATGAAGGAAGTGGAGTTCATCAGATTAGAACAAAATAACATGACGGTGTCTCAGTACGAGGCAAAGTTTGCAGAGTTATCCAGGTTTGCACCTCATTTGGTGGAGAATGAGGAACGTATGACGCGGATGTTTCTGAGAGGTTTGAAACCCGGCATACGACAATATCTCATCTCTCATAAATTTTCTCTCTATTCAGATGTTGTTAACAGGGCTCAATTGTTGGAGCGAGACAACGAGTACGGTCAACCGAGGTACCACAATCAGGATCATACTGAAGATAGCAGTCAGCAAAACAACAATAACCAGTGGAGAAAGAAAAAGACGGACAAAAATGGTAACCACTCTGGTGGTAATCATAGCTATGAAAATAGAAGAAGCGAGTCAGGAGGAGATTTTAAAAAGAGGAGATTTAACAACGACCATATGAAGACGACAGTTCCGGCAGCAACTGGTTCTAAGGGAGGAGAAAGACCACCGGTTATATGCTATAAGTGCGGGAAAGAGGGACATATCAGTCCAAACTGCCCACAACAGTTCAAGGTATGCTATAATTGTGGAAAGGAAGGACATATCGCTCGAGATTGTACGGTAGCGAAACCTAGTTCAGCGGGGACGGTGACTCAAAAGACTGTCCCAGAAAAGCCAAAGTCAATGGTTCCTGGAAGAGCGTTTGTTGTGACTGGTCAACATGCGAGGAACCCAAACGAGGTGATCACGGGTAAGCTATTTATAAATTCTTGCGAAGTTTATACCTTACTTGATACCGGTGCTACCCATTCATTTATCTCTCCTGCTTGCGCTCAACGTTTAAACTTGACTCCGGAGAAATTAGACTTTGACTTATCTGTGGAAACTCCGTTAGGAGAAACTTTCATCACATCCACTGTTTATAAATCTTGTTTCATTCAAGTTGGCACCATCACCTTACCTGTTGACCTGATCTCTTTAAAGATACTTGCTTTTGATGTGATTTTAGGGATTGATTGGTTAACTACTCATCATGCCAAAATTGATTGTTTTCGTAAGGTTGTTAGTTTTCATATTCCTAATCAACCTGTTGTTCGAATTCAGGCAACTAAACCATTAAAATCAATCACTGTCATATCTAATCATAAAGCTATTCGTTTATTGAAAAACGGATGTCAAGCTTTCTTAGCCCATGTTATGGATTTGAATAAAGACACGTCAAAATTGAATAATATTCCTGTTGTTATTGACTTTCCTGACGTATTTCCTGAAGAACTTCCCGGTCTACCCCCAGAACGTGAAGTTGAATTCTTTATTGATCTTGAACCTGGTACAAAGCCCATTTCTAAAACCCCATATCGAATGGCTCCTATTGAACTTCAGGAGTTAAAAGTCCAACTACAGGAGTTATTGGACATCGGTTTCATTCGTCCTAGTACATCTCCTTGGGGTGCTCCTGTTTTATTCGTAAAGAAGAAAGACGGGAGTATGCGACTTTGTATTGACTATCGGGAATTGAACCATGTCACCATCAAGAATAGGTATCCTCTACCTCGTATTGATGACTTGTTTGACCAGTTACAAGGAGCACAATTCTTTTCAAAAATCGATCTTCGTTCTGGATATCATCAGCTGAAAATTAGAACTGAGGATATTCCAAAGACTGCCTTCAGAACTCGGTATGGGCATTATGAATTCTTAGTCATGTCTTTTGGATTGACTAATGCTCCTGCTGCTTTCATGGATATGATGAACCGAGTATTCAAGGATTATTTGGATCAATTCGTTGTTGTCTTTATTGATGACATCCTCATATATTCCAAAAGCCGTGAAGATCATGAGCACCATTTGAAGCTGGTACTCCAAAGGCTTCGTGAAAACAAGTTATATGCTAAGTTGAAGAAATGCGAGTTCTGGCTTGAGGAAGTAGCATTCCTTGGGCACGTGGTGTCAAAAAATGGAGTATCTGTTGACCCGACGAAGATTGAAGCAATACAAAGTTGGGAGCAACCGAAGTCGGTCACTGAAGTACGTAGCTTTTTGGGCTTAGCTGGTTATTATCGGAGATTCGTGGAAGGGTTTTCTCGAATTGCTACTCCATTAACTCAGCTAACTCGTAAGGATACAAAATTCGTATGGAGCGAGGAATGCGAGAAGAGTTTCCAAGAGCTTAAGAGGAGACTTATTTCGGCACCTGTTCTAACAATACCATCTGGTTCGGATGGATTTGTTATATACAGCGATGCTTCAGGCAAAGGGTTAGGATGTGTTCTCATGCAACGTGGGAAAGTCATAGCCTATGCCTCACGACAACTTAAAGAGTATGAGAGGAATTATCCTACTCATGATCTAGAGTTGGCAGCAGTCGTTTTTGCGCTAAAGATCTGGAGGCACTATCTATACGGGGAGAAAGTGGAGATATATTCAGATCATAAAAGCCTCAAATATTTCTTCACTCAAAAAGAACTCAACATGCGGCAACGACGTTGGCTCGAGTTGTTGAAAGATTACGACCACACTATTCAATACCATCCTGGAAAAGCGAACGTGGTAGCTGACGCATTGAGTAGAAGATCATATGCAGGAATGAGTGCAATGATGTCAAGTATACGCATAGAGCCAACTTTAATAGAAAAAGTTAAGGTTGCTCAAGCCACCGATCCGGAGCTGATGCATATGAAGACGAAAGTACAAGAAGGTGCCATTCCAGAAGCGAGAATTGATGAAGAAGGAATACTTCGAGTCCACTCCAGACTTTGTGTTCCTAACGATTCTGATTTGAAGTACAAGATCATGATGGAGGCACACAATACACCGTTTGCAATTCATCCTGGAAGTACCAAAATGTATCGTGATCTTCGACATACATTTTGGTGGAACAATATGAAGAGAGAGATTGCAAAGTTTATTTCAACGTGTTTAACTTGTCAACGTGTAAAGGCGGAGCATCAAGTGCCAAAGGGTCCATTGCAACCACTTGAGATTCCGAAATGGAAGTGGGAACACATTACTATGGATTTCGTTACGGGTCTTCCTACGGTTTCTCAAGGCATCAATGCTATTTGGGTTATTGTTGATAGATTAACCAAGTCTGCTCATTTCTTGCCGATACGGGAGACTTATTCCCTTGAACGTCTTGCTCAAATGTACGTAAATGAGATTGTAAGATTGCATGGCATGCCAGTATCCATAGTTTCGGATCGTGACCCAAGATTTACTTCAAGATTTTGGGTTAGCTTGCAAAAAGCTATGGGTACGGAGTTACGATTCAGTTCGGCATACCATCCTCAAACGGACGGACAATCAGAGAGGACTATTCAAACTCTTGAAGATTTATTAAGACTCTGTGTCCTAGACTTCAAGGGCAGTTGGGATAAATATTTACCATTGGTGGAATTCTCCTACAACAACAGTTATCAGGCAAGCATTGGTGTGGCCCCATTTGAAGCATTGTATGGACGAAAGTGTCGCTCTCCAGTATGTTGGGACGAGGTGGGTGAAGCAACATTGTTGGGACCCGAGTTAGTACGTATGACTACGGAGAAGATCCAAACGATTCGACAACGTATACAAACGGCACAAGATCGACAAAAGAGTTATGCGGATCTTCATCGAAAGGACGTAGAATTTAGTGTTGGGGATCATGTATTGTTGCGTGTTGCCCCATGGAAGGGAGTTACAAGATTCGGGAAGAGAGGAAAGCTTAATCCACGATTTATTGGTCCGTTTCAAATTCTTGATCGAGTAGGTAATGTAGCCTATAGACTCGCGTTACCTCCAAGTATGTCTCGTGTTCATAATGTTTTTCATATATCTGTGCTTCGTAAATATGTGAAAGACCCGAACCACGTCATTGAGTTAGAACCGGACGAGATAGCCGAAGATTTAACGTATGAGGAGGTACCTGTCAAGATCTTGGATAGGAAGGAACATGTCCTACGCACGAAGGTAATACCACAAGTTAAAGTTTTGTGGAGGAATCATGCTATAGAGGAAATGACCTGGGAGTTGGAAACGGAAATGAAAGCGAGGTATCCTCACCTTTTCGAAACACCAGGTACGTATGTCAATTTCGAGGACGAAATTTCATAAGGAGGGGAGGTTGTAAGACCCCAAATAATTAATAAATGAAATTTAATTTCCTTTAATTATTATTTTGAATAGTAAGGGTTGATTTGATTAATGAGGATAATTATGGGTAAAATATGCAAATATTTCAAAATATACAAGTGGTTATAAAATATTCATTGTTGTCGGGGAATATTCGTTTGGTCGTGGAATATTCGTACTGTCGGGGAATATTCGTACGACGGCGCAGCCATGTGTGGGCCCCATAACAGAAAGCGATTGGAGGAAGAAAACGACAAATATAAGTTGTTTAAAAATAACGGCGTAGTTGTTACCGTTTACACTGTTGGAATACCCGGCGGTTAAAATACAGTAATACGCGTTGTTGCACAGTAGCACACGGTATTGCACAGTATTTTGAATTATTGATCCTTACGTAAGAAGGCACTACTCAATAATTTCTACAGGAGTTACTGTTCATTACTTTATTGATTCAATAATTGCTGCGTTGATATTTATATTATTATTGTTTCAATAATTGTCACTGCATAGTATTTTCCATTATCAGATCAATAATTCATATTATTTGAATAATATTATCAGATAACATTATTGACAATGTCTAGAAAGTTCTGTCAAGGAGAGGTTTGGTCATCTAATTGCGCGCCAGTAAGGAGAAATCCTTATTGGAAAGCCCCCTCTATCCTGGGAACGGCCTGGTTGTCAGTACTGTGATTCTGTAATATTATTTTTAATAATTAATTATTGATTATTATGATAAAGAAAATATTTATTTTATGTGGATATAGATGGAGAAAATTTTTAATGTGACAATTGTTGAAAATTAATATTTTATCTTTTTCTGATAAAATAGTTCATTTAAATATATTATTTTAATAATATATTAACGATGATATTTTTACAATGAATGTGGGATATATGAGTATATGAGAAGGTAGAGTATTTTTGTGGCATTAAATGTTTAACACATGTTTTGTGTGTCGGTGGACATAATTTTTGACCGAAAATTGAGTATAGACTGTAAAATCGTCCGTTTGTAGATTTTGGTCAATTTCTGTTTGGAATTTGGAAAAATTTTCTTCTGCAAAGTTGTAGAGAATGGAATTTCCCATGGAAAGTCGCGAGTTTCGAATTTTTCTGATAAACGAGCTATTTTCTTTGAATTGTTGAAGTTTCGGAAAATAAAATAATTTTTATTAAATTATGGGTGGGACCCTTGGTTGGTGATGAATATGCACATGGGCTGCTATTTCTTCAAAGACTTTGAATGAGGTGTATGTAGAATGGAAGAAAAGAATTAATATTATTTTATTATTTTAGTCTCCTTTGGCGTTCTAACATTTTCCTATAAATAGAGGGCTAAGTTAGAATTGAAAATCACACCAGAAACAAAGTTTTCTCTCTTTCTCTCTCTATATTATCGAGCGTATTCTTGTGAGTATACTTTGAGTGTTGCTATACGGTGCGAGTTTCTGTCAGTACTATACCGAAATTAAGTCAGAAGTACGGCTATTTTGAGGTAAGGGATGTTATTTTCTTCTTAAATGATATTATTTTCTTCAATATCATTATGCCGAAATATTGGTGAACGTTTTTATCAAATTTGGAACTTTTTGTGCCGGAGTTACTATTCACGTATACGGTACTATTCACGTATACGGCACTATTCACGAATACGGCACTATTCACAGAAAAATTATTTTTTTTCTTTTCGTCCAAAATATCTATTGTGAATACTAGCTTTGATTGTATCCATGTTTTGATCATTCTTGAATTTTACACCACTATGATTATTTATGAGGTATTTTTGGACATGGATAAAACAAAGTACGAATCCTTAATCCTTAATCCTTGTCATTTTGTTTCACTGGATCCGCTTCTTTAAAAATATTTTTTTATCATCTTCAGTCTTAAAGGATGTATTATTGAATATCTTTGGCCTGTAGTGCAAAGATGAATGATTTCTGATGAATATCTTTGGCCCGTAGTGCAAAGATGAACAGGTGTTTAGATGAACATGACCAACAAATGAATATCCTTGGCCTGTAGTGCAAGGATGAATATATGATACAAGATGTGCATTGATTGATGTTACAGGGATAAAAATACTATTGATGGACTGTTAAATTCATAGACATTAGTAGATTTCATCCTCTACGTAACTCTTCTATGAATTAATATTTTCCGCTGCGAATATTGATTTAAAACTTGTTGTCTATTGTATTCTATCAGATTTTTCCCTGTTGAAGACTAACGATAATTTGTTGTATATTATCTTAGTCTTAATATTCTTTACTGAGCTAGTTGAGCTCACCCTTTTCCTTTTTGTTCCATTTTCTTCTCAGGAGACGAGAATATAGCAGGTACGAGTCGGGGTATGAATTGATGGTTCTTGAGAGAGTTGTTTAGTAGTCCTCATCATTTTTGTAAAATAATATATTAATAATTGTATTGAGGACATAGTTGGGTATGTATATTGTCTAGACGACAATGTTTGTATTCAAACTCACAGTTTATGAGTTGTAAAAGTTGTAGTTGTTTCTGTACCATGTATTTGGCGACTCAAAATGGGTTGGATGGAATGGACCTATTTTGGGGGCGTCACACTTCTAATGGATTGCTTATTCCGCTGCAGTTAAATTTGATATCTATTGTACTTTATCAGTTTAAAATTGTTGAAGACTAATGATAATTTATTTTGCATTATCTTAGTCATAATATTTCTTACTGGGCTAGTTGAGCTCACCTTTTGCTTTCATTATTCTCTTCAGGAAATGAGAATATAACTGGGACGAGTCAGGGAACAGAGTGATGGTCCGAGATGGTGTTATAGTAGTCCTCACTATTCTATAAAATAGTGTGACAATAAATGTAATAAGGACTCTATTTGAGAGTAGATATTGTCTAGAAGGCAATATTCCTGTTTAAACTCTCAATTATGTTTGTCATATATTATATGACGTTTGTATAATTAAGTTTGTATTTGTATTCTGTACCATGTATTTGGCGACTCAAGATGGGTGATGTATACCTATTTTGGGGGCATCACAACCCATCTTAGGTCCTCAATACAATTATATATTTCATGTCATGCAGTTTTATAATGTATCGAGAAACTTCCACAATCTCGGACCATCAAACTATTCCCCTGTTATCCCCGTCCGACCCAGCTAAACTCTTAACACCTGAAAGGAATTATGAAGTAAAAGGGTGAGCACAAATAGCCCAATAAAGAATATTATGACTAAGATAATTAATTTATCAATAGCCTTCATCAGTAATAAATCAGAGATTTAGAACATATAGTAGATGATAAAAGTTTTCAACCATAATTGCAGTGGAATCAACAATCCATTAGAAGAGTCAAGTAGAACATAATGTCTACTATCTCCTCCAAATTAAAAGTCCATCGTTAATATTTTATTATTGTAATACTCATCAACAGTTCTTTGTTGTACCCAAGACAAAGAGAACTTTCATCACCTGTCTTCACCTGAACCACTAAAGATTATAGTTAAATTCATAATTCATATTTATAATCATGTAAATCAACAGTTTCTCCTTGGCACAAAGGCTTAAAATAGAACGTTTACTCAATATCCTTACCCCAAATGCTAAAGATATTCAAATTTAATTACAATGATCATACCAATCAATTATCTATCTTTGCACTATGGGCCAAAGATATTCAACTATAAAATCAATGGTTTTGATCATTCCAATCAATTGTCTGTTAATGCACTATGGCCAAAGGCATTCAACTGTAAGACCAATGGTCATGATCCTGCCAAACACATCATCGAACTATCGATGCACTATGGGCTAAGGATATTCGTTAGTATCACCAGAGGTCATGATCATATCATACACCTATCCATCTTTGCACTACGGGCAAAAGCTATCAATCAATATTTCATCTTTGCACTACGACCAAAGATATCAATCAACATTTCTTCTTTGCACTACGGGACAAAGAGGATTTTTACCACATCATTTGTAACATTACATATCATGATTATACCGATACAAAATTCTTGGTTATAATCATACTAATCAACAATCCATCTATGCACTACGGGCCAAAGATGACTTTCATAATAATATAAGCATGAGGATGATGACAATGTTATAAGAATTCAATTAAGTGAGAGCAAAGATAAATTTTAAAGATTTATAATTCAATTTATCCAGAGTTCAAGAATGTCCAAATTGTTAACATAATAATTGTTTTGTGGAGTAAAATTCAAGAATAATATTCATGTATCAAAAATAATTTAGACAGAATAGAAATCCATTTTTATCATAAATAGTACCCCATGAATAGTACTTTGTAAATAATACCCTATGAATAGTACTTCATTAATAGTGTCATTTGTATGAATAGTACCGTACGTATGAATAGTGCCCATGAATAGTACCCCAGCATGAAATGATTAAAATTTAACAAGAATGTTCAAAAAAATATTTTAGTGGAACGATACTAGATGAAACACAAATTTTAAGGATATTCTACTAATTTCAAGAAGTATAAAAGCAATACTTATCAACATAAGTGTAGAATTAGGAATATGAAATGAAATAATATTACTTACATACTACAGAGTATGGAACGAAGGTATTATTTCTTACGAATATTGAACAAAAATAATATCTCTTACGACTGCCGAACGAAAATAATATTCTTGACGAATATTGAACGAAGATAATATTCCTTACGAATATTGAACGAAAATAAAATTCCTTAAGAATATTGAACGAAAATAAAATTCCTTACAAATACGAAAAGTAATATCGTAAGCGGATATGAAATAAATAATACTCCTTACCTTAAAAAGTGAGCAATTTCGACTGGTATAGCGGAGATATTCTTAAAGAAAAACTTGCACTATTTGTATCGTAAGCGAATATGAAATAAATAATACCCCTTACCTTAAAAAGTGAGCAATTCTGACTGGTATAGCGGAGATATTCTTGAAGAAAAACTTGCACTATTTGCTATACTAAAAATTTTCTTAACTCAAAAGAAATACGCTAAATATTATAAAAGAAGAATTCTCTGATTCTGGTGTGATTTTCATTTCTAAACTGAGCATCCTATTTATAGGAGAATGACAGGGCAATATTTAGAAAAAAATTACATGGACGCATAGGGAAAAATTTTCACGGGCGCAGACGGCTGATTCAACGAAAATTTTTGATTTTACTATATTGCACTATGCACACACTATGCAGTACTATGAAAATAAAATAAAATATGTTCTATTTTACATAAAAGACAAAACTTATTATAATATATGTATATATAACACCATCGTCACCACCCGTGATCCCCCCCGTGACTATATATATAACAAAACTAAGATAACTTTTTAAGAATAATTTTGAAAAATAGGTAAGTGGTGGTCCATGCAATAAGCCAAATTTACATCAAATATTTCATAAAAATCCCTTCTATTTATCTCAATTCACTTGGCTTCACAAAACATATTTTTAATAACATTTATTCATCATTATTATAACTCGCAATATTAACAACTAGATCATTTCTAAGAAAGAGTGGGCTTTCCGATAAGGACTTCTCCTTATTGGCGCGCAATTAGGTGACCAAACCCCTTTTCTCGACAAAACTTTCTAGACATTATCAATAATGCAATAATAATATGAATAACTTCGTCGTCTCAATTATTGATTTAATAATATAAAATATGTTACAGATGATATTGTGACAATAATTGAATCAATAATATGAGATACTATGCAGCAATTACTGTGGCAATAATTGAATAAAACTGAGTGACTTCTTACGTAAGCGTCAATAATCAAAGATACTGTGCAATACCGTATGCTACTGTGCAACCACGAGTATTACTGTACTTTTATCACCGGGTATTTCAATAGTTTAACGGTAAAAGTCTTGCTGTTATTTTTATAAAAAGGTTATTTCTGTCGCATTCTAAATTTGACAGATATTCCATTGTGGGGTCCACCAATGATTGTGCCGTCGTACGGATATTCCCCGACAAAAAAAATATTTCCTGAACAAACAAATATTTTATGACAACTTGCTTACTTTGTAAAATTTCCACATATCACCCTTAACTTTAACTTTTTATCAATTTAAAATTATAAAAAATTGAATACTTTCATTTCATAAAATTCGGGGTCTTACAATATTACTCCTCATATACATGGCGAGGGTTATGCACAAGTGGTACTCACAAAATGTTCCGAACAAAAACTCGCAAACTCGATCTGTAATATAAGTGTACATATAATTAACAAACAATATATAATATATTAATGTAAATGTTTTAAACAAAATCTTCAATGTGAAACTTACAATGTTTGCAGCTTTATATTGATGAAATAAGCCACATGGCATATAATGTCATCTGTTTCAGGTTTTCGGCGGCTAATTCTTGTATGAGTCATTTGTCGATACCACTTTAGGTATTCAGCCAGAGTATCCTCTTGTCTTGTAGCCACCACAAAGTCCATTACAATGTCTTTCCATGCATATCACGTGGCAATATAATCTCTCCGCTTATGAATATAATATATAACATATATCCATTCTCTCTTCCGACAAAGTTCAAACATATCTATTAGGGCCTTGAGAATATCTTATTTTTCCCCAAATTGTCTTAAGACACGATCTAACATTTGGAATTCAACAACGTCGAGACAAATGAGAGGAATACCCAAGACCCCACTATACCAGACTTTGATACTCTTGTGCCATTAAATAATCAAACTTTATATATGGCATCCATTATACCATTGCAACCGTCATCCCATTAAATTCACCTCTATAAAAAATTTGGTTGTGATGGAGGTATAATCTTTTTGTTTCTTTAATGGTATCCTTATTTCTTCGGTAGACCCACACTCTTGCACAGGGCAACTAATGCTCGACCCCTCTTGCATAATTAAGCTTCCCAATAGATGGGCGTTTGTAAGCCCAAACCCATATATGTCATAATTGATCAAGTTAAATATTACAATGCTAAGTTTAGGGCCAATATCAATATAAATAAATATTAAACTACAGTCAATTAGATACCTGAGGAAGTGTTAAAAAATAGAGAAACTCTTTGCACGATGTGAGTTGCTTTGTGTAAATTTTGGTACAAACAAGCCAAAATCGTAACTCCCTATGAATTAACATACTTTATAAATATCTTTTAGAAATATAAGATATGAATTTTTTATTAATGTACATGCATGTAATAAGTGTACCTATAACCGACAATCCTAAAATGAAATAAACGTCTTCTAAAGTTATTGTAATGTCACTCGCGGGGAGGTGAAATGAAATGTATTTGTCTCAACTTCGCCAATGTTCCACCAATACTTCTATCAATGAAACATCTAATTGGTTACATACATTCGTGTTTGCAAATACTCCAAAATTCCATTCTTGTAATAATTATTTTTGAGCATCAGTTAAAACCCAAATATTGAAAGAGAGTCCACTCTCATCTGTTCTTAGGGAACGACTAAAATGAGAATTATTCCATACAATTATAGAAATGTGGTTAGCTTGATCCCATAACAATGTATTATCGGCTGGTCCAAAATTGAATTCTATTTTTGTAACTAACACAAACAAAATGAACATATATTAAAAAGACATTGATGCTATTATTATAAAAAAATTACTAGAAAAATTCTTATTCAAACATTATACTCAAACAATTTAGTTCTAATTGACTAATAATGTTTCTTTGTTGTATACAAATAAACGTTTATAGCCAACAAGTCTTTGTAAATAACTTTTTATACAACAATTAATTATGGAGTTTATATGTAACAAAGAAGAATAAAAAATATATACATATGACGAATTTATAACTTACATGAGTTGGATTTAGTAAAGATATAAGTTTGTAGCAAGGATTTACCAATGTCCTTTTGCATGTTTGCTTTTTGTAACACCATAGTCCCATATCGAAAGATATGGGAAAAATTTGTCTGTATATAAGGAATTAAGTTACTAACAATATATAGTACATTCAGTCATGACCTTTTGGGTGAGTCTGTGGTGAGCTAAGATGACCCAAGAAGATACTATTGAGCTAGTGGTTTAAGGCCTTATTTGGATTTGGGATTTGACTCAGGTTATTTCATATAGTATCAGAGCCGACTCTCAAAAACTTGGGTGGGGTCATCCGATCGGGTTGCTGGAGGTTGGGACACGAAGAATAGCGATATTATCCCATAATAGAGAGAGGGAGGTACGGAGGTGGGGATACGAAGTCAACCACTATTATCCCACAATGGCTAGAGAGACAAAGATTTGTGGACCGTGTGTGTGATCAATTCTGATGGGTACATCAAAAATTTAAATGGAGGAGTTTGTAACACCCCAGTCCCACATCGAAAGATATGGAGAATTTTATCTGTATATAAGAAATTAAGTTACTAACAATAGTACTTTCAGTCACGACCTTTTGGGTGAGTGTAAGACCCCAACTTATTATAAATGAAATTGAATTTCCTCTATTTATTATTTTAAAATAGTAAGGGTTGATTTGATTAATGTGGTTAGTAATGGGTAAAATGCACAAATATCTCAAATAATCAAGTGGTTATAAAATATTCTTACTGTCGGGGAATATTCGTACGACAACGCAACCTTGTGTGGGCCCCATAACGGAATCGATTCGATGAAGAAAACGACAAGTATAAGTTTTTTATAAATAACGGTGTAGTTGTTACTGTTAACACTGTTGGAATACCCGGTGGTTAAAACACAATATTACGCGGTATTGCACTAATTATTGATTCATACGTAAGAAGGCACTACTCAATAATTGTTACAATAATTATTGTTCAATATTTTATTTTATTGATTCAATAATTGCTACGTTGATATTTTATATTATTGTTGTTTTAATAATTGTCACTACATAGTATTTTCCATTATCAGATCAATAATTCATATTATTTGAATAATATTATTAGATAGAATTATTGATAATGTCTAGAAAGTTCTGTCTAAGGAGAGGTTTTGTCACCTAATTACGCGCCAGTAAGGAGAAATCCTTATTGGAAAGCCCTCTCTTTCATGGGAACGGTCTGGTTGTCAGTATTGTGATTCTGTAATATTATTTGTGAATAATTAATTATTAATTTATATGGTAAGGAAAATATTCATTTTATGTGGATATAGATGGAGAAAATTTTTAATGTGACAATTGTTAAAAATTGATATTTTATCTTTTTTAATAAAATAATTCATTTAAATATATTATTATATTATAATAATATAATAATGGTGATATTTTACAATAAATGTGTGATATATGAATAAATGAGGAGGAAAAGTATTTTTGTTACAAAAAAATATTTAAAACATGTTTTTCATGTTTGTGGACCCCATTTCATGACTGAAATTTGATTATAGCCTGCAAAATTGCCCGTATGTGGATTTTGGTCAATTTTTGCTTGGAATTTGGAAAAACTTAAACTTACAAAGTTGTAGAGAATTGAATTTCCTATAGAATGGACATAAGATTAAAATTTTTCTGATAAAAGGCTATTTATTATGAATTATTAAAGTTCTGGAATAATTGATTTTTGAAGTTTTAAATATTTTTTAAAGAAAAACATTTTATTCATTTTGGTGGGCCCCACATGTGTAGTAAATGAGCTGAATTCAGTTTTCATTAGGGTGCGTAAGAAACTTTTAAAAAATATTAATATTTTATTAAATTTTCTATTTTGGTGTTCTAAGCATTTTCCTATACATAGGGTGCTTAGGTTAGAATTGAAAATCACACCAGAAACTGAAATTTTCTCTCTATATATTATCGAGCGTATTCTTGTGAGTATTTTGATACTTTGAGTGTTTTTATACGGTGCAAGTTCCTTTCAGTGTTATATCTGATATTTCAGCCAGAAGTACTATTCTTTTGAGGTAAGGGATGTTATTTTTTTAAATGATATTATTTCTTTCAATATCATTATGCCGGAATATTAGTAAAATTTTTCTTGTGAAATTTTTGTCTTTTTGTATCGGGGTTACTATTCACGTATACGGCACTATTCACGAATACGACACTTGTAAGACCCCAGTTTTTATAAATAAAGATGAATTTTCATAATTATTATTTTTGAAATATTATGGAATAAATTTGATATAATTTTATAGTTGTGGGTAATATTTATAAATTTTGCAAAGTACGCAAGTTGATATAAAATATTCGTTTGGTCGGGGAATATTCTTTTTGTCGGGGAATATTCGTACGACGGCACAATCATTGGTGGACCCCACAACGGAAGTATTGCCATAGTTAGAAAACGACAAAATTATCTTTCTATAAAATAACGGCGGAGGTGTGACCGTTAAAAACTGTTGAACTACTCGGTAGTAAAAGTACAGTAATACGCGTTGTTGCATAGTAGCACACGGTATTGATTATTGATGCTTACGTGAGAAGTCACTCAGCTATACTCAATTATTGCTACAGTAATTGCTGCATCATATCTCTTATATTATTGATTCAATTATTGTCACAGTATCATCTGTATAATATGTTATATTATTTAAATAATAATTGAGACGACAAGTTATAAATGATTAATAATTGTTGAAAGATTAAATATGTGTTAAAATGATTTTTGGTAATTTTTATTCAATCCTTGATGTATATAAAGAGTCTATTATTAGACGTTTGTGGTAAGTTGAATTATTTATGGGGGGCCATATGTCATCATCTAAGAGTCTCTTTCATAAATAGTAATTACTTTCGTAAATAGTAATTACCTTCGTAAATAGTAATTACTTTCGTAAATAGTAATTACCTTCGTAAATAGTAATTATTTTCGTAATTACCTTCGTAAATAGTAATTATTTTCGTAAATAGTAACTACCTTCGTCAATAGTAATTACCTTCGTAAATAGTAAATACTTTCGTAAATAGTAATAAATCTTCTATAAATAGAGGCCTAGGGCTTCATTATTTTTCACGAATTCGTTTAAGCTATAGAGAGAGAAAGTATAGAGAGAGTAAGAGAGAAAGAAGAAGAGTATTCGGTTATTACACGACTGCAGTATTCAATCTCTTAATACGGTAAGGGGTGTTATTCTTTCTTCTTGAAGAGAACTTATGTTCTTCCATTCTTTGTTATTCTGTTGGAATAACCTGTAAAAGTGGCATACCCTATACATGACCTGTATACGCGGTACACCCTATACTTGGTGAAATCCTTATGTTATTCCATTCATTATTATTCTGTTGGAATAACCGGTATACGCGGAATACCCTATACTTGGTGACATCCATTTACTATCCTGTCTTTATATTTCTGTCGGAATATCCTGTCTGTGTGTGTTACACCGGACCTGGTTCCATTCTTTATTATTCTGTTGGAATATCCTGTCTGTGTGTTTTACACCGGACCTGGTTCCATTATTTATTAATCTGTTGGAATATCCTGTCTGTGTGTTTTACACCGGACCTGGTTCCATTCTTTATTATTCTGTTGGAACATCCTGTCGGTGTGAATTTCACCTGACCTGGTTCCGTTATTATTATTCTGCTGGAATAACCTGTCTGTGCGGTCTATCGCATGCATGGTGATTTCTTTTGTTATTCCATTCTTTATTATACTCAGTTGGATAAAACTTTGACTTCTATGCTCCATGAAATTAGTGGAATATCCTTGATACTTGCGCTTCATCTAGTATCCTTTCATAGAAATATTCTTCTGATCATTCTTGAATTTTACACCACAAAACAGTATCGTGTTGGCAAATTTGGACGTTAATAATTCCTGGATAAAATAATTCTTGAACTTGTTTTATTGAATTTTTATATCATTGTCATCATCCTCATGTTTATATTTTGTTGAAAGTCATCTGTGGCCTGTAGTGCATAGATGGACTTGGTATGATTATGACCAGGGATTATTCGGTGTAATCATGACCGTAATATTACAAATGATGTAAAAATTAAAAATCCTCATTGGCCCGTAGTGCATTGATGGACAGTTGTTGGCATGATCATGACCATTGATGAATACACAAATATTCTTGGCTGTAGTGCATGAATAATTGTGGTCGTGATACTAAAGAATATCCTTGGCCGTAGTGCGGGGGTGATTCGATGATGTGGAATATTTATTAAGCTGAGTCTCAGCTATAACGATGATGAAAAACCTTTTAAATCATAAAAGATAGTAGATTTTATTTTCTACTTGACTCTTTTAATGGATTGCTGGTTCCGCTGTAGTTAAACTTGATGTTTATTGTATTTTATCAGTTTAACACTGTTGAAGGCTAATGATAATTTATTCTGCATTATCTTAGTCATAATATTTCTTACTGGGCTAGTTGAGCTCACCCTTTCTTTCACTGTTCTCTTCAGGAAATGAGAATATAGCTGGGACGAGTCGGGGAACGGAGTGATGAACCAGAGAATAGTATTAGTAGTCCTCACTATTCTGTTAAATAGTGTGACAATAATTGTATTGAGGACACCTTTTGAGTTTGTATGCTCTCTAGTAGACAATAATTGTATTCAAACTCACAGTTATGTTTTGTCGTATTGTACACGACAGTTGTATTAGTAAGTTGTATTTGAATTCTGTACCATGTATCTGGCGACTCAAGATGGGTGATGTATACCTAATTTTGGGGGCGTCACAGTTGGTATCAAAGCTTAGGGATATGATCCCTGGCTAAGATGTGAGAATAGTACTAGGAGGGGAGAGACGGGGAATTCCTTCGCTAGTGTGACCTACCTAAGTTTATGTGCTATTTTATTGGTCGGTCAGAATATATGGATAATATGTTACATGTCAATTAACCTTTTGTTTTGTGGCAGTATCTGAAAATGACATCTGAGAATGTTGAGATTGGCAATGGAGCACATGCGATCGTTGATTCACCACATATCAATAATCAGGATAATGTGCACCAGGAAGGCGAAAATCCTCATGCAAACAACAACACTGACCAAATGATGAATGATCAAATGTTCAGAGGTTTTATGCAATTCATGCAGCAGCAGGCGAGAGCAACTCCTGTCCAAAACGTAGATGGAAACGCGGGAAACTCTCGGGCGGTCACCGCTAAACAGTTCAAGGAGCTGGGACCACCAGAGTTTAAGGGAGAGCCAAAACCACTTATGGCGGAAACATGGATAAAGCAGATGACCAAGATATTTGATGTCTTGGGATGCTCCGAGGAGCAAAAGGTTCCCTTTGCCGCCTTTATGTTGCGCGGAGAGGCAGATTACTGGTGGGAATCGGTAAAACGTACTCAACCTGCCGTACTGAAGATGTCTTGGGAGAAGTTCCAGGAGCTGTTCAATGATAAATACTTTCCCGAAAGTATTCGCCACATGAAGGAGGTGGAGTTTATTAAGTTGGAACAAAATAATATGACCGTGTCGCAATACGAGGCAAAATTTGCAGAGTTATCACGGTTTGCGTCCCATTTGGTGGATAATGAAGAGAGAATGGCGCGAATGTTTTTAAGAGGTTTGAAGCCGGAGATACGTCAACATCTTATTTCTCATAAACTGTGTTTGTATTCTGATGTTGTAAATAGGGCTCAGTTGGTAGAGCGCGATAACGAGTCAACGCAATCAAAAGAGAGCAGCCGGCAAAATGATAATACCAGTGAGAGCAGTCATCGAAGCGGTGACAACAAGCGTGGAGGACATCATCAGGCCAGAAATGGTAACCACTTCGGTGGTAATCAGGGCCAAAACAATAAGAATGGACATTTCAAAAAGAGGAGATTCAACAATGATGGAAAGACGTCAGCACCAGCACCCGTTGTTAAGGAAGGAGAAAGACCACCTATCATATGCTTCAAATGCGGAGGGGAGGGACACATCAGTCCAAATTGCGCGATGCCGTCCAAAGCATGTTATAATTGTGGAAGAGAAGGTCATTTGGCCCGATTTTGTCGTTTACCAAAGACCAATTCAACTAGGGTGGAGGCACCAAAGGCCGTCCCAGAAAGGTCAAAGCCGGTAGTGCAAGGGAGAGCGTTTGTTGTGACCTCCCAGAAAGCAAGGAACCCGAATGAGGTCATCACGGGTAAGCTTATCATAAACTCTAACGAAGTCTATACTTTATTCGATACCGGTTCTACCCATTCTTTTATTTCTCCTACTTGCGCTCATCGATTAAATTTGACTCCGGGGAAATTGGACTTTGACTTATCTGTAGAAACTCCGTTGGGAGAAACCTTTATTACATCCACTGTTTATAAGTCTTGTTTGGTTCAAATCGGTACCCTCACATTACCTGTAGATCTTATTTCATTGAAAATACTTGCATTTGACGTGATTCTAGGGATTGATTGGTTAACTACTTATCATGCAAAAATTGATTGTTTCCATAAGGTTGTTAGCTTTCATATTCCTAATCAACCTATTATGTGAATTCAAGCGACCAAACCATTAAAATCAATCACGGTCATCTCAAGCCATAAAGCTATTCGTTTATTGAAAAACGGATGTCAAGCTTTCTTAGCTCATGTCACAGATTTAAACAAAAATACGTCAGTTTTGAACGATATTTCTATTGTTAATGAATTTCCTGACGTATTCCCCGAAGAACTTCCTGGCCTACCCCCAGAGCGTGAGATTGAATTTTGTATCGACCTTGAACCCGGTACAAAACCCATTTTTAAAGCCCCATATCGAATGGCTCCTATTGAACTTCAGGAGTTAAAAACCCAACTGCAGGAATTATTAGACATTGACTTTATTCGTCCTAGTACTTCTCCTTGGGGTGCTCCTGTTTTATTCGTGAAGAAGAAAGATGGGAGTATGCGACTTTGTATTAATTATCGGGAGTTAAATCATGTCACCATCAAAAATAGGTATCCATTGCCACGAATTGATGATCTATTTGACCAGTTGCAAGGAGCCAAATTCTTTTCAAAGATCAATCTTCGTTCCGGGTATCACCAATTAAAGATTAGAACCGATGACATTCCAAAGACGGCTTTCAGAACTCGGTACGGGCATTATGAATTCTTAGTCATGTCCTTTGGATTGACTAATGCTCCTGCTGCCTTCATGGATATGATGAACCGAGTATTCAAGGAATATTTGGATCACTTTGTGGTCGTCTTTATTGATGACATCCTTATTTATTCCAAAAGCCGTGAAGATCATGAGCAACACTTGAGGCTGACACTCCAAAAGCTTCGCGAATATAAGCTTTATGCCAAGTTGAAGAAATGCGAGTTCTGGCTTGAGGAAGTAGCATTCCTTGGGCACGTGGTATCAAGTCGTGGAATATCTGTTGACCCAGCAAAGATTGAAGCTATTCAAAGCTGGGAGCAACCTAAATCAGTGACCGAAGTACGTAGCTTTCTCGGTTTAGCTGGTTATTATCGAAGATTCGTGGAAGGATTTTCTCGAATCGCTACTCCATTGACTCAGCTGACTCGGAAAGATACAAAGTTCGGTTGGAGCGAAGAATGTGAGAAGAGTTTTCAAGAACTCAAGAGGAGACTCATTTCAGCACCTGTTCTGACAATACCGTCTGGCTCGGAGGGATTTGTCATCTACAGTGATGCTTCGGGCAAAGGGCTGAGATGTGTTCTCATGCAACATGGAAAAGTCATAGCCTATGCCTCGCGACAACTCAAAGAATATGAGAAGAATTATCCTACTCATGATCTAGAGTTGGCAGCTGTTGTCTTTGCACTTAAAATTTGGAGGCATTACTTGTATGGGGAGAAAGTGGAGATCTTTACGGATCATAAAAGCCTCAAATATGTCTTCACTCAAAAGGAACTCAACATGCGACAACGACGTTGGCTTGAACTGTTGAAAGATTATGATCATACCATCCAATACCATCCTGGAAAAGCAAACGTGGTAGCTGACGCATTAAGTAGAAGATCACATGCAAATACGAGTGCGATATTGTCAACGCAAGGGCCCATTTTGCGTGACTTGCAAAGGATGGGGATAGAGTTAAAGACTCCAGGGACGCATGTGACGATGGCGAATATACGAGTAGAACCGACTTTAATCGATAAAGTTAAAGCTGCTCAAGCTACAGACCTGGAGCTGATGCGTATGAGGAAGAAAGTGCAAGAAGGTGCTATGCCGGAAGCAAGAATCGATGAAGAAGGAATACTTCGAGTCAACTCCAGACTTTGTGTTCCTAACGACCCTGATTTAAAGTATAAAATCATGATGGAGGCGCACAATACACCGTTTGCAATCCATCCTGGGAGTACCAAAATGTATCATGATATTCGTCATACATTTTGGTGGAGCAATATGAAGAGAGAGATAGCGTTGTTTATCTCAAGGTGTCTAACTTGTCAACGAGTTAAAGCGGAGCATCAAGTACCAAAAGGTCCATTGCAACCACTTGAAATTCCAGAATGGAAGTGGGAGCACATTACCATGGATTTCGTTACCGGTCTTCCAAAGGTTTCTCAAGGCATAGATGCGATTTGGGTTATTGTTGATAGATTGACCAAGTCTGCTCATTTCTTACCGATACGAGAAACTTATACACTTGAACGTCTTGCTCGTATGTACATAAACGAGATTGTAAGACTGCATGGTATGCCGGTATCCATAGTTTCTGATCGAGACCCAAGATTTACTTCATGATTTTGGGTTAGTTTGCAAAAAGCTATGGGCACAGACTTACTATTTAGCTCGGCATATCATCCTCAGACGGACGGACAGTCGGAGAGGACTATTCAAACTCTCGAAGATCTATTAAGACTCTGTGTCCTTGATTTCAAGGGAAGTTGGGACAAGTTCTTACCATTGGTGGAGTTTTCCTACAACAACAGTTATCAAGCAAGTATTGGCATGGCTCCATTCGAAGCGTTGTATGGAAGAAAGTGTCGCTCTCCAGTATACTGGGATGAGGTGGGTGAAGCAACGTTGTTGGGACCGGAGTTGGTACGTATGACTACGGAAAAGATTCAAACGATCCGACAACGTATAAAAACCTCACAAAGTCGACAAAAGAGTTATGTTGATCTTCATCGAAAGGACGTGGAATTCAATATAGGAGATCATGTGTTGTTACGTGTTACTCCATGGAAAGGAGTTACAAGATTTGGAAAGAGAGGAAAACTCATTCCTCGATTCATCGGTCCATTTTTAATCCTCGATCGAATAGGAACTGTGGCCTATAGACTCGCTTTACCGCCAAGTATGTCTCGTGTTCATAATGTTTTTCACATATCCATGTTACGAAAATATGTGAAAGACCCGAACCACATTATTGAGTTAGAACCGGACGAAATAGCGGAAGATCTGACGTATGAAGAGATTCCTGTTCAAATCTTGGATAAGAAGGAACATATTCTACGCTCCAAGGTTATACCTCAAGTCAAAGTTTTGTGGAGAAACCACGATGTTGAGGAAATGACTTGGGAGTTAGAATCTGAAATGAAATCAAGGTATCCTTACCTCTTTGACATACCAGGTACGTACCCTAATTTCGAGGGCGAAATTTCATAAGAAGGGGAGGTTGTAAGACCCCAGTTTTTATAAATAAAGATGAATTTTCATAATTATTATTTTTGAAATATTATGGAATAAATTTGATATAATTTTATAGTTGTGGGTAATATTTATAAATTTTGCAAAGTACGCAAGTTGTTATAAAATATTCGTTTGGTCGGGGAATATTCTTTTTGTCGGGGAATATTCGTACGACGGCACAATCATTGGTGGACCCCACAACGGAAGTATTGTCATAGTTAGAAAACGACAAAATTATCTTTCTATAAAATAACGGCGGAGGTGTGACCGTTAAAAACTGTTGAACTACTCGGTAGTAAAAGTACAGTAATACGCGTTGTTGCATAGTAGCACACGGTATTGATTATTGATGCTTACGTGAGAAGTCACTCAGCTATACTCAATTATTGCTACAGTAATTGCTGCATCATATCTCTTATATTATTGATTCAATTATTGTCACAGTATCATCTGTATAATATGTTATATTATTTAAATAATAATTGAGACGACAAGTTATAAATGATTAATAATTGTTGAAAGATTAAATATGTGTTAAAATGATTTTTGGTAATTTTTATTCAATCCTTGATGTATATAAAGAGTCTATTATTAGACGTTTGTGGTAAGTTGAATTATTTATGGGGGGCCATATGTCATCATCTAAGAGTCTCTTTCATAAATAGTAATTACTTTCGTAAATAGTAATTACCTTCGTAAATAGTAATTACTTTCGTAAATAGTAATTACCTTCGTAAATAGTAATTATTTTCGTAATTACCTTCGTAAATAGTAATTATTTTCGTAAATAGTAATTACCTTCGTCAATAGTAATTACCTTCGTAAATAGTAAATACTTTCGTAAATAGTAATAAATCTTCTATAAATAGAGGCCTAGGGCTTCATTATTTTTCACGAATTCGTTTAAGCTATAGAGAGAGAAAGTATAGAGAGAGTAAGAGAGAAAGAAGAAGAGTATTCGGTTATTACACGACTGCAGTATTCAATCTCTTAATACGGTAAGGGGTGTTATTCTTTCTTCTTGAAGAGAACTTATGTTCTTCCATTCTTTGTTATTCTGTTGGAATAACCTGTAAAAGTGGCATACCCTATACATGACCTGTATACGCGGTACACCCTATACTTGGTGAAATCCTTATGTTATTCCATTCATTATTATTCTGTTGGAATAACCGGTATACGTGGAATACCCTATACTTGGTGACATCCATTTACTATCCTGTCTTTATATTTCTGTCGGAATATCCTGTCTGTGTGTGTTACACCGGACCTGGTTCCATTCTTTATTATTCTGTTGGAATATCCTGTCTGTGTGTTTTACACCGGACCTGGTTCCATTATTTATTAATCTGTTGGAATATCCTGTCTGTGTGTTTTACACCGGACCTGGTTCCATTCTTTATTATTCTGTTGGAACATCCTGTCGGTGTGAATTTCACCTGACCTGGTTCCGTTATTATTATTCTGCTGGAATAACCTGTCTGTGCGGTCTATCGCATGCATGGTGATTTCTTTTGTTATTCCATTCTTTATTATACTCAGTTGGATAAAACTTTGACTTCTATGCTCCATGAAATTAGTGGAATATCCTTGATACTTGCGCTTCATCTAGTATCCTTTCATAGAAATATTCTTCTGATCATTCTTGAATTTTACACCACAAAACAGTATCGTGTTGGCAAATTTGGACGTTAATAATTCCTGGATAAAATAATTCTTGAACTTGTTTTATTGAATTTTTATATCATTGTCATCATCCTCATGTTTATATTTTGTTGAAAGTCATCTGTGGCCTGTAGTGCATAGATGGACTTGGTATGATTATGACCAGGGATTATTCGGTGTAATCATGACCGTAATATTACAAATGATGTAAAAATTAAAAATCCTCATTGGCCCGTAGTGCATTGATGGACAGTTGTTGGCATGATCATGACCATTGATGAATACACAAATATTCTTGGCTGTAGTGCATGAATAATTGTGGTCGTGATACTAAAGAATATCCTTGGCCGTAGTGCGGGGGTGATTCGATGATGTGGAATATTTATTAAGCTGAGTCTCAGCTATAACGATGATGAAAAACCTTTTAAATCATAAAAGATAGTAGATTTTATTTTCTACTTGACTCTTTTAATGGATTGCTGGTTCCGCTGTAGTTAAACTTGATGTTTATTGTATTTTATCAGTTTAATACTGTTGAAGGCTAATGATAATTTATTCTGCATTATCTTAGTCATAATATTTCTTACTGGGCTAGTTGAGCTCACCCTTTCTTTCACTGTTCTCTTCAGGAAATGAGAATATAGCTGGGACGAGTCGGGGAACGGAGTGATGAACCAGAGAATAGTATTAGTAGTCCTCACTATTCTGTTAAATAGTGTGACAATAATTGTATTGAGGACACCTTTTGAGTTTGTATGCTCTCTAGTAGACAATAATTGTATTCAAACTCACAGTTATGTTTTGTCGTATTGTACACGACAGTTGTATTAGTAAGTTGTATTTGAATTCTGTACCATGTATCTGGCGACTCAAGATGGGTGATGTATACCTAATTTTGGGGGCGTCACAACACTATTTACAGAAAAATTAAATTTTCGTTCTTTGTTCCAGATGTCTATTTTTGTTACTAGTTTTGAATGTATCCATATTTTGATCATTATTCTTGAATTTTACTCTACTATGGTATATTATGAGTTATTTTTTAAACATGGATTAATCGAAGTACGAATTCTTAATATTTGGTCTTTTGTCTCATTGGATTCGTTTTCTTTAAAATATTTTTCATCATCCTCGGTCCTAAATGATGATATAACTGAATATCTTTGGCCTGTAGTGCAAAGATAAATAATTTTCTGATGAATATCTTTGGCCCGTAGTGCAAAGATGAACATGTGTTGAGATGAACATGACCAACTGATAAATATTTTTGGCCTGTAGTGTAAAGATGAATATTTAATTCAAGATGTATTTTGATTGATGTTACAGGGATAAAATATTGATGATGGACTTTAAAATCATAGAAGATAGTAGATTTTATTCTCTACTTAACTCTTCTAATAAATTATTATTTCCGTTGTGAATATTGATTTAAAACTTGTTGTCTATTATATTCTATCTGATTTTTTCTTATTAAGGACTAACGATAATTTTTTCTATATTATCTTAGTCATAATATTCTTTATTGGGCTAGTTGAGCTCACCCTTTTTCTTTTTGTTCCATTTTTCATCTCAGGAAGCGAGAATATATATATAGCGGGGAGTAGCTGGGGTGTGGAGTGATGTTTCAAGGCAGTTGTTATAGTAGTCCTCACTATTTTATAGAATAGTGTATCAATAATTATAATGAGGACTTATTTGAGTGTGGATATTGTCTAGAAGACAATATTTGTATTTAAACTCACAGTTTTTGTGTTGTCGTATTTTGCACGACAATTGTATTAATAAAGTTGTAGTTATTTCTGTACCATGTGTTTGGCGACTCAGAATGGGTGATGTATACCTATTTTGTGGGCGTCACAACTCACAGTGAGCCTGTGGTGAGCTAAGATAACCCAAGAAGATACTATTGGGCCAGTGATTTAATACCTTATTTGGATGAATTTGATTCGATTCGGACTTAAAATTTGACCCGAAATTTATTCTGGACTCGGGGTTTGACCCGAGTTGTTTCACTTTTCTCTCAAATTTGGATTTTTAGATCTCAGATGAGAAAGAAAGAACAACAACTTATCTGGTTCAGAAGAACTCATCGTTCACATTTTAGTTCTGTGGACGAGTGATTTACTTAATTTTAATTGTGAATATACTTAGCGTCTGTAGTTTAGTTTTGCGGACGGGTGATAAAAGCAAAATGCTATCGTGTTACTGATATTAACATTTGATATAACTAGCGTCCACAATTTAGTTTTGTGGACGGTGGAAGGGTATTTTGGATAATTTTTCTGTTCGTAAAATTAAACTGCGGGCTCTCTCATATTAAATTGTGAATTGGACTTCCTCCTTATCGTTTGATGGACGGATGGACGACTGAGATTTATTCTAAAGATAATCTTATTCTTACAACGTTAGTTATGAATCAGTACTTATGTGCGTGTGTGTATATATATATATATTGTGTGCATGTTACCTAGAGAAAGATTCATTAAGAAGTACGGTTTCTAGATGCATACTACTAATAAAGAATGAATAGATGAAGCAAGATAAGAACATATTGACACTTTATTTTTGTACATATATAAATTCTAGAAGAGCTAGTGGAGAATTTCCAACGTCTAATAATAATTTGAAAGCAAGACGTCTAATAATTAAGTCTTATAATAACTAATAAGTTACTTAAAAGTCTCATAGATACACGTTCAACAAAATATCACATGGAGTGAAAAGTACTCCATAATCTTTGGATTTTTGTTCATTTAGTGATTTAAAGATTCTAATTTAAAATATACAAACAATTCATTTAACACTATAATCTTTGCATTCACCAATTAGTCCAACTAAACAATTCATTTAACATTATGCAAACACATCCAAAAGTAGCCTCCTATGCAACACATTGAACAAGTTAAAACTTATATAATTGTAACAAATTATATAGAAACACTCCAAGTATTCTGGTTGTATTTACTAATTATTTTAAATTGGATATATACTTAAATAGTTGATGAATATATATGGAATTATAAAAAGTTTATGGAGGTCCCAATTTGTTTTTTTTTTAATTTTTCAATTATACTTTACGTATATTTAAGATACACTTGCACTTTGTCACTTGATATAATAAAGAAAATGATAATAAACAATTCTTTTTCTTGTTACATATATAGTAACATTTCACTTTTTGTTATTGATACTCCTTTGGTACTTTATAAAAAATAATGATATGAAGAGGAATGGGTCATGCTTAAAATGGTACCCTCAATATCCTTTTAAAAATGATACTTTTAAAAGATATTACTCCTTCTGTGCACGTTTTAAAATTTTAAATAAATATTAATGGCATAGTTTTTAATATTAATTATCTCAAGTATTAAATATAATTCTTTTCTTTTTATAGGCCTTCAAAAATAACCATGCATTATTATTATACACATTTATTCCAATAGACACGTTAATCCTAAGATCATTTGTGTTTATTGATGGAAAAATACGACAGTTAATCACTTGCATCTAATTAATAAAATAGACTCGACTATCTAAAATTACAATCAATTATATTTGGATTAAATAAAAATTCAACACAAAACATGAGAAATCTCGATCGGGGTTGAATTTTTATTTATTTATTTATTTTATAAATTTGACAAATGGAATATTCTTTTTTGAAACTCCCTCCAAAATATACAAAGCAAACATCCGATCATGATATGTGAATCTCTATATATTAATCCACATAGTAGAAAAAACTTGATTGGTCTTTACTTCTAAAATATTTAGCTTATAAAGAAGGCTGGAGGCCCATTGGCTTGTCCGCCAAGTTTGAATACAAATATAGAATGCCATTTTATATATATATTCATATGGTCAATCTTGGCAATTGGCATGCACATGCAAATACACGTGACAGGTCCCATTGGCTTTATCATTCCATGCACAAACCTAAGCACCTAAACGACATCGTTCCCACGAGGTTGACCACCAAAACACGTTGCCGCTTTGATGAACCTCCACAACCCATTCTCACTTGATCTCCGCCGCACCGCCATCAACTCCTGACCACCACCGTTCACCGGGAAGAATGTGGAGGGAGCGTGGCGGCTCTGCCGGTTTCTAATATCCGTCATGAGTTCCGTGTGATTTGGGATCTTTGGAGGCAATCCAAATAACACAAGCAACAACTTTGACTTCACCGGAGCAGTGTAAATCGACACCTTTGGCACCAAGGCTTCATTTTTGTCACCAACATTTTTACCCCCTGACTTGGTCTTTGACCTAAAAATCATGGAATTAGATTTCCATGGAATTAGGCTACTGCTACTTCTTTTCTGTTGGCTAATCTCTTCTGGAATAATATTCTTGGTGCTTTTCATGAGCTCTAGTGTAGTAGGCACAATATTTGAAAGGGATTGTTTGGATGGAATTATTTTTCCACAAAAAATAAAATGCTCGTCATTTGGAGGTGATGAACTGAACTTACTAATGGAAGTCGTAGTAGTTTTGGTACTAATATTCCATTCTTCGCTAAAAAACTCAAAGAAATTTTCTTCATCTTCAGAAAACGATGATGACTCCGAGGAATTCATACGTAATTCCTTGGAATTATAAACTTGATCATGATCGGAGGATTCGCTGCTGTATATCGGAAGATCACAAAGAGAGAGTATATCTAATTCAGATTCGTAATCTTGATCAATATCTTCTTGTAGATGATATTCCATATTAGGGTTTGGATCTTGATGACATAGCTTAGTACTAGCCATAATCAAGAATATATGGAATTATGGGGACTAAAAGAGTTGTTTGCAGATTGAAAATGGCTTGTTTGTTTGATATGAAAAGAGTGGGAGAATATTTATAGATATGCTTGAGCAAGTTATTACAAATTGGGTGACGTATATTATTGGGCCTTCTAGATGTGTTGTTGTAGTAATTAATATTTAATACTTTAGAAGAAGTAATAAATTTTAAGTGGGGGAATGGAATGGCACTTGCATGTGTTTCCAGTTTAGTGCTGCTACTATTCTAGAAGGGCAGAAACGGCTAAATTGTCGGGCCCAAACTTGCGAGTAGAGATTCTTATGACTCTCTAGAATATATGGTGAGAGGATAATTTGTTAGGTTTTGGGTTCTTTCAATTGTTTGTCAAAGAAAAATTTGTGTATAATATTTTTGTTTTTTTAAGAGTCCGGTGAAAATTGGACACGTGTATATGTGAATTTTATTTATTTTAATTTTTATTTTCTAATGAGGTTAAATTATAAATAGATAAAATTTAAATACATTCATGTCTAATTTTTATATCTATGTAGAATTTTATTTTTAATGATAATAATTAATGTTACCCGAGTCTAATACATGAAGAACTCAAGCTCTTCAATCTTATCATTTTTTAAAAATTATAAACATAGGTAAAAGTCAACAGAAGGAATAAATAAACTTGGTAAATAAAATTTATTGTTGGAGGAATAGATATGTCACTATTGAAACATGAAGATCACTGCGACAGTATGAATTTAAAGGGACATTTCCGTACTTCGACCTATTTCGAAAATAGCCCATTAATTCTCGTGGAGCACAAAAGCTGATACCTATTCGCCTTAATAATATAATTTTGTAAAATGAAATTAAGATATATTAAAGATTTACTCATGGCTAATTAATTTCGAGTACGTTTATGTAGGGTGAGAGTTTTATGTCAAATTATGATTATAATGCATATTAATATTGAGATTAAATAGAATTATAAAATTAATCTACTATCTAGCATATATTATTAAAATAATATCAATTATAATTATCCACATAATTTATGTCGGTTGTTTTTCTTACACCTAATTCCTCTTTTCAAGTACTTAACAATATATTGCATGTTCCTTCACTTATTAACTCATTTTTGTCATTTAAAAAATTTACATTTTTTTTTGAATTTAATTCTAATATATTTGGTTTTATCCGATGAAAAATAAATTCTACGTTTCAAAAATTTCAATTACTTGTTGAACGTCAATTTAATTAAAAAAATAAATGCATCCAAACTGATTGTGAACGTCAATTCTATGTAGATGGTTGTTTTGACAGGATAATTTGGTGAATGTTTTGAGCCGTGATTGAATTTTCTTTAAAGGACTTGTATTTTGAATTATATATTTCCTAGGAGTGAAGGTACATAATTTCAATGTCAAATTGGATATTACTTTCACAAAGGAAGTACTTCCTCTATTCCTTAATATAAGTCAATTTAAAGTAGTGTTTTTGTACTTTAATATAAGTCGTTTTAGAGGAGTGTTTTTGTTTCTTAATATAAGTAGTTTGAAAATTTTAAGTAAACATTAATTGCTTAGTTTATAATATTACCCCAAGTATTAAATATAACTTTGGTTCTAACTATTTTTGTCCAGTAAATAACACTCTTTTTTTTAATGCAATGACAATATAAACAATTAATATTATATTTAATGTTATACAATTATTTTCTTAATATATGTGTACAATTCTAAAATGACTTATATTAAGAAACATGGGGAGTATATACAGGATATCCTAAAGAGGGTTCCCATATTAGGTTGCAAACCTGTTCGTACACCTTTCTCTGTTGTAGTCAGTTTGTCCAACAACGTCTAGACTCTTTTCTTTGACCCAAACTATATAGACAAACTATTATGCTACTTTCACTCGAATTTGGCTTACACTGTAAACAAAGTTTGCCAGTTTATGCTTACACCTAGTCAACGGGACACTTTGATGTTTACATGGGTCCGAGTTTAATATCAACAAAGAATAAAATGATCTAATTATTAGCCTGATATATATTGTTGGTGTCTTTTTTTAACAACTTAAAATTTTTAAATGAGTTGTTTACTTAACATGATATTAGAGCTTTATGTGCGCTAAGTATTGAGTTCAAATCTTCTGGACTACACATTGACTTTATAATATTAATTTGATAGTGCAAATGCACTTTAGTTTGTTCCTTCTTTATAAAATTACTTTTGAGGGAGAATAATAGTATGATATACATTGTTGAAGTAGCCTAATTAAATACTCTTTTTAGCCTTCATTTTTACTCACTTGTAGTTAATTCCTTAAGGGTCAAAGTTTACCCAATTTTAAGCTAGTACCACTTATCAATTGGGCTGATAGTTGCACGTGATTTACTAAATTTCTTCTGGACTTATCTTGTGACCAACTTCTTTTGCAGGTGTGAGTCTCATATTCATCACGTACATATGCAACCCTCAATACCGGGGAACACATGAGGGAGATTATTAAAGTTTATATGTTGTCTTACATGAAATATCTTGACAAAATATGTCTGGTATATAATGAGTTGGGCCAACTATTCTCATTGCCCATTAATTTTGAGTTAGAGAAGTTGATATCTTTATATGCTAGACTTGGGTCTATTTCATAAATCTTATATAAGATGGCCACCAAAACATGAAGCTGTTTTAAATTTTTGGTTCCACAACTCTTTTTGATCACTTTTCCGGCAAACTACCATTGCCTCACCACCACGTCCGATTGGAAAATCATCGGATGAGAGTTTGATAGTTTCTAGTATTACTCGTTATTTCCATCTATGAGGTAATCCAAACAAGACAAGGTACCACATGCAACTTGAATATTTCAATGACAACATAAAAGTGAACACCTTTGGTAGAAAACTCAAACAAGTCTTGATCATCATTTAAAAAAGATGATGATAAAGAGCCTTGATATTCCTTAAAGAAATCTTCATTACAATGATCAGTAGAGTCACTGCTATATCTTGGAAGATCACAAATTAAGAGGGAGTATATATTCATAATCATCAATATTTTCCTCGACGAAGTGCATCATCCAAATTTTTAACGGGTGAAAATGCATCTAAAATTCTTTTCCTCCAAACAAAATTCACCATTATTTTTGACCCGTTGAACTCTTTATAAGAACCTTGGGGAGCACTGAGATATGTTTCAAATGTTGAGGTGCAAACAAGTGTTTTAAAATTTGGACCAGACGTGTAAAAATCGGAACCGGTCCGCCTTCCGGTTCGGTTTGAATCAATGACTCGATTTTGGTCAAAACCTGAGTTGGCCCGTTGACTATCGGTCCAACCGATGGTCCAATGGGTAAACTCAGTTAATTGACCTAGTTGACCTGATTTTCAAAAAAAAATTTACTAAAAAAAATTAATATTAAAATTAGCCACTTTTATTAATATTGTAACTCATCTTTATTACATTTTAGTTCATAAAAAATGAGATTTTTAAATTTTTTATTAATTACTAATAATATATATTTTTATATATTAATGACGTCACTTGGTCAATAACGGTTCGATTATTGGTTGGATCAGTGACTCATCCACTCGGTACCTTTTTCGGTTTGATAAACGATTCGATTCTAAGAACCTTGGTGCAAACCTCAACACCTCTATAAACTTTAGGGTGCATATTATATTTTAGTAAGATATGTGTATATAAAACTCTTTTGTGGAATAATAATTCCTTTGGCACCAATTAATACCTCATTTTTATGGCTTGCTTCTCTTTGATCTTTGATCTTGAAGAAGTGCTTTTGGATTTGTGGAATATTGAATATATATGATTTCCTTAGGCTAGGTTTTTCTTGGATTTTGAGCTTTTGTGTACTTTTTGTTTGTTATGTGTATTGAAATATATATATATATATATATATATATATATATATATATATATATGTGTGTGTGTGTGTGTGTGTGTTCAAGAGCATTACACCTTAATTAGTGACAGTAAAAATAAAACATTCGTTCAGAAGAATAGTCAAACAAAGGAGTCCAAGGTAGATCTTTGATCTCGACTTCAGACCAAAATAAAAACACGACTCATCAGTTCGATCTCGACTTCGATCTCAAACCTCCTTCATTCACAATTCGATTCGGTAAGGGTTTGACCTCAAATGATTTCTAGGGTTTATGTGACCCCTTCAAGTCTATTTGCAATTTGTTTTTTTTCGATGAGTTTTTTCACCACGATTGTTCCTTTGTTCTTCTGCAATAATTGTGGCACAATTAATTTTTATTTAATTCGTTATTTTCTGTTGAATGAGAGTCTTCACTATTTGTTTTTTCAAGTGGGTTTTGGTCTGCTTATCTATCTATCTGAAACGGTCTTCATGATGTCTTTTAACACAGGCAAAAGGTATATGTTTATTTGTATAAACAATATTTTCTATGTGAATTTCATTTAATGTATATGTTAATTTGTATAATTCATTTTGAATTGTGTAGGGATTAAAAGTTTCATTCAATCTCAAATTTTCTCTATTATCTCTATCTGTAAGTGAGTGATTGCGGTATTCAAAATTCATGACAAGTGATTTCATATTGGAAGCTTTAGAATAGGTCAAAGGTAGAAATTCATTACTAATTTAAAAAAAATATACATTAGAAAAAAAAATCTAGATACAAAAGCTTAATATCTAGGCTAAATTCAACTTCCAAGTGCCTGCAAATCATAATTTTGTTTTCTATGTCAACCAACAGTAATATTTATTGGGATATTTCACATGAATCCCACATCAGATAAATTCAAAAGTATAGATGAGTTAACAAGTATGGTGGAACCTCAACCTAATAGGTTAACCTTTTAGGTAAGAAGGTGATACAACATTCTTATTGGGTTAGTCTACACATGTGTGGGATGTGTCGTGCAATTCTACTACAAGTGGTATCAGAGCTTATGGTTAGATAGGCCCAAGTATCAGGTTTACACTCTATAGGGTGGAGCCATTCACAAGCCGCATGTACTCAATCTGCGCGGTGGAGCAAATATAGTTGAGTCAGGTGGAGCACAAGATGATCACTCATGCGTTTAGCACTACGCAATGAAGTATGATTTGAGTCGGGTGGAGCTGCTCAGGATGGCTCTAGAAAATTTGCTCAGGGTGAAGGGGGTTCACAAAGAGCAACGGTTGTACTTTGAAGTACTCAAAGAATGATACTTGTGATATTTAAGTGAAAGGTGGAGATTGTTGGGATATTTCACATAAATCTCACATCAGATAAATTCAAAAGTATAGATGGGTTAATAAGCATGGTGGAGCCTCAACCTAATAGGTTAACCTTTTAGGTAAGAAGGTGGTCCAACATGCTTAATGGGCTAGTCTACACAAGTGTGGGATGGATTGTACAATTTTGCTACAATATTGAATAGGAGTTTTGGGTTGTTCATGTCATGCTCTGGTAAAGAAGACTTATAACCATAACTGAGTTGTAAAGAAGGAAGGTAGCAATGATGATGACTGAAGCAAGTACCCAAAGAGCTGACCAACCTAATTAACAAACTCAAGGAAGTCAAGCACTTGTTGCATCTCAAGCCACTCAAGGAAGTTAACAACCTATTGCATATCAAAGCATTCCACAGTTGAGAAAATCCCCAAGACTGGTTGAGAAAAAAATAATAATCTACTGACAAAGTGAATGAAAAGGCATAAAGGAGGGTGTTTCCATAAATGCTCTTAGGTGCTGTTTGTTTACATCTGATTGCCTCTTAATGGACTGCCTCTTATTCGCTAAGAGGCAGATGCTGTTTGTTTTGTTTTTTGTTACCTCTGAATGTCTCTTAATCGTTAAGACAGAAAATGAAATCTTAATAATTAAGAGGTACCTCTTAATGATTTTTTTTGCTAATTTTTTTTTATATAAATATATTAAACAATATTATGCACTCATTTTTTATTAAATTGAATATTTAAAATTATTAAATAAAATTTTATCCTTTAAAATGGTAAAATAGTGTCATTAAGAGACAACTTACTTTTTAGTTATCAAACAATTTTTTAGATTCAGACCTCATAACCATTCAGATGATCTAATTTATTAAGACATCATAATCATTCAGATCTTAATTCCTAAATTTATCAAACACAACCTTAGTTTGTTTGAAACAAGAATGCTTTTAGTCTTAATTATTTGATCAACTTTTGGTTTTAATTATGTAATACTGGTGCTTTTTGTCTGCTTGCACATGAATGTTTTTGTTTTAGTTTCACATGGTTCTTTTGGTTTTAGTTGAACATGGTGCTTTTGGTTTTAGTTGCACAAGGCTCTTTTAGTTTTTCTTGCACAAGGACGTTTTATGTAAACAATTGTGTTTTTTGTTTACGTGCACAAGGTTGTTATTATTTTAGTTGAACATGGATTCTTTTATGTAAACAGGTGTTTAACATGATGTAAACATTGGGCAATTGGTTTAACTTAATGTCTATGGTGGTGCTCTTGGTTTAACTTTTGTATATGAATGAGTTCATCTTTTGGTTATTTGTTGTTTCTTGATGTAAACATGATATTGTTGTTAAAGTATAGAAATGAAGAACAACATAACAAAGGACAATAGTACCATTCATACTAGCACTACAAAATTATTTGTAATACACAATAATGGTGCTTTGATATTTGCTCCAATAACACCTATACATAATCTTTGACATTATAAAACGAAGAACCCAATATATTTTCCATTTATTTCTGATCTTCATCTCCATACTCTGCAACTTCACTTTTAACTTCATATTTAACTTTAATACTTTCTAGGTCCTTGTAATTCCATTTCAAATGTCTTATACTAGATGTCATTTTGTGTTATTCAAACATTGCAGTTTCTAGTGGGCCAGAGTTTTTCCTCACATCCACAAGTCTCAAATACAAGAGTATACTTCTTTACTGTTCTTTGAAGAATTATACAGAAACAAATACAGGAGTACACCAAAAGAAATAAGAGAGATATCAATACCAAAAATAGAAAAAATTATACAAAATTTGAAGGAGATATTGTGACACAGTCAAAACTAATAAAGGAAAAGTAACCACAATATATCTTCTTAATGTTTCAATTACAACGAATCATATCATACATAAAACAAAATTAAAAATTAAAATCATATACAAAACAAACAAATAAAATAGAGTCAAATATGTTATAAGGGAACAAATCCAAATAACATACAGACTTCGGTCCAAATCAAGTTTAAAAAATAGCGTACAACAAAGGTTCATTACAATCAATTCATTACATTTAAAATAGGGACTTCACACATCCTAACTGCTCCATGTCCCAAATTCTAATTACAAATTTATCCTATTTAGGCATCTTCTTGCACAGAGATGGTTCCAAAGAAATTCTAAAGTAGCAAAATCAAGGAAACCCATATAATTATCAAGTAATCCTCTCTTTGTGTTGAAAATTATGAACTTCATTTTCAAGAGCCCTCAACCTCCTTAATAGACCAGGTATCATTTGAATGATTCTCTGCTGCCTCGGAGGATCATACAATAAGAAATACCCACAACCGTGGGACTGTCAAAAAAGAATCAACAGATACACTAAATAATTGCACAAAAAAAGCACAATTTAATAACCATAACCAATTCATAAAAATAAATCAAAATCATAAAAACTTGAAATATACATCACAATGAATCACGAGTTATGAGCAAATATCACCTATCAAGTAAAATGAACGACATAGCAAGTAAAATAGTGGACTACTCAATTCAAAGATGATTCAATTTAAAATTTCACACAAAAGGAAAAAATAATAGAAAAAACAAAGAAAAAAAGAACATCTTACACAATTTAGCTCTTGTTGAACATGATAAATAACATGTTACTGGAATTTAGAGAAGCTTACAAAGGAATCACATTGGTAGCATAATACCAGCTCAGTGGAGTGTAAGCCACCCATCACACACACTCATGAGGCCTCTCCCCACTATGTAAATATATACTAATATTTCTATACACAACGAAATACACGAAGAAGTAGCTGTATCCAGAATGACACTGCTTCATATTATACAATAATCTACGCATGACCATTTCAGTGTATTGTACAATACATCCACATTGAATTATAAAAAAAGACGAGTACATTTCCTTTCATGTATTTCCAAGAAGTAACAATTTTAAGTACCTATGTCATACAAATATTATTCTACAAATATCCAAGAGTGTGTTTATAGAGATGAATGGTATAGTAAAACCTCTATTTAAGAATAGATTTGGAACCAAACTATTTGTATTCTAATTGAGAGGTTATTACTAAATAGAGGTATTGGTATAACATATTTTTCGAACACCAAAAAATATCCACTTTAACAAAAATATAGCTTTTATAGATTTTATAACAAAAATTAATGAAAATATAAATTATTTAGATTTTCAAACTAGGAAAATGTAGTCTTTTATAAAAAATGTAGTCTTTTATAAGAAAATGTGGTCTTTTATAGGAAATGTTGTCTTTATAGGAAAATGTAGTCCTTTATAGGAAATGTAGTATTTTATAGAAAAATATAGTTATTTATAGGAAATGTAGTATTTTATAGAAAATGTAGTCTTTTAAAATTAATATTGTCTCTCTCTCTCTCTATATATATATATGAAATTATTATTATATATATGTATAGTTTCTTAATACGGAACTTAAAAAGTATATAACATATTACAATTTATATGTTATTCCTATTTATAACTGGCTCAAATTGGGACCAATTTTTTTATAATATTGTAGAGGTTATTCTTATATAAAGTATTCTTAAATAGGGGTTTTATTGTATGAGGGTTTTTTCCTATTTTCACAAAAGTTTATACATTAAACATCAATCGCTTTAAATTACAAAAGTTATTAGAGCTCAAAGATTAGTTTTACCAGAAGGGTTGCAAGCTTTGCAAATGGCGTTCAATATTACTGTTGGTGGACATAGAAAACAAAATTATGATTTGCAGGCACTTGGAAGTTCAATTAAGCCTAAATATTAAGCTTTTGTATCTAGATTTTTATAATCTAATGGATTATTGTTTTAAATTAGTAATGAATTTCTATCTTTAACCTATTGTAAAGATTCCAATATGAAATCACTTGTCATGTTGGAATATCGCAATCACTTGTCATGTTGGAATATCGCAATCACTCACTTACAGATAGAGATAATAGAGAAAATTTGAGAATTGAATGAAACTCTTCAACCCTATACAATTCAAAATGAATTATTCAAATTAACATATACATTAACTTAAATTCACATAGAAAATACTGTTTATACAAATAAACATATACCTCTTGCTTGTGTTAAAAGACATCATGAGGGCAGTATCAGATAGATAAATAAGCAGATCAAAACCCATTTGAAAAATCAAATATTGAAGACACTCATTAAACAGAACATAACGAATTAAACAAAAATTAATTGTGCCACGATTGTTGCAGAAGAACAGAGGTACAATCGTGGTAAAAAAACCCATTGAAAAAAAAGACAAATCGCAAAGAGACTTGAAGGGGTCACATAAACCCTAGAAATCATCTGAATCCGTGAATCAAGGAGGTTTGAAATAGAAGTCGAGATCTAACTGATGAGCAGTGTTTTTGTTTTGGTCTGAAGTCGAGATCGAAGATCTACTTCGGACTCATTTGTTTGGCTCTGCTTTTGAACGGATGTTTTGTTTTGGGATGTTTTGTTTTGGCAAAAAAAAAAACAAGTTGCCTTTATATACGTATGTCACTTAAGGAGTATTATCACTTAAGGTGTAATACTCTTGAATGGCTATGTGTGTGTATACACACACACATAATTATATATGTATATACACAACTGTGTAGTATACAATGGTCTATGACAATGGATTTTTGGGCTATAAACTGTCGCCATACACCAGAATAGTTATAGCGACCCGTCGCTATAATTCAAAAAAACTATCGTCATAGGTGACTGTGTATATATTGATTTTGGGTGGTTTGGTTTTCTTACTACTAATGTATACTGTAATTTTATTTGGCCCTATCCAAAGTTTTTAAATTTGTAAAATTTCTACCATTTTAATTTGGGTTTGATGAAATTTTCATTTTTCTGATAAAGAAATTAAAAATTAAGTAGCTAGAATGTTTGTTTAATGACTTTTGAAATGAGAAAAACCAAGGGGATATTAATGATTATAAGGTATCTCAAAAGACTTGACTCAATTAGAGCAAATCCAATGGGGTGTTATAATTGGTTCTATAGTCAAATTATAGCACCAAATGTCAAAAACTCAAATCCAACCCACTTCTATAATTAGTTCTAAAATAGCAAAATGCTATAATTGGTTCTAAATATAGAACCAAGGATGACTATAGTCATCTTATAGAACCAATGATGATGATGATGATAATAATAATAATAATAATAATAATAATAATAATAATAGTAGTAGTAGTAGTAATAAAAATAAAAATAATAATAACACTAATAATAATAATAATAATAATTTTAATAATAATAGAAATAATAATAATAATAATAATTATAATAATAGTAGTATTAATAAAAATAAAAATAATAATAACACTAATAATAATAATAATAATAATTTTAATAATAATAATAATAATTATAATAATAATAATAGTAATAATAATAATAATAGTAATAATTTTAATAACAATAATTTATTACAATAATTATAATAATAATAATAATAATAATAGTAATAATTTTAATAATAATAATACAATAATAGTAATTATAATAATATTAATATTAATAACAATAATAATAATTATAATAATAGTAGTAGTAATAAAAATAAAAATAATAATAACACTAATAATAATTATAATTATAATAGTAATGATAATAATAATAATAATAATAATAGTAATAATTTATTACAATAATAATAATAATTTTAATAATAATAATAATAAAATAATAGTAAAATGAGAAATCTAGATAAATTTGAAACAATTTGGTGCTAAAATAGAACCAACCACTGGAGACTGGGTTCTATTTTAGCACCAAAAAGCACTTTTTGGTGCCAAAATATAACAATGGCTATAGCCATTTTGACATTACCATTGGATTTGCTCTTACTTAAATATGTATTGACTTGAACATAAATTACTTAAATACATTTTAAATCATAAAAGTTTTTCAGTTTTTACACTTTAAATCTCAATGTTTTAATTTAGAGAAATTGAACCTTAATGTTTCTATATTTTTATTAATAAAATATTTTGACAATCGAATTAAGCATTTCTTATCGGAATAAATCGTGCAACTCAAAATAAAAAGTAATTATTTCTTTTAAGGGTATTTATCATTTATATTAACTTCAATTTTTCTTTATTTTTTTTAATGACACACTAATCACGTCACTATAATTTTATGTACTTTTGAAGATATTTAAGGTCTTGATGTTTTAACGGTACATATCTTTTATGTTTGACTAAATTTTTTCTATTTTTTTTTATCATTGCACACTAATCACCTGTCTATATTTTTTTTAATTTCAAAAATATTTTGGAGTAAATTACCAAAAAATACTCTCATTCGGATTAATTATATATTACTCGTCAATGACCATAAAATTTAATTTATAAAAAACTTAAAGACATTAAGGTTCAATTTCTTAAAGTTAAAACATCAAGTTTAAGTTGTAAAAACTATAAAACTTAAGGGTTTAAAATGTATTGAAGCCTACGTACAGAAAGAACAAAAGATGTTGTGTTATGATTTCTTTCTACCCCAACACTATATATTCCAAAATGCTTGTGGTAGAAAAGATATATGTAAATTATTGAAAGTTGATATTTTTATATTATTTTTTGATATTTCTATAAAAATGACTCACATATTAGCTAATAAAAATTCAACATATAAGTTAATATGTAGATCTTACGTGTAAAAATATTAAAAAATGATGTGAAAATATGTAGATTTTATGTTGGGGACAAGTATTCCTTTGGTTGAAATCTTAATAATGGGCAACTAAAATTCATGATATATTGTCTTTAGCATGACAAAAGGGCTTACGTGAAGCGCATATATGCATTATTCTGGAATCCAATGCTTCATTTCTTGGATCATTTTAGACAAAGATCATGTCTTAGGAAAGGGGCTATGAAAAAAGAAATGAACAGCAGGAATTGATAATAACGGAAAGATGAGATAATTTTCATACTTTTTGCGTCTCCCAAAAAAAGTCATATTTATTAGTTTTTTTGTTCTACAGAAATTTACACTTCCTATTATATTTTTTAAAAAAATTACACCAAAAGTTCATCCAAAAAATATTTACAGAATTAATATATTTTTAATATTTTATTTTCAAAATTAGTACAATATTCGGTATCCCTTTAATTTAATTGGGTGTTTTAATGAGTTGCTGATGTGACAAATCAGTTCTGCAATGGTAACTGTTCCTGGTTGGTTGCCTAATCTGTGACAATTTGAATTGCATGATTTTTCCCTTTGTTATTTCTCTCTCTCTTTTTACTGAAGGCTTCTTTAGTTAAAAACCCTTTTTTCTAATTTGGGAACTTGGAAACCAAATTTCTCTTCTTCAGTTTTTGACTTTTCTCAGCGTTCTTTTCATTCCTATCGGCGTTGATCTCTCGTTGTCGTCGTTGTCCGCTCCGTCTTTGTCGGCGCTTGTCTGTACTCGTCGTCGGTACATTATTTTACTTGTTTCCGCAGCTCAGTTTCCGAGTTCAGTGCACCGCCGCTCTGTTTCTAAGTTTCTAGACGCCGCTGCTTCGTTTGGTTCGTTTGTGATCATCGCCGCTCCATCTTCTTCTTTCGTGGTTGTCGCCGTCAGTGGTCTTCAACAGAAGGTGTTTCTTGTGACGACACCAAAATAGGTGTACACAACTCATTCATACATGGTACGAAATCCAAATACAAACTTCCTATATACAACTATTCAACTATCGTGTAAAATACGACAAAACATAAGCTATGAGTTTCAATACAAAAATTATCTCGTAGACAATATCCAAACTCAAATAAAGTCTTCATCAATTATTGTCACACTATTTAATAGAATAGTGAGGACTACTATAGTAACCATTTTGGACCATCACTCCATTCCCCGACTAGTCTCAGCTATATTCTCATTTCCTGGAGAGAATATTATGACTAAGATAATGTAGAACAAACTATTCTTAGTCCTCAACAGGAAAAAATCTGATAGAATACAATAGACAACAAGTTTTATTTCAACAACTGCAACGGAAATAGCAATCATGTGATAACTCAAATTTTCAAAAATAATTAAAATAAGAATTTAATAAATAAAATTCTTATTATAGAATGTGTCGGGTTTGAATAAGAATATATATAGGTGTTATATATTTTAAATTTTGTGTTATGGGTGGAAAGAAATCCATAAATGAGATTTTATAGTTCGTTAAACTATTAAGGAGAATAGACTTTTAAAACATGAAGCTTGATCTTTAAATTATTAAAGAAAGTAGTATTTGATGATGTGAAATCAAAGAAAAGATTGATTTTAGATGAGTTAACATTTATGAAGTATGTGCAAAGTATTTATAAAAGTAGGTTCTATTTTTGCTAAGTAAGAAATTATCCGCATCTGAACTTGTAGTGGCACAGCTGCGCCACTTCCAAGCTTATGACCAGCGCATCAGCGCCGGTCTGCAGAAAGTTTTGAGTGAGTTTGTGAAATTTGAATTTCAAGACATGTATATTAATGGTTAACATGTGTAATAAAAGTCATAATTAGTGTTTAAGCTGTCCGAGAATGGATAGAGATAGCAAAACATGAATTGGATAAGAATTAGTTATGGAATTAAATAACTCAGAATAAATATGGGTTAATTAAGTTATATTATAAAGCTTTGTGTGGTAGTGACGTGATAGTAAATGACGAATAATTAATTCACTTGTATAAGATGGTGAATTAATATATGTGTTTTATATAAGAGGATGAAAGGAGTATGTTAATTAAGATTTGATATTTTAAATATATTACATAGTATTGTAATATATAAAAGGGTTAATATTTGAAAAATAAGTGATTAATAAAAGAAGAGAACCAATATAATTATAAATAAATATTGGTTAAAGATTTATGCATTAAGTTAATATCTAAGTTATGGCTAACTGAAAATGTGTTGGGATAATTTATGAAAGAAAAGGAATTGAAGAATTATAGTATAATAACTAGTTTTGTACCCACTAATTATTTTAAGAAAAATGGTTATCTTAAAATAAAGGTGTTATGAGTATATATAAAATTCATACAGCCTAGTATAGTAGTTCTATATATTACAAGTGTGCAATTATTTAAAATAAGCTAAGTAATTTAGCATTAAGATAAAGTGTGTCACACAAACTTTATATTAAATGAATATTAAAATAACGTGGAATGGGGGAAAAGCTAAACGTGGCCTAGACCTCTAATATTTTATTGTTGAGATTATGAGCTTGAGTTATATAACTCTAGTAAGTGGGATAAATGAGCATTGTGTGGCATGAGTATTAAAGTTAAACTAGACTAAAGGTTTGACTTGAATTATTAAAAGAAAATTTATGGAAAGAGAATAAATGATTGATATTAATCATTGTGATATTAAAGTGTGATAGGGAATAATGGGTTGAGAGTACCTAACTGAATTATATTTAGCCAATTAAAATATTACTTGGGCTAACTCAGTGTAACTGAGATACACGATTAAAGGTGTTGCGATATATCTAAAAATAAGTATACTTGTGGGGGTACATTTATGAAAATGTGTGTATATGTGCCCATAACTAATTTAATGATGTAATGTTAAATCATTATAATTGATTTAATAAGCCCAAAAGGAATTAACCTTAGTAAAATGAAACTCATTTTATTGATAAATTAGAAAGTAATAGGCCTTGTCCTAAAATCAGTGTCACACTCATTATAACAACCGTGTATAGGCCATTGGCCTATCCTATTCAGTTTCATTGTTGGTAGAGCTGATGATGAAGAGAGGAATAGAAGAAGAGGGGGTTGGTGACCAACTCTTCAGTACCCAATGGCTTCTTCTTCTTTCTTTTGGTTTAAATCTTTGGGCAAAATCATTGAATGGACAATGATTTCTCTATAAATAGAACTTCCTCCTTCTCATTCCTGTTTGTTAAAGTTTTATAAGAAATTAGCTATAGAGAGTTAGGAGAATTGAGGAGCAATTAAAGGATTGAAGTTCTATAGTTAGCAAATTTGAACTTCAAGAGGTAATATTTATACACATAAATGTTATTCATTTCAAGAATGATAAATTTCTTAGTATGTTAAGAAATACTTATTTTTTAGTCACAAATTGATGGCTAAGGATTGTTGTAATCCATAAATTTTGGTTAGATATTGTTAATGCAGTTAAATATGAAAACAACAGAAGTTAAACAAACCAATTTGGTTTAGAAACGAATCCGTAGTGATGAAATTCGCTAAACATATGAAATTATGGAAAAAATTTGAGTATTATATACATGTATGAAACCAATTTAGTTGATTTTAAGCATGAGAATTAAAGAATTTTGCATTTGGGTTTGGATTCTGCAGAAGCAGAGCCATTCTTGGAACTGTCCAAGAAGGGCGCAGCTGCGCCCATTCTGTAGGTCATTCCAGCGCAGCTGCGCCGAATGCAGTGTCTGAGAATGCTATGGGCAGCGTAACTGCGCCACTCCCATAGTATAATATAGCGCAGCTGCGCTAGGCACTAGAAAGAAATATTGACTTTCTATTATTCCAAGCATGATGGTTTAACTTGGTTATGAATAACAATATGTATTACATGTGGGTTAAAGCTATTTTACTTATAACGAATGTGCATTAGCATGATTTAGTATAGTTCTAAAAGAGACTTGAAGATTGTGAAAACAGATCTAGACTAACCTTGAGACTTTTGAATTCTGAGATTTGTAGCTTGTGTAAATGGCTTAGTCATGCACACAAATAAGTACGACATATGGTCTTAAGTACCTTTGCATACCATGAGTTGCCTAAATGGTTATTTTCCGAAGATATATAAAGATTTTGAAAGCAAACTTTGACGAAGCTTGTGTACCTTAAGTTCTGACCTTGATATATATCATGTAAACGAAGTCTAACTATGCATGACATAAGGTTCAAACTTGTATCGTATGTGTTAGATTGCTGTTATTTGGTTTAAAACGATTTCAAAGGCAAACTCGGATATTTTTGCAAACTAAGTTTTATAAACATGGAGTGATTATATTTTAACCTTGTAAGCATATGTAGAAACATGTACAAACTAGTATGACATGTGATTTGAAGTTGCCTTGCATGATTAGTTTAACCTAGCTATGCATGAAAATAGGTATGACATGTGGTTTCAAGCCCTTCGAATACCATGAACCTCTTAGTCGCCTTAGTGTATATTTATAAGGAAAACTTGAAACTTTGAGAATGAACTTAAAGGAACTTGTGTACTTAAAGTTTTAAACATGATAACATATGCACATAGCTTAGTTAGCTATGAAACAAGATTTAAAGTGGCACTTAGTTAATTTAACTTATCCTAGAATGACTTTTAAAAGTGAACTTGAACACCTTGCAAACTAATACCTATGAGCATTGTGTTGCCTACCCTCTGCACTTGTAGGATGGCATACTAGTATTATGTTATGTCATTAAACATGGCCTATAAGTGCACTTATATAGTTTGACACAATAAAAGTCATTAGATCATGATTATAAAGTAAGTTTTCAAATGATAAACCTTGTTAGTCATATGAATACATGTGAGCATACATATTGAAAGTTATTTAACATCATTATATAGTTTAAGGAGTACGTGGTTAGACCCCTGTTTCATGAAATTGCTTAGTCGTGAAATAAATGGCAATAACGCTATATAGTGTAAAAATAACTTGAAGTAAACACAAGAGGCACCAAACTTGGATCAAGATCTCTTAACATGTGTAAGTGTTATGTGTTGGCATGTTAAGTAATGAGGTGATAAACGACACTAGCTATATGTAAATGATGTGAATCCTTGCGAGCGTATATATTACAGATTATATGATATTCTCGCATGAATAAATGTTTAACATAGTTGGCCTCATTATTTCATGAACTTAGTTGGCCTTAATTCCATGGAAATTTCCAACTAGAGATATATTGTGTAAATGTGGACTTGAGATTACCCTACGAAAGTCTAAGACATCTTAAGATGTATGCTTGTTGCGTGTTAATACGATGGTATGCTAAAAAGTGGAATGAAACCAAGAAAACAAAAGCTCAAGTTTGGTCTGGCCAGGGGACAGCGCAGCTGTGCCGGTCCCAAGCCTAACCTCAGCGCAGCTGCGCTGCAGGGCAGGTTGGTCTGGACATTTTATTTACTTTCTGATTTTGGTAGCTTGCTTATAGTAGTATTCTAAGCTATAAGACAGCGTCTCAATGCTATTTTAAATGTTCATTGGTATGATGGTTATATAAAACCCATATTTATTAAGGTTTGCAAAATGTAAGAATGATGTAGATCACGCATCTATAAACTTTAAATGTGTATCGAACACATAGTTAGTCAAGTGTATGATAAAGGTTTATGAATGTTGATGTTAAGTATGTGTGGCTACGATATACTTATACATACGCAACTATCCTAAAAGTATGATAAGAAAGTAAAGCAGAGGTTTTAAGAACCGAGTTAGAAAACAATGTAACAATTGTTATTATATTGAGAATGTAAGGAAATGTATGACTGATGGGTATGAATCCATGCATGATTATAAAATTGTGTAGGGATACACAAAGTGCGGATAATGATAAACAGTTAAGTTGTAGTTGATAATCTACAAGCTAGACAAGTCTTTCAGTTCCTATTTGCTCTATAATGTTGATAACTGTTGATTAATTTACTGCTATGATATGAAATGATAAATTATATGTAAGACCCCAACTTTTATGAATAAAGAATAATTTTTCTTGAAATATATTTTTGAATATTATGGTGTGGATATGCTATAATGTTATAGTTGTGGGTAATATTTATAAATTTTGCAAAGCAAGCAAATTGTTATAAAATATTCGATTGGTCAGGGAATATTCGTTTTAACAGGGAATATTCGTACGACGGCACAATCATTGGTGGACCCCACAACGGAAGTATTGTCGTAGTTAGAAAACGACAAAATTATCTTTTTATAAAAATAACGGCGAAAGTTTTACCTTTAAACTGTTGAACTACCCGATGGTAAAAGTACAGTAATACGCATGGTTGCATAGTAGCACACGATATTGATTTTTGATGCTTACGTGAGAAGTCACTCAGTTATACTCAATTATTGCTACAGTAATTGCTGCATATTATCTCTCATATTATTGATTCAATTATTGTCACAGTATCAATATTTTATATTATTAAATCAATAATTGAGACGACAAAGTTATTCATATTATTATTTGTAATATTGACGATGTCTAGAAAGTTCTGTCGAGGAGAGGTTTGGTCACCTAATTGCGCGCCAATAGACAGAAATCCTTATCGAAAAGCCTCATCTTTCCTGGGAATGATCTGGTTGTTAAATATTATGAGTTATAATATTAATGATGAATAATTGTTAATAGATTAAAAATGTGTTTATTAAAGATAAATAACTTGTGGTAAATATTTATTCAAATTTTGATATAAATATAGGGATTGTTATGAGGCGTTTGTTGTAAGTTTGAATTAGTATTCCATGGGAAGATTTACTAATTTTATGGACCGTCGATGGTGGTTTTAATAGTTAATCAATCTGGACCATTGATGGTGGTTGTAATAGTAAATCAATCTGGACCATTGATGGTGATTTTAATAGTAAATCAATCTGGACCGTCGGTGGTGATTTTAAAAGTAAATCAATTTGGACCGTCGGTGGTGATTTTGAAAGTAAATCAATTTAGACCGTCGGTTGTGGTTTTAATAGTGATCAATATGAACCGTCCGTTCTAATAGTAAATTAATCTGGACCGTTCATGAATCAGTTACTATTTAGTCCATTCTCTTATAAATAGAAGCTTAATTCTTCTTTCATTCTCACCAATTCACTGAGATTCACAAGAGAAACTATAGAGAGAGAACTATAGAGAACAAGAAGAAGAGTATTCTGCTACTTCACTTTGCAGTATCCAATCTTCTACTAAGGTAATGGATATTATTTGTTGTATTCGTAAGGGATATTATTTGTTATATTCTTAAGGGATATTATTTGTTGTATTTCTAAGGTGTATTATTTCTTTCATATACATAAGGAATACTATTTTCGTATTCATCCTTTAATATATCGGAATAACCTGTCTACGCGAATTACGTACCATATGATAGGTGAAAATTCATTTGCAGTTTTGTATGTTATTTCTTTTTATATTCTTAAATCTAAACTTACAATGGTAAGTATTGCTTCTATAATCCTTGAAATTAGTGGAATATTCTTGAGTTTTTCGCTTCATCCAGTATCGTTTCATTGGAATATTGATATGAACTTTCTTATTAAATATCAATATTTTCACCCGGAGTACTATTCACGGGTTACTATTCACTAGAATATTATTCACTCGGGTATTCGGGACACTTTTTATGCCGGGGTACTATTCACAAGTTACTATTCACAGATTACTATTCACTATAATATTATTCACTCGGGTATTCGGGACACTTTTCATGTCGAAGTACTATTCACGGGTTACTATTCATCTGGTTACTATTCACACAAATATTATTCACTCGAGTATTTGGGACACTTTTCATGCCGGGTATTATTCACAAGGTACATTCTCGAATTACTATTCACGGGGTACTATTCACAAAAAAATTTATTTTTTTATGTCCAAATTATTTTTGATACATGGATATTATTCTTGAATTTTACTCCACAAAGCAGTATCATGTTGATAATTTGGATATTATTGAATTCTGGATAAATTAAATTATAAATCTTTAAAAATTTATCCTTTGCCTTCTTTTAATTGAATTCTTATATCATTGTCATCATCCTCATGCTTATATTGTGATGAAAGTAATCTTTGTCTTACGTGTATAGATGGACTTTTGATTGATATGATTATGACCAGGGATAATTCGATATGATCATGACCATTAATGATTACACAAATATTCTTGGCCTGTAGTGCAGGAATAATTTGCGGACGTGATACTAATGAATATCCTTGGCCCGTAGTGCAGGGATGATTCAATGATGTGATTTATTTATTAAGCTGAGTCCCAACAATAAAGTTAATGATAAACTTTTTAAATCATAGAAGATAGTAGATATCATGCTCTACTTGACTCTTCTAATGGATTGTTTGTTCCGCTACAGTTAAACTTGATATCTATTGTATTTTATCAGTTTAACAATGTTGAAGGCTAACGATAATTTATTCTGCATTATCTTAGTCATAATATTTCTTACTGGGCTAGTCGAGCTCACCCTTTTGCTTTTATTATTTTCTTCAGGAAATGAGAATGTAGCCGGGACTAGTCGGGGAACGGAGTGATAGTCCGAGATGGTTGTTTTAGTAGTCATCACTATTTAGTGTGATAATAATGTAATAAGGATTGAATTTGAGTTTGGATATTTTCTATGAGATAATATTCGTGTAAAAACTCTCAGCTCATGTTGTATAATTAAGTTTGTATTTGTATTCAGTACCATGTATTTGGCGACCCAAGATGGGTGATGCATACCTATTTTGGGGGCGTCACATTATATATGAAATGCATATGAGATATGTATGAAATGAATGATGTTATGCCATGGAAGGTCGAAATGTCTATGAGATATATATGAGATTGAAAGCCAATCTACGATTATATGTTTTGTAAGTTAATCTCTATATTCGTTATGTGAGAAGCAACATGCTTATGTGTTTAAATGCTTATGATTGTATAAACTGAGTATGATCATATGTGATATGTGATGCATGAAAACTGTTAGAATTGTTGGACTGTCGAGCTCACCCTTGCAAATAACCACGTTTTCGGGTTAAGGACTCACGGTAAAGTTACGTGCTACTTGATTGATAGAGTTCAATAGTATCATAAACGGATTGACTTGTTTACCTGAAGTTAAAATCTCGAACAATGTTTTATCTTTTAGATGAGGTACTTGATAGTTGTTTAACTCTTGTAGAGTTGTAAAGTCGTACTATTCGACAAATAGAGAACATCAATTTGAGATGTAAATTCTATAATGTAACTCTGATGAATCAAAGTATGAAATAAATTTGATTCAAAGATATGTAAATGATGAAGGTTTCGATTCAGGGAAATGAATAAAGAATTCAGAAAAATTTTAATTATTTTTGCATCTTATTAAGTATAACATTGAATATGATGTAAAGATAATAATGGTTAATGGCCCAGATTGGGAATTGACTTAAGAAAGTTTCGGGATTAATTCATAGATCCTGGAAATAAAAGGAATTAATATATCAAAGATAAATTGTATTCATTAAATTATAAATGAAAGTTGTTAATAGTTAGACGAAGGTAGTATCGTGCCGCACCAGGTTTGAGGTAACGAATACTTGGATTTGGGGGTGTTACAAATCCATTAGAAGAGTCAAGTAGTGCATGATGTCTACTATCTTCTATGATTTAAAAGTCCATTCATCAATATTTTATCCCTATAACACCAATCAATAATTATTTCCAATCAACGAATTATCTATGCACTACGGGCCAGAGTTAATCGTTTGCATCACCAGTGGTCATGATCATGCCAAACACCTGTCCATCTATGCACTACAAGCCAAAGAGGACTTTCACCACAAACCTTTGCCTGTAACATTAAAGGTCATGATTATACCAATACACAATTCATGGTCATAATCATACCAATCAACAGTCCATCTATGCACAACGGGCCAAAGATGACTTTCCATTACAAATTGCGTGAGGATGATGACAATGATATAAAGAATGAATCAAGTGAGATCAAGGATAAATATTAGAGATTTATCATTTAATTTATCCAGATTTCAAAAATGTCCAAATTGTCAACATGATAATCAATTATGGAGTAAAATTTAAAAATGATAATTAATATTCATATTTTAAATTGGACAAGAAAAAAGGAACTAAATTACATCATGAATAGTACTCCAACAGTGAATAGTACCCAGGATAGATAGTACTCCGGTATGAATAGTACTCCTGACATGAAAAGATTAAAATTTAATAAGAAAATTCAGACCAATATTTCAGTGAAAGGATATTAGATGAAGTGCAAATCTTAAAAAATTTCTAATCATTTCAGGAATTATAGAAGCAATACTTATCATAGTAAGTTTAAATTTAGGAATATGAAATGAAATAATATACGAAACAAGCAAATGGATTTTCACCTCGTCATGCGGTAATCCGCGTAGATAGATCATTTCCACAACTTAATAAAGAATGAATACGAAGGGTTATTCACCAGGCATGCGGTAATCCGCGTAGACATGTTATTCCCATAGATTAATAAGGAATAGAATGACAACCCTTATGACGTAATAAATGATATCCCTTACGAGTATCAAAGCATCATTTACCTTAATAAAAGACTAGATACTGCACTAGTGTAGTAGCAGAACTTTGTGTTGGTGGTGTGTGCTTGCTTCTCGAATACTCTTCTTCTTTCTCTCTTATTCTCTCTGTATAGTTTTCTCTTATGAGTCTTAGTGAATTAGTTATAAAGAAGGAAGAAATGAGCTTCTATTTATAGAAGAATTCTAGTTTAGCCCTTGTAATGTGAAGAGGCAAGTGGCTTGACGCCTGTAATGTGAAAAGGTAAGTGGTTTGACTCCTGTGATGTGAAAAGGTAAGTGTTTTGATGCATTTAATGTGAAAATATAAGTGGTTTAACGTATAGTAAAGGCAAGTACTATTGGCAAAATTGACTCTTAGATGATGACGTATGGGTCCCATAGAATAAGCCAAACTTACAAAATACCACATATCACCATTATTTCCTTCGAGTGTCGGTAACTTCTTACTAATGGTTATGATACTCATCTCATAATTAATTAACACCTTTTTAATCTTTCAATAATTATTCATCATTAATATTATAACTCATAATATTGATAACCAGATCGTTCCCAAGAAAGAATGGGCTTTTCGATAAGGATTTCTCCTTATTGGAACGCAATTAAATAACCTAACCCCTTTCCTTGACATAACTTTCTAGACATTATCAATAATACTAATAATAATATGAGTAATTGTGTCATGTCAATTATTGATTTAGAGAAAATTAAATCTTTATTCATAAAAAGTTGGGGTCTTACAACCTCCCCTTCTTATGAAATTTCATCCTCAAAATTGATGTACATACCTAGTATTTCGAAGAGGTGAGGATACCTTGATTTCATTTTAGATTCTAACTCCCAGGTCATTTCCTCAATGTCACGGTTTCTCTATAAAACTTTGACTTAAGATATAACCTTTGAGTGTAGAATATGTTCCTTTTTATCCAAGATTTTAATAAGTACATCCTCATACTTTAAATATTAGGCTATCTCGTCTGGTTCTAATTCAATAATGTAGTTTGGGTCTTCCACATATTTACGCAACATAAATATGTGAAAAACATTATGAACACTAGACATGCTTGGCGGTAAGGCGAGTTTATAGGCCACAATTCCTACTCGTTTAAGGATTTCAATTGGACCAATAAATCGAGGGTTGAGCTTTCATCTCTTTCCGAATCTTATAACTCATTTCCATGGAGCAACATGTAACAATACATGGTCTCCAACATTAAATTCCACTTCCCTTCGATGAAGATCAACATAACTCTTTTGTCGATCTTGTGCTGTTTGTATACGTTGTAGGATCATTTGAATCTTTTCCATAGTCACACGTACCAACTCTGGTCCGAACAATGTTGCTTCACCCATCTCGTCCCAGCATACTAGGAGAACGAAAATTTCTTCCATACAACGCCTCGAATATAGTCATGCCTATACTAGCTTGATAATTATTGTTGTAGGAGAATTCCACTAATGGTAATTACTTGTCCCAACTTCCTTTGAAGTCTAGTACGCAGAGTCTCAATCGATCTTCAAGAGTTTGAATAGTCATTTTCGAATGCCCGTCCATCTGAGGATGATATACAGAACTAAATCGTAAATCCGTGCCCATAGCTTTCTACAAGCTGACCCAAAATCGTGAAGTGAATCTAGTGTCTTGATCAGAAACTATGGATACTGGCATACCATGCAGTCTTACAATCTCATTTATGTATATACGTGCAAGACGTTCAAGTGAATAAATTTCTTGTATGGGCAAGAAATGACCAGACTTGGTTAATCTATCGACAATGATTGCATCTATCCCTTGAGAAACCTTGGGAAGACCCGTACCAAAATCCATGTTGATGTGTTTCTACTTCCATTCTAAAATTTTTAGTGGTTATAATAGATCTTTTAGGAACTTGATGCTCTTCCTTGATACATTTACACGTTAAACACCTTAAGATAAACTCCGCGATCTCTCTCTTCATATTTCTCCACTAAAATATATGTTGAAGATCACGATAAATTTTGGCACTCCCAGATTGGATTAAAAATGGTGTGTTGTGTGCTTCCATCATGATTTTATACTTTAAATTAGAGTCATTAGGAAAAAAAAGTCTGGAGTTGACTTGAAGTATTCCTTCTTCGTCAATTCTTGCTTCTGGAATAGCACCTTCTTCTTCATATTCATCAGCTCTGGGTCTGTAACTTGAGCAACTTTAACTTTATCGATTAAAGTCGGTTCTACTCATATATTTGACATCATCACGTGGGTCCTTGAAGTCTTTAACTCTATCTTCATCCTTTATAAGTCATACAAAATGCGCCTTCGTGTTGACAATATCGTATTCGTACCCGCATATGATCTTCTATTTAACGCGTAAGCTACCACTCTCATTTTTTCAGGATGGTATGGACGTGAATCTTTCAACAGCTCAAGCCAATGTCGTTACCGCATGTTGAGTTCCTTTTGAGTGAAGAAATATTTAAGGCTCTTATGATCTGTATAGATCTCCACTTTCTCCCTATTTAGGTAGCGTCTCCAGATCTTTAACGTGAAAATGACTGCTACTAACTCTAGATCATGAGTAGAATAATTCCTTTTGTAGTCTTTGAGTTTTCATGAAGTATAGGCTACGACTTTCCCATGTTGCATGAGAAAACATCTCAAACCTCTACCTGAAGTATCACTATAGATGACAAATCCCTCCAAACCCGATGGTATTGTCAAAACATGTGCTGAAATGAGTCTTCTCTTGAGTTCTCGGAAGCTCTTCTCACATTCCTCGCTACATCTGAATTTTGTATCTTTTCGAGTTAGCTGAGTTAATGGAGTGGCAATTCGAGAAAATCCTTCCATAAATCTCTGATAATAACCAACTAAGCAGATAAAGCTACATATTTCGGTTACTGACTTAGGTTGCTCCCAACTTTGTATTGCTTCAATCTTCGCCGGGTCAACTGATATTGTAAGACCCCGAATTTTATGAATAAAGAATAATTTTCTCGAAATATATTTTTGAACATTATGGTGTGGATTTGATATAATGTTATAGTTATGGGTAATACTTAAAATTTTTTCAAAGTACGCAAGTGGTTATATAATATTCGATTGGTCGAGGAATATTCATTTTAACAGGAAATATTCGTACAACGACACAATCATTGGTGGATCCCACAACAGAAGTATTATTGTAGTTAGAAAACGACAAAATTAACTTTTTATAAAAATAACGGCGAAAGTGTTACCGTTAAAACTGTTGAACTACCCGATAGTAAAAGTACAGTAATACGCATGGTTGCATAGTAGCACACGGTATTGATTATTGATGCTTACGTGAGAAGTCACTCAGCTATATTCAATTATTGCTACAGTAATTGTTACATCATATCTCTCATATTATTGATTTAATTATTGTCACAGTATCATCTGCATAATATGTTATATTATTAAATCAATAATTGAGATGAAAAAGTTATTCATATTATTATTTGTAATATTGACAATGTCTAGAAGTTCTGCCCCATCTTTCCTGGGAATGACCTGATTGTTAAATATTAAGAATTATAATATTAATGATGAATAAGTTCGTGTTGATTAAAGATAAAATTGATAGTTCCATTGTGTTGGAATTATTAGTGTTAGTGAAAACCGACATTTATTTCGATAATAATTGATGTCTGGAGGTTATATTGACCAATCGGAGAATTCACCGGATAAATAAGCAATTAATTACTATTAATTCAAATGCTTATAACTATGTGTTCACATGTGTGTACTATTGATTCACATGATTTACTATTAGGGGAGTTGGTGCAAGATTGATAATACTTGCATGACTAAATTAAAAATGGAGGTATAGTTGAAGGTACTATACTATAATTAGTTTTTTTTAACTTTATTATACTATTGAGTCACATGAATGAACTATTAATTCACATGATTTACTATTAGGGGAGGTAGTGCAAGTTTGATAATACTTGTAGGACTAAATTAAAAATGAAGAAAAAGAGGGAGGTATTATACTGTAATATTTTGAGCCCCAAAATGTGCAATTATTGAAACTATATTTTTCTATAAATGGAATCTCATTCTGTCTTCATTTCTCACCAATTCACTAAAGCTATAGAGCAATTATTATAGAGAGAAGGAAGAAGAGAAGTCTGCTACCTCTCTATTCCAGTATCCAGTTTTAATCTAAGGTATGGGCTATTATTTCCTTCGTATTCATGAATAGAGTTATTTCTTTCAATATTCGTAAGGGTTGTTATATCATTCTTTATTATTCAATTGGAATAACTTGTCTGTGCGGTCTATCGCATGCCTGGTGAATTCTTCTGTTATTCCATTCATTATTATTCTATTGGAATAACTTGTCTGTGCGGTCTATCGCATGCCTGGTGAATTCTTCTGTTATTCCATTTTTTATTATTCTGATGGAATAACCTGCCTGTGCGGTCTATCGCATGCCTGATGAATTCTTCTGTTATTCCATTCTTTATTATTCTGTTGGAATAACCTGTCTGTGCGGTCTATCGCATGCATGGTGAATTCTTCTGTTATTCCATTCTTTACTATTTTGTTGGAATAACCTATTTATGTGGATTACCGCATGCATGGTGAATGATCCTTCATATTCATTCCTTATTAAATTGTGGAAATGATCTGTCTATGTGAATTACCGTATGGCGGGCGAAAATCCATTTGTAGTTTTATATATTCTATTATACTAAGTTGGTTAAAGTTTTGGTTTCTATACTCCATGAAATTAGTAGAATATCCTGGATATTTGTGCTTTATCCAGTATCTTTTCATGGAAATATTCTTCTGAGCATTCTTGAATTTTACTCTACAAAGAAATATCATGTTGACAATTTGGACGCTATTGATTTCTGGATAAATTAGATTATAAATCTTTAAAATTTATCCTTGAACTTGTTTTATTGAATTATTATGTCATTGTCATCATCATCATGCTTATATTGTGATGAAAGTCATCTTTGGCTTACGTGCATAGATGGACTTGGTATGATTATGACCAGAGATTATTTGGTATAATCATGACCGTAATGTGGCGAATGATGTAGTTAAAGTCCTCATTGGCTGTAGTTCATTGATGGACAGTTGTTGGTATGATTAAAACCAAGGATTATTCGGTATAATCATGACCATTGATGATTACATGAATATCCTTGGCCGTGGTGCATGATTGATTCGATTTTATTTATCAAGCTGAGTCTCAACGATAAAGTTGATGAAAAACTTTTTAAATCATAGAAGATAGTAGATTTTATACTCTACTTGACTCTTCTAATCGATTGTTTATTCCGCTGTAGTTGTTGATCTAAAACTTGTTGTCTATTATATTCTATCAGTTGTTATACTGTTGAAGGCTAAGGATAATTTATTCTGCATTATCTTAGTCATAATATTTCTTACTGGGCTAGTTGAGCTCACCCTTTCTTTCACTGTTCTCTTCAGGAAATGAGAATATAGCTGGGACGAGTCGGGAAACGGATTGACGGTCCAGATGGTCGTTTTTAGTAGTCCTCACTAATCTGTGAAAAAGTGTGACAATAAATGTAATGAGGACTCCATTGAGAGTGGATATTGTCTAAATGACAATATTCTTATTAAAACTCTTAGATTATGTTTTGTTGTATGTTATACGACTGCTGTATAATTAAGTTGTATTTAAATTTTGTGCCATGTATTTGGCGACTCAAGATGGGTGATGTATACCTATTTTGGGTGCGTCACAGTTGCTATCAAAGCTTAGGGATATGATCCCTGGTTGAGAGGTGAGACAAGAACTAGGAGGGGAGAGATGGGGAATTCCTTCGCTAGTATGAACTACCTAAGTTTATTTGGTATTTAATTGGTCGGTCAGAGTATAGGGATAATATGTGATATGTTAATTAACCCTTGTTTTGTGGCAGTATTTGAAAATGGCATCCATAAATGTTGAGATATGCAATGAAGCACATGAGACCGTTGAGTCACCACAGATTAATACCCAGGATAATGTGCAACAGGAAGGCAATAATCCTCAGGTAAACAACAACGATCAAATGATGAACGATGGGACGTTCACAGGTTTTATGCAATTCATGCAACATCAGGCGAGGGCGACTCCTGTCCAAAATGCAGGTGGAACACTGACAACTCTCGGACGGTCACCGCTAAACAGTTCAAGGAGCTGGGACCACCTATGTTTTTTGGAGATCCAAAACCACTTAAGGCGGAGACGTGGATAAAACAGATCAACAAGATATTTGATATCTTGGGATGCTCTGAGGAGCAAAAGGTTCCCTTTGCCACCTTCATGTTGTGAGCAGAGGCAGATTACTGGTGGGAATCTGTAAATCGTACTCAACCTACCGCACTGAAGATGTCTTGGGAGAAGTTTCAAGAACTGTTCAACGACAAGTACTTTCCTGAAAGTATTCGTCACATGAAGGGGGTAGAGTTCTTCAAGATTGAGCAAAACAATATGACCGTGGCGCAGTACGAAGCTAAGTTTACCGAGTTATCTCTGTTTGCATCCCACTTAGTTGATAATGAGGAGAGAATGACGCGGATGTTTCTAAGAGGTTTGAAACCCGAGATACGTCAATACCTAATTTCTCACAAACTATGTTTGTACTCGGATGTTGTGAATAGGGCTCAGTTAGTGGAGCGCGATAATGAGTTAACCCAACCAAGAGAGAGCAGCCGACAAGTTGATAATACCAGTGGTAACAATCATCGAAGCGGTGACAACAAACGTGGAGGAAATCAACATGCCAAAAATGGTAATCACTTCGGTGTTAATCATGGCCATAACAATAAGAGTGGACATTTCAAGAAGAGGAGATTCAATAATGATGGAAAGACGTCAGCACCAGCACTTGTTGTTAAGGAAGGAGAACGACCGCCGGTCGTATGTTACAAATGCGAAGGGGAGGGACATATCAGTCCAAATTGCGTTATGCAGTCCAAAGCATGTTACAATTGTGGAAGAGAAGGTCACCTAGGCCGATTTTGTAGTGCACCAAAGTCAAGTCCAGCTGGGATGGAGGCATCAAAGGTCGTCCCAGACAAGATAAAACCGGTAGTTCAAGAGAGAGCATTTGTTGTAACCTCCCAAAAAACAAGGAATCCGAACGAGGTGATCACGGGTAAGCTAATCATAAACTCTAGTAAAGTATATACCTTATTTGATACCGGTTCTACCCATTCTTTTATTTCTCCTACTTGCGCTCAACATTTAAATTTGACTCCGGAGAAATTAGACTTTGACTTATCGGTTGAAACTCCTTTGGGAGAAACCTTCATTACATCCACTGTTTATAAGTCTTGTTTGATTCAAATCTGTAACCGCACGTTACCTGTCGATCTTATTTCTTTGAAAATACTTACATTTGATGTGATTTTAGGGCTTGATTGGTTAACTAGTCATCATGCTAAAATCGATTGTTTTCGTAAGGTTGGTAGCATTCATATTCCTAACCAACCTATTATACGAATTCAAGTAACCAAACCACTAAAGTTAATCAGTGTCATATTGTTGATCGATTTCGCAATCAATGAATACATGCAAGTATACACGGTCAACAAGTAATAAAGTGAAAGTAGAGTATCGTTCCCACGAGGAATTATTTAATAAAAATTACCAAATACTAACTCTTAACCAAATCAGTTTTATTTAAACAATTGCAAATTGTGAATTTTCTAATTAAGAAAACTAAATTAAACAATTAAAAGAGATTAGTCTATAAGAAAGCAAATAAACAAAACTAAGATTTGATTGAATTCAGGTAAATAAGGATTAAGACTCCAATATCCCCAATTATGAACTATAAGTCAATTATCCAATTATCCCAATTATTATGTCTACTGAATTGTTAACAGGAATTCTCAAATGCCAAAAGCCCTTTCTCAAGTGATCCTTTGCCTTCTATTTAATCCAAATTAATTTTGCTATATCCCTATGCAAAACAATTGAATTAAACTCACTACAATCCCAATTCCTTATGTGTTATATGCGGCAAATAGATATTCTCATTCTATTCACAAACCTAATTATTCAATGTGCAAATAACTAAGTCACATGATGTCATGCCCAGTTCTAACCCTAGAATTCCTCTTTCAATTCCTTCTAGAGTAACAAAGTAATTACTGATCAGATAATTAATCAATAAGCATAAGGCAAGATAAACAACTCACTTTGACACAAATAATTGGAATTAATTAAATAACTAATTTATAGTCATAAAAGGTTCAATTGAAATCTTAATAAAAGAGTTAGTTCATAATTAATGAATTAAAACCAAGAATCCACAACTGAATAGACATTAAAAGATAAAAGTATGAGAAGAGAAGAGAATAGAATCTGTTGTTAGCAAATCTGATGCTCCCCTCTTGCTCTTGCTCTTGATTTTCAGTGTTCTTCAATTTGCTTCAATCTTTAATGGCTAATTAAGAACTAAGGTTTAGATTATAATTTAATGGAGTGTTTAATCTAGTCCAACCTATGTATTCTCCCTTTATTTTATGCCTTACATCATGTATTTATAGGTTACAAGTCCAATTTTTAGCTTAGGAACAAACCCAATCCAATTTGGAGTCAAAAAGGTGTCAAAATTCGCTCAAAAACGCGTCCAGGCCCAACCAACCTCTTCCCCAGTGCCCCAGTGCTGGGCACGGCGCTGTAACCCTGCCCCCTAGCGCCTCGACGCTGCCACACGTTCTGACATTTTCTGCTCCGACGTCCTTTGGAAAAATGTCCATAACGTCTTCGTTCGAACTCCGATTTCGATGATTCAAGATGATCCGGGAAGAGGAGAAGTAGATATACAACTTTCATTCTTTAAGTGTTTCAAAATAAGTTTCGTAGCTATACTCAAATTGGCTCTGAAGTGACTACTGTGTAAATGGAAAGCCGAAAACGCGAATCTAGCCACCCCAAACGTCGATCAAAGTAACTTTTGTCCCAAATCCTACAAAATAATGTAAAACATGCATAAATGAACACAAACACTTAAAATTAACCAAAAGATTAAGCTCAAACGCATTCAATTCATGGGTATAAAACTCACTCATCAAATACCCCCAAACTTAAACATTTGCTTGTCCTCAAGCAAAAAAAAAACACAAAAGAATTAAAAATAAACAAAATAACTCAACTAAATGAATGCATATGCATGATCTAGTTTCTAATATACCTACGAATCTAGTAATAAATCAGTATGATATATACCACGGGTACTCAAACAATATATCCAATCAAGTCAAAATCCATAACTCTAACCAATTAGTTAATCCAAACCTATCATCACCCATGTTGTGTGTGTGTGTGATCGTTAACCATTCTAACCAACCACAATTCAAGTTAATCACATAACAAACTTCTTAAAAGAAAAATTTCAGTTCCAATTCAATTACTTTTGTGAACATGACAACTCCGGTTAAAACTAAGCAATTACCAAGTCTTAAGGTAAATACAAGATTTATTTATACTTTTATTCAACTACGAGGGCATTTTTGCTCTTTCTCGTGTTTTATTCATTTTGTTTCTCATGGCTGTGCAATGTCTTATTCCCTTAGGCTTTTCAATGCTACCTTAACGAGCTTTCGACCAACGACACCCAAGCCATTAAGACCTTAGGGCGCTAGGTGTAAAGACAATCTCCTCGGGCTTACTTACTCAAGAAACAAAGGCCACAAAACTAGACAAGCATGCCATGGTGTTTATTCTTTTTTTTCTTTATGGATTTTTCTTCTCTTTTTTTTCATCATTCCTTTTATTCTTTTTTTTTCTTTTAGTAATATATATATCCCATAGATTCCCCCAAACTTAAGCTTTTACGTTATTCCAACATTTACCGTCAGTTCACGAATTTCCTTAAATTTTAACAAAGATTTTCTCTCATAAACAAATTATGAAACCCTTGAACCAAGTGGATTAAAACAGTTAAACTTTAAGTGCTAACCGGTTACATAAGTTTCAGACAGGCTCAGATTATCATCATGATTAAAATTAGAACTCATCATCAATTATTAACATTATTCAAGTTAACATTTAATACCAATCTTATCATAGGCCGAGCTAAGACCACACCAACCGATCACACAGATTCATGCAAAAAAATAAAAAAAATGCAATTATACTACATGAACACATACTAATGCAACACATATATGAATATGCAAATAACTACCATGTATTATATGCAACCTAAAAAAACAATGCTAGCACATAAAAAAATGAACTACTATGCACATAACTAACTATATGCAATACGATACTAAAGTACCCCCAAACTTAAACTATACATCGTCCTCAATGGCTGAAATAGAAAAAATTAAAGTAGAGGACTTCCCTGAAAATATAACAATCTTCCTCCTTGTCCGCTAAGTTTGGAGAATATGCTAGGCAAATGGATCAAATTGGGCACCACACTTGAATTTGACTTGAATAACCTGTAAACCATGATAGAAACATATTTATTAAATTTTAAATAAATGCAAATTCAAAACTACTAATATAAAACTTAATAAAAACTAAAAATAAAAATTAAACTTGGGTTGCCTCCTAATAAGCGCATGTTTTATAGTCTTAGCCTGACTTCTTCAATTCTCTATCCAAATCCCCTACGAAAATTGAGGAACCCTCCATCCATCAATAGCAATGTCTCTTTTGGGAGGTTCCCATTAGTAATGACCCTAGAATTAAAGTCACCTAGTATGCTCTTTGTAGATAGGTTCCCTATTAAAAATGTGACGCCCCCAAAATTAGGTATACATCACCCATCTTGAGTCGTCAGATACATGGTACAGAATTCAGATACAACTTACTAATACCACTGTCGTGTATAATACGACAAAATACAACTGTGAGTTTGAATACAATAATTGTCTACTAGAGATCATACAAACTCAAAAGGAGTCCTCAATACAATTATTGTCACACTATTTCACAGAATAATGAGGACTACTAATGCTATCCTCTGGACCATTACTCCGTTCCCCTACTCGTCCCTGCTATGTTCTCATTTCCTGAAGAGAACAGTGAAAGAAAGGGTGAGCTCAACTAGCCCAGTAAGAAATATTATGACTAAGATAATGCAGAATAAATTATCATTAGCCTTCAACAATGTTAAACTGATAAAATATAATAGGCATCAAGTTTAACTGCAGCGGAATAAGCAATCCATTAAAAGAGTCAAGTAGAGAGAATTGAATCTACTATCTTTTATGATTTAAAAAGTTTTTCATCACTTTTATCGCTGAGACTCAGCTCAATAAATAATCCACATCATTAAATCATCCCTGCACTACAGGCCAAGGATATTCATTAGTATCACAACCACGAATTATCCATGCACTACGGGCCAAAGATAATCGTGTTTTCATCAACGGTCCTGATCATGCCATAAAACAATTATCTTTGCACTACGGCCGAAGAGAATCCATAGCCATAATCATACCAAAAACTGTCCATCGATGCACTACGGGCCAATGAGGACTTTTTCTACATCATTTGTAATATTACGGTCATGATTACACTGCATAATCCCTGATCATAATCATACCAAGTCCATCTATGCACTACAGGCCACAGATGACTTTCAACGTAACATAAACACGAGGATGATGACAATGATATAAGAATTTAATAAAACAAGTTCAAGAATTAATTTGTCCATGAACCAATAACGTCCAAATTGTCCACACGATACTGTTTTGTGGTGTAAAATTCAAGAATGGTCAGAAGAATATTTTCCTGAAAAGATACTGGATGAAGCGCAAATATCAAGGATATTCTACTAATTTCATGGAGTATAGAAGTCAAAACTTTAACCAACTGAGTATAATAAAGAATGGAATAACAACAGAAATCACCATGCATGCGGAACTTCGCACATGTAGGTTATTCCAACAGAATACTAAATAACGGAACCAGGTCAGGTGAAATTCACACTGACAGGATGTTCCAACAGAATAATAAATGCGGAATAATAAATGATGGAACCAGGTAAGGCTTATAGCACAGACAGGATATTCCGACAGAATAATAAAGACGGAACCAGGTCCGGTGTAAAACACACAGACAGGATGTTCCAACGGAATAATAATAAAGACGGAACCAGGTCCGGTGTAAAACACACAGACAGGATGTTCCAACAGAATGATAGAAGAATGTCACCAAGTATAGGGTAGACCGCGTATACAGGTTATTCCAACAGAATAATAAGAAATGGAATAACAATAGTTCTCTTCATGAATAAGAAAGAATAACACCCCTTACCGTAACAAAAACTGGATATAGAAGTAGTGAAGTAGCAGAACACTCGTCTTCTTTCTTTCTATAATTTTCTCTCTATAGCTTCTCTCTATAATTTCTCTCTCTAGAGTTCAGTGAATTTGTAAGAAAACAATGAAGGAATGAGCTTCTATTTATAGGAAAATGGAATGCATAGTAACTAATCCATGAACGGTCCAAATTGATTTACTTTAATCTGACGGTCCATATTTAAAGAAAAATCTTTTAAATAAAATATAATATATTCTATTTATATAAAAAGATTTTTACTATGCAACACTATGCAAAACACTATGCAATACTATGCATAATAAAATATAATATATTCTATTTATAAAATAACTTTAATAAAGTATTCTGTTTTATATAAAAAGATGTTTCTGTTTTATTACGTTAATAATACGAATAAAACAAAACGTCATCATCGCTATAATAATTAAAACAAAACGTCATTATCGCTATAATAATTCATATTAATAATCGACAATAATTGAGTCAAACTGAGCGACTTCTTACATAAATATCAATAATCAATACCGTGTGCTACTATGCAACAACGCGTATTACTGTACTTTTACTACCGAGTAGTTCAACAGTTTTAACGGTAAAACTCCCGCCGTTATTTTTAATAAAATATTTTTGTCGTTTTCTCAATCCGACAATAATTCCGTTGTGGGGTCCACCAATAATTGTACCGTCGTACGAATATTTTCCGACACAAAGAATATTCCCTGACCAATCGAATATAATATAACAACTTGCATACTTTGCAAAATTTATAAATACTACCCACAACTATAATATTATCTCAAATTCACACCATAATATAAAAAAATTATTTCGAGAAAATTAATTCTTTATTCATAAAATCTGGGGTTTTACAATCTCCCCTCCTTATGGAATTTCGCCCTCGAAATTTACGTACGTACCTGGTATGCCAAACAGGTGAGGATATCTTGACTCCACTTCAAATTCTAACTCTTGAGATATAACTTTTGAGTGTTGAATACGATTCTTCTTATCCAAGATTGTAACACGTATCTCTTCAAACGTTAAATCATCCGCTATCTCGTCCGGTTCTAAATTAATAATGTGGTTCGGGTCGTCCACATATTTACGTAACATCGATACGGAAAAAAACGTTATGAACACGCAATATATTTGGCGGTAAAACGAGTCTATAAGCCACAGTTCCTACTCAATCGAGGATTTCAAATGGGCCAATTAAATCGAGGGTTGAGATTTCCGCTCTTCAGCAACTCTTGCTTCTAAAATAACACCTTCTTGAACCTTCTTCTTCACATTCATCAGATTCGGGTATGTAGCTTGAACGTCTATAACTTTATCGATTAAAGTCAATTTTACTCGTATATTCGTTATCTTCACGTGAGTTCCTAGAGTCTTTAACTCTATCTTCATCATTTGCAAGTTATACGAAATGAGTCTTTGTGTTAACAACATCGCACTTGTAAACGCATACGATCTTCTACTCAGCACGTCAGCTACCATGTTCGCTTTCCCACGATAATATTGCATGGTGCGATCGTAATCTTCAACAGCTCGAGCCAACATCTTTGGCACGTTATACGTTCGTTTTAGGTGAAGAAAATATTTGAGGGTTTAAGAAATGGGTTTTGTACTGGTGTCAATACCAAATTCGATTTCACGCTCTGGGTAAGCTAAGAAGTCTTCAGGAATACGTCAAGAAATTTATTAATGATAAAAATATCATTCAAAACTGTTACTCCCATTCAAGACTTGGATAGTACGTCACATTGATACCGACTGTGACTTCTATCCCTTAACCTAGATAGCACCTCACAATGATACCTATCAACTTGTTATCGTTATTCACGACGTCGCCTACAGAAAGTCCGGCTTCGGTCCATTCCACACAAGGAAGTCATCAACAAAAGGACCGGGGCTCTTTACTTATGGCTTGATATGATAATGATTGAATTTAGTGGTTTGGTTGCTTAAATTTGCATAATAGGTTGGTTAGGAATACGAAAGCTAACAACCTTACGAAAAACATGATGAGTAGTTAACCAATCGTTTCCTAAAATAGCATCAAAGACAAGTATTTTCAAAGAGACAAGATCAACACGTAACGTGAAAGTGTCGATTTGAATCAAATAAGATTTATAAACAGTGGAGGTAACGAAGGTTTCTCCCAATGGAGTTTCAATAGATAAATCAAAGTTTAACTTCTCTGGAGTTAAGTACAAACATTGAACACAACTAGGTGAAATAAAAGAGTGAGTAGAACCGGTATCTAACACGGTATAGACTTCGTAAGAGCTTATGATTAACTTACCCGTGATAATTTTATTCAGGTTCCTCGTCACGAGAGAAAAAACACGCTCTCTTAAACTACCGGCTTTGGCTTGTCTGGGACATCCTTTGGCATCATTATCCCAGCTGGAATTGACTTCATCATACGACAGAATCGAGCTAGGTGACCTTCTCTTCCGCAATTAAAGCATGCTTTGGACTGCTGCGCATAGTTTGGACGGATGTGTCCCTCCTGTCCGCATTTGAAACATACGACCGGTGGTCGTTCTTCTTCCTTTAAAACAGGTGCTGGTACCGACGTCTTTACGTCATTGTTGAACCTTCTCTTCTTGAAATGTCCATTCTTATTATTTAGGCCATGATTACCACCGAAGTGGTTACCATTCTTGGTATGATAATTTCCCCCGCGATGGTTATCATTGTTCCGATGGCCGTTGCCACCGGTATGATTATTATCGTGTTGCTGGTCATTACCTTTTGGTTGTGATAACTCATTATCGCGCTCCACTAACTGAGCTCTATTCACAATATCTGAATATAAACAAAGTTTATGAGAAATGAGGTATTGACGTATATCGGGTTCAAACCTCGCAGAAACATTCGCGCCATTCGCTCCTCATTATCGACCAAATGGGATGCAAACCGGGACAACTCCGCAAACTTAGCCTCGTACTGCAACACGGTCATATTGTTTTGCTCCAGCTTGATAAACTCTACCTCCTTCATGTGACGAATACTTTCGGGAAAGTACTTGTCGTTGAACAGCTCTTGGAACTTCTCCCAAGACATCTTGAGTGCATCAGTCTGGGTACGTTTTACAGATTCCCACCAATGATCTCCTTCTTCACGCAACATAAAGGTGGCGAATGGAACCTTTTGCTCCTCTGAGCATCCCAAGACATCAAATATCTTGGTGATCTGCTTTAACCACGTCTCCGCCTTAAGTGGTTCTGGCTTTCCCAAAAACTCTGGTGGTCCCAGCTCCTTGAATTGCTTAGCGGTGACCAACCGTGGGTTGCCATTGTCTTTACCTGCATTATGAACAGGAGCCGCCTTCTCCCGTTGTTGCATGAATTGCATAAAGTCTCTGACCATCCCATCATTCACCATTTCATCGGTGTTATTATTTTCATAAGGAGTATTGTCCTCTAGTTTCACATTATCCTGATTATTGATCTGTGGAGACTCAACGGTCTCCTGTGCTCCATTGATAATCTCAACATTCTCGGATGCCATTTTCAAACACTGCCACAAAACAAAGATTAATTGACATGTAACATAATATCTCTAAACTTTGACCAACTAATTTAAATACAAAATAAATTTAAGTAGGTCATACTAGCGAAGGAATTCCCCGTCTCTCCCCTCCTAGTTCTAGTCTCACATCTTAGCCAGGGATCATATCCCTAAGCTCTGATACCAACTGTGACGCCCCCAAAATTAGGTATACATCACCCATCTTGAGTCGTCAGATACATGGTACAGAATTCAAATACAACTTACTAATACCACTGTCGTGTATAATACGACAAAATACAACTGTGAGTTTGAATACAATAATTGTCTACTAGAGATCATACAAACTCAAAAGGAATCCTCAATACAATTATTGTCACACTATTTCACAGAATAGTGAGGACTACTAATGCTATCCTCTGGACCATTACTCCGTTCCCCGACTCGTCCCTGCTATGTTCTCATTTCCTGAAGAGAACAGTGAAAGAAAGGGTGAGCTCAACTAGCCCAGTAAGAAATATTATGACTAAAATAATGCAGAATAAATTATCATTAGCCTTCAACAATGTTAAACTGATAAAATATAATAGGCATCAAGTTTAACTGCAGCGGAATAAGCAATCCATTAAAAGAGTCAAGTAGAGAGAATTGAATCTACTATCTTTTATGATTTAAAAAGTTTTTCATCACTTTTATCGCTGAGACTCAGCTCAATAAATAATCCACATCATTAAATCATCCCTGCACTACAGGCCAAGGATATTCATTAGTATCACGACCACGAATTATCCATGCACTACGGGCCAAAGATAATCGTGTTTTCATCAACGGTCCTGATCATGCCATAAAACAATTATCTTTGCATTACGGCCGAAGAGAATCCATAGCCATAATCATACCAAAAATTGTCCATCAATGCACTACGGGCCAATGAGGACTTTTTCTACATCATTTGTAATATTACGGTCATGATTACACTGCATAATCCCTGGTCATAATCATACCAAGTCCATCTATGCACTACAGGCCACAGATGACTTTCAACGTAACATAAACATTAGGATGATGACAATGATATAAGAATTTAATAAAACAAGTTCAAGAATTAATTTGTCCATGAACCAATAACGTCCAAATTGTCCACACGATACTGTTTTATGGTGTAAAATTCAAGAATGCTCAGAAGAATATTTTCCTGAAAAGATACTGGATGAAGCGCAAATATCAAGGATATACTACTAATTTCATGGAGTATAGAAGTCAAAACTTTAACCAACTGAGTATAATAAAGAATGGAATAACAACAGAAATCACCATGCATGCGGAACTTCGCACATGTAGGTTATTCCAACAGAATACTAAATAACGGAACCAGGTCAGGTGAAATTCACACTGACAGGATGTTCCAACAGAATAATAAATGCGGAATAATAAATGATGGAACCAGGTAAGGCTTATAGCACAGACAGGATATTCCGACAGAATAATAAAGACGGAACCAGGTCCGGTGTAAAACACACAGACAGGATGTTCCAACGGAATAATAATAAAGACGGAACCAGGTCCGGTGTAAAACACACAGACAGGATGTTCCAACAGAATGATAGAAGAATGTCACCAAGTATAGGGTAGACCGCGTATACAGGTTATTCCAACAGAATAATAAGAAATGGAATAACAATAGTTCTCTTCATGAATAAGAAAGAATAACACCCCTTGCCGTAACAAAAACTGGATATAGAAGTAGTGAAGTAGCAGAACACTCTTCTTCTTTCTTTCTATAATTTTCTCTCTATAGCTTCTCTCTATAATTTCTCTCTCTAGAGTTCAGTGAATTCGTAAGAAAATAATGAAGGAATGAGCTTCTATTTATAGGAAAATGGAATGCATAGTAACTAATCCATGAACGGTCCAGATTGATTTACTTTAATCTGACGGTCCATATTTAAAGAAAAATCTTTTAAATAAAATATAATATATTCTATTTATATAAAAAGATTTTTACTATGCAAATACTATGCAACACTATGCAAAACACTATGCAACACTATGCATAATAAAATATAATATATTTTATTTATAAAATAACTTTAATAAAGTATTCTGTTTTATATAAAAAGATGTTTCTGTTTTATTACGTTAATAATACGAATAAAACAAAACGTCATCATCGCTATAATAATTAAAACAAAACGTCATTATCGCTATAATAATTCATATTAATAATCGACAATAATTGAGTCAAACTGAGCGACTTCTTACATAAATATCAATAATCAATACCGTGTGCTACTATGCAACAACGCGTATTACTGTACTTTTACTACCGAGTAGTTCAACAGTTTTAACGGTAAAACTCCCGCCGTTATTTTTAATAAAATATTTTTGTCGTTTTCTCAATCCGACAATAATTCCGTTGTGGAGTCCACCAATAATTGTACCGTCGTACGAATATTTTCCGACACAAAGAATATTCCCTGACCAATCGAATATAATATAACAACTTGCATACTTTGCAAAATTTATAAATACTATCCACAACTATAATATTATCTCAAATTCACACCATAATATAAAAAAATTATTTCGAGAAAATTAATTCTTTATTCATAAAATCTGGGGTTTTACAAAAAACGTCCAACAACTAGGTGTTTCCTCCATTATGTCTATGATTAGATTGGGGCATTGAAGCTTAATAAACATAATGGAGTCTTCCTCTATCTTCTCCTTTTCATCCCACCATGACTCCACAACTGTACTAGCTCTTACGTCACCAAGAGCTTTGCCGACGACATGACTTCCAATTGGGCATGGTTTTGCAAAACTGCCCAGATTCTTGAACTTTGGTGGAGAAGGTACATGGGACACTATCAAAATTGGCTCATCTTCGTTGGTACTCAAAGTTAGATCTTTGCCGATCTTGTTTTGTTGGTCTCTAAGTCTTTCCTCTCTTTCAACATCTATATCATTTGGCACATCCGGTTGCAGATTTGGTTCGGGCTCATCATCAGTCTCGTCATCCATGTCATAGAGCCAAGTGTATTGAGGACAAATGTTCGAGGCATTGGTTAGTTGTTCCATTTGGTTCGTAAAATTTTGACTAAATATCTCTTGATTAATCCTCCTCTCCTCACATGAAGCTATGTACTTGGACAAAGTTTCCTCCAAATTTGAATGTTCTTCCAATTATAGTGGAGGTGGACACGAGAAATCCGGTGAGTATGTTGGTCTTGGAGCATAAAATTGATCTTGATGAGTATGGCTCCATGAAAAATTTGGGTGATACCCCCAATCCTGATAATAGTTGTTAGGATAGACATAATTATTGGGGTAATCACCACCGTACTGTACCGGCTCGAAACTGATGGCGCATTGATGACTCATATGATTTCCAGCACAATAATCACAAGTAACCGCCACACTTTGACGACGTTGAGCTTCAAAAGCTTCAAACATCCTCCAAAGTGTCTCAATCTGTGTTGACAATGCAGAAAGTTTCTCGTGTCTGTCAATCTCCTCTCCCCTTGGCTGAGTCATTCTTGCCATCCTTCGACTCCGTATGGCTGCGCAAACCTCCAACGTCTTCGAAGTTGCTTCTATAGAAGATTTATTAAGTCGATCAATCCCTGTTTCCCTTGGTTGAGCCAAGAACGTGTATGGCCATTGATACTCAAACTCATCCATGGTACCTGAAGAAAGAGAAATATAGGAAGAGAATTAAAAATAAAAATAAAAATGTTTAAATTAAGACTAATTTGATTGAAATTAATATTGGTAAATAATTATTAAATTAATTCCCGGACAACGGCGCCAAAAACTTGTTGATCGATTTCGCAATCAATGAATACGTCCAAGTATACACGGTCAACAAGTAATAAAGTGAAAGTAGTGTATCATTCCCATGAGGAATTATTTAATAAAAATTACCAAATACTAACTCTTAACCAAAGTAATTAAATTTAAACAATTGCAAATTGTGAATTTTCTAATTAAGAAAACTAAATTAAACAATTAAAAGAGATTAGTCTAAAAGAAAGCAAATAAACAAAACTAAGATTTGATTGAATTCAGGTAAATAAGGATTAAGACTCCAATATCCCCAATTATGAACTATAAGTCAATTATCCAATTATCCCAATTATTATGTCTACTGAATTGTTAACAGGAATTCTCAAATGCCAAAAGCCCTTTCTCAAGTGATCCTTTGCCTTCTATTTAATCCAAGTTAATTTTGCTATATCCCTATGCAAAACAATTGAATTAAACTCACTACAATCCCAATTCCTTATGTGTTATATGCGGCAAATAGATATTCTCATTCTATTCACAAACCTAATTATTCAATGTGCAAATAACTAAGTCACATGATGTCATGCCCAGTTCTAACCCTAGAATTCCTCTTTCAATTCCTTCTAGAGTAACAAAGTAATTACTGATCAGATAATTAATCAATAAGCATAAGGCAAGATAAACAACTCACTTTGACACAAATATTGGAATTAATTAAATAACTAATTTATAGTCATAAAAGGTTCAATTGAAATCTTAATAAAAGAGTTAGTTCATAATTAATGAATTAAAACCAAGAATCCACAACTGAATAGACATTAAAAGATAAAAGTATGAGAAGAGAAGAGAATAGAATCTGTTGTTAGCAAATCTGATGCTCCCCTCTTGCTCTTGCTCTTGATTTTCAGTGTTCTTTAATTTGCTTCAATCTTTAATGGCTAATTAAGAACTAAGGTTTAGATTCTAATTTAATGGAGTGTTTAATCTAGTCTAACCTATGTATTATCCCTTTATTTTATGCCTTACATCATGTATTTATAGGTTACAAGTCCAATTTTTAGCTTAGGAACAAACCCAATCCAATTTGGAGTCAAAAAGGTGTCAAAATTCGCTCAAAAACGCGTCCAGGCCCAACCAACCTCTTCCCCAGTGCCCCAGCGCTGGGCACGGCGCTGTAACCCTGCCCCCTAGCGCCTCGACGCTGCCACACGTTCTGACATTTTCTGCTCCGACGTCCTTTGGAAAAATGTCCATACCGTCTTCGTTCGAACTCCGATTTCGATGATTCAAGATGATCCGGAAAGAGGAGAAGTAGATCTACAACTTTAATTCTTTAAGTGTTTCAAAATAAGTTTCGCAGCTATACTCAAATTGGCTCTGAAGTGACTGTTGTGTAAATAGCAAGCCGAAAATGTGAATCTAGCCACCCCAAATGTCGATCCAAGTAACTTTTTTCCCAAATCCTACAAAACAATGTAAAACATGCATGAACGGACACAAAAACTTAAAATCAACTAAAATATTAAGCTCAAACGCATTCAATTCATGGATATAAAACTCACTCATCACATATCAAGTCATAAAGCTATTCGTTTATTGAAAAATGGATGTCAAGCTTTCTTAACCCATGTCACGAATTTAAATAAAAATACGTCAGATTTGAATGATATGTCTATCGTTAATAAATTTTTTGATGCATTCCTTGAAGAACTTCCTGACGTACCCCCAGAGCGTGAAATTGAATTTTGTATCGACCTTGAATCCGGTACAAAACCCATTTCCAAAGCCCCATATCGAATGGCTCCTATTGAACTTCAGGAGTTAAAAACCCAACTACAGGAATTATTAGACATCTGTTTCGTTCGTCTTTGTACGTCTTCTTGGGGTGCTACTGTTCTATTCATGAAGAAGAAAGAAGGAAGTATGCGACTTTGTATTGATTATCGGGAGTTGAATCATGTTACCATCAAAAATAGGTACCCGTTGCCTCGCATTGATGACCTGTTTGACCAGTTGCAAGGAGCCAAATTCTTTTCAAATATTGATCTTCGTTCCGGATATCATCAGTTGAAGATTAAAACTTATGACATTCCAAATATTGCTTTCAGAACTAGGTACGAGCATTATGAATTCCTAGTCATATCTTTTGGATTGACTAATGCTCCTACTGCCTTCATGGACATAATAAATCGAGTATTCAAGGAATATTTGGATCACTTTGTTGTCGTCTTTATTGATGACATCCTCATATACTCCAAAACCCTTGAAGACCATGAGCAACACTTGAAGGTTGATACTCCAAAAGCTTCGTGAAAATAAGCTATATGCCAAGTTGAAGAAATGCGAGTTCTGGCTTGAAGAAGTTGCATTCCTTGGGCACGTAATATCAAATCATGGAATATCTGTTGACCCCGCAAAGATTGAAGCAATTCAAAGCTAAGAGCAACCAAGTCAGTGACCGAAGTACGTAGCTTTCTCGGCTTAGCTGGTTATTATCGGAGATTCGTAGAAGGGTTTTCTCGAATCGCTACTCCATTAACTCAGCTGAATCGAAAAGATACAAAGTTCGGTTGAAGCGAAGAATATGAGAAGAGTTTTCAAGAACTCAAGAGAAGACTAATTTCAGCACCTGTTCTGATAATACCATCTGGCTCAGAGGGATTTGTCATCTACAGTGATGCTTCAGGCAAAGGGTTAGGATGTGTTCTCATGCAATATGGGAAAGTCATAGCCTATGCCTCATGACAACTCAAAGAATATGAGAGGAATTATCCTACTCATGATCTAGAGTTGGCAGCAGTCGTTTTTGCACTTAAGATTTGGAGGCATTACCTGTATAGAGAAAAGGTGGAGATCTATACGGATCATAAAAGCCTCAAATATTTCTTCACTCAAAAGGAACTCAACATACGGCAACGACGATGGCTTGAGTTTTTGAAAGATTATGATCATACCATCCAATACCATCCTAGAAAAGCAAACGTAGTAGCTGACGCATTGAGTAGAAGATCATATGCAGGTACGAATGCAATATTGTCAACGCAAAGGCCCATTTTGTATGACTTGAAAATGATGGAAATAAAGTTAAAGACTCCAGGACCCATGTGATGATAGCGAATATACGAGTAGAACCGACTTTAATTGATAAAGTTAAAGCTGCTCAACTTACGGACCTATAGCTGATGCGTATGAAGAATAAAGTGCAAGAAGGTGCTATTCCGGAAGCAAGAATTAATGAAGAAAGAATACTTCGAGTCAACTCCAGACTTTGTGTTCCTAACGATTCTGTCTTGAAGTATAAAATCATGATGGAGGCGCACAACACACCGTTTGTAATCCATCCTGGGAGTACCAAGATGTATCATGATCTTTGACATACATTTTGGTGGAGCAATATGAAGAGAGAGATAGTGGGGTTTATCTCAAGGTGTCTAACTTTTTAACGAGTCAAGGCGGATCATCAAGTGCCAAAAGGTCCATTGCAACCACTTGAAATTCTAGAATGGAAGTGGGAGCACATTACCATGGATTTCATTACTAGTCTTCCCAAGGTTTCTCAAGGCATAAATGCGATTTGGCTCATTGTTGATAGATTGGCCAAGTTTGCTCATTTCTTACCAATACGAGAAACTTATACATTTGAACGTCTTGCTAGTATGTACATAAATGAAATTTTAAGATTGCATGGTATGCCAGTATCCATAGTTTCTAATCGAGACCCAAGATTCACTTCACAATTTTGGGTTAGTTTGCAAAAAGCTATGGGCACGGATTTACGATTTAGTTCGGCATATCATCCTCAAACGGATGGGCAGTCGGAAAGGATTATTCAAACTCTTGAAGATTTATTAAGACTCTATGTCCTTGACTTCAAGGAAAGTTGGGACAAGTTCTTACCATTGGTGGAGTTTTTCTACAACAATAGTTATCAAGCAAGTATTGGCACGGTTCCATTTGAGACGTTGTATGGAAGAAAGTGTCGTTCTCCAGTATGCTGGGATGAGGTGGGTGAAGCAACGTTGTTAGGACCAGAGTTGGTACGTATGACTACGGAAAAGATTTAAACGATCCGACAACGTATAAAAACCTCACAAGATCGACAAAAGAGTTATGCTGATCTTCATCGAAAGAACGTGGAATTCAATATTGGAGATCATGTGTGTTACGTGTTGCTCCATGGAAAGGAGTTACGAGATTTGGAAAGAGAGGAAAGCTCAAATCTCGATTCATTGGCCCATTTTTAATCCTCGATCGAGTAGGAACTGTGGCCTATAGACTCACCATACCGCCAAGTATATCTCGTGTTCATAACATTTTTCACATATCTATGTTACGTAAATATGTGAAAGACCCGAACCACATTATTGAATTAGAACCAAATGAGATAGAGGAAGATTTAACGTATGAAGAGTTACCTGTTAAAATCTTGGATTAGAAAGATCATATTATATGCTCTAAGGTTATACCTCAAGTTAAAGTTTTGTGGAGAAACCACGATGCGGAAGAAATGACCTGGGAGTTAGAATCTGAGATGAAGACAAGATATCCTCACCTCTTCGATATACCAGGTACATACCCTAATTTCGAGGATGAAATTTCATAATAAGGGGAAGTTGTAAGACCCCAACTTTTATGAATAAAGAATAATTTTCTCGAAATATATTTTTGAATATTATGGTGTGGATTTGATATAATGTTATAGTTGTGGGTAATATTTATAAATTTTACAAAGTAAGCAAGTGGTTATATAATATTCAATTGGTCGGGGAATATTTTTTTAACAGGGAATATTCATACGACGACACAATCATTGGTGGACCCCACAACAGAAGTATTGTCGTAGTTAGAAAATGACAGAATTATCTTTTTATAAAAATAACGGCGAAAGTGTTACCGTTAAAACTGTTGAACTACCCGGTAGTAAAAGTACAGTAATACTCGTGGTTGCATAGTAACACACGGTATTGATTATTGACGCTTACATGAGAAGTCACTCAGTTATATTCAATTATTGCTACAGTAATTGCTGCATCATATCTCTCATATTATTGATTCAATTATTGTCACAGTATCATCTGCATAATATGTTATATTATTAAATCAATAATTGAGACGGCAAAGTTATTCATATTATTATTTTCAATATTGACAATGTCTAGAAGTTCTGTCAAGGAGAGGTTTGGTCACCTAATTGAGCGCCAATAAGGAGAAATCCTTATCGGAAAGCCCCATCTTTCCTGGGAACGACCTGATTGTTAAATATTATGAATTATAATATTAATGATGAATAAGTTCGTGTTGATTAAAGATAAAATTGATAGTTCAATTGTGTTGGAATTATTAGTGTTAGTGAAAATAGACATTTATTTCGATAATAATTGATGTCAGGAGGTTATATTGACCAATCGGGTAATTCACCGGATAATGAGCAATTAATTGCTATTAATTCACATACTTATAACTATGTGTTCACATGTGTGTACTATTGATTCACATGATTTAATATTAGGGAAGTTGGTGCAAGATTGATAATACTTGCATGACTAAATTAAAAATGGAGGTATAGTTGAAGGTAATATACTGTAATTAGTTTTTTTCACATGATTATACTATTGAGTCACATGAATGAACTATTAATTCACATGATTTACTATTAGGGGAGGTGGTGCAAGTTTGATAATACTTACAAGACTAAATTAAAAATAAAGAAAAAGAGGGAGGTATTATACTGTAATATTTTGAGCCCCAAAATGTGCAATTATTAAAACTATATTTTCCTATAAATAGAAGCTCATTCTTCCTTCATTTCTCACCAATTCACTAAAGCTATAGAGCAATTATTATAGAGAGAAATTATAGAGAGAAGGAAGAAGAGAAGTCTGTTACCTCTCTATTCCAGTATCCAATTTTATTCAAAGGTATGTGGTATTATTTCTTTCGTATTCATGAAGAGAGTTATTTCTTTCAATATTCATAAGGGTTGTTATACCATTCTTTATTATTCTGTTAGAATAACTTGTATGTGCGATCTATCGCATGCCTAGTGAATTCTTCTGTTATTCCATTCTTTATTATTCTGTTGAAATAACCTGTCTGTGCGGTCTATCGCATGCCTGGTGAATTCTTCTATTATTCCATTCTTTATTATTCTGTTGGAATAACCAGTCTGTGCGGTCTATCGCATGCCTGGTGAATTCTTCTGTTATTCCATTCTTTATTATTCTGTTGGAATAACTTGTCTGTGCGGTCTATCGCATGCATGCCGAATTCTTTTGTTATTCCATTCTTTATTATTCTGTTAGAATAACCTGTTTATGTGGATTACCGCATGCATGGAGAATAATCATTCGTATTCATTCCTTATTAAATTGTGGAAATGATCTATTTACGTGTATTACCGTATAACGGGCGAAAATCCATTTGCAGTTTCATATATTCTTTTATACTCAGTTGGTTAAAGTTTTGGTTTCTATACTATATGAAATTAGTAAAATATCTTGGATATTTGCACTTCATCTAGTATCTTTTCATGGAAATATTCTTCTGAGCATTCTTGAATTTTACTTTACAAAGCAATATCATGTTGACAATTTGGACGCTATTGATATACGCTATTGAATTTTACTCTACCACTGGCTTCTTATTTTTGGAATATTCTTCGTGTTTTGAGGTCTTGTTCTTCACTTTTTTTGCAGGCACGAACTTATCTTCTTGCACTTCCTCCCAGCTTGCTAGTCTTAGGGCATCAGGCCTTGCAATCTGGTTCTCTCCCTCTTTAGCGACATCATCGAAAAAAGTTTCTTCGGTGATGTGTGACTCCTTTGGTCTAAAAGGGATTCTGAGTTACTGGTACCTTCACTTCTCTCCCTTTTTAGATAGCTTTCATGCATTGATGAAAGACCGACGGTACCACCCCGTAATCATTTTGCCAAGCCCTTCCCAACAAGACATGATATGCTGCATCCACCTCTGCAACATGAACATTACAGGCCCTCGCATCTTCCCAACTTGCATGCCCACCTTGATGTGTCCTAGGGTTCTTGTACTATGGTTGGCAAATCCTGTAATATTTGTTTGTTCCTTCACAATCTTCTTCTCTGGCAGAACTAACCATTTAAACACGGTGTAAGGCATAATATTTATAGATGCTCCATTGTCAATGAATGCCCTCCGCACTTCTATGCCATTGATTACTGTTGTCACATATAGTGGCCTGTTGTGCGGGTATCTTATCTCTCTATCAGCTTTAGAGAAAGATATCTTATTTTCTTCTTCTTCCATTGTCTTTAAAAATCCTTTCCTTATGGCCATGCAAGTCTCCTGCGTTTCGGTAGCCTTAATGATTGCATTGGTGGCCTCTATCCTTGCTTCCTTGGCCAATCCTATCTGATCAAAAAAAATTATGAATTTGGCTCCATTCCTCAACCCTGTCACTATAGGCATGGATCGCACTCCTCCATTTCTTCCATCATCATCTCTACTTCTGGGATTGTGTTATGGACAACAGTGTTGCATGTTTCTTTCCCCTTTTGATTTGGCAGTAGCTTGTCATGAACGCTGTTTTCCTTTCCAAATTCAATTTCCTCATTTGCCAGCTTCTCATGATATATCCTCCTTAAGCTGTAACAGTCCATGGTGGAATGTCCTGTGTATTAGTGGTATACACAGAAGTCCGATCTTCTTTTTATCTCCTCTATTACTACAAATCTAGGCCTTGAGGGTTTCACCACCCCGTGTTTAACCCATTATTCATACAGACCCTTGAATGCCTTCTCATTGCATGTGATAGCCTCAAGGACTAACTTTCTTGCATATTTGTCTCCAAACCTTCCTCTGCTTCGTTTAAAATTTTTCTCATGCTTCTCCCTCTTGCCCCCTTGTGGTTTTGACTGAGAGTCAACCAAAGCCATAGTTGTTGTCATCTTGCCCTTCCATATAACTGTCGCATGGCTAGTGGGCAATCTCATGATTCCTCCCAAGTCTTGTGCAACAGATGAGAGGGTCGCGAAGGAATCACAAGGCCTTGGTAATGAGGTGGGGCTTGAAGGCATCTAAGGCACCATTGTTGTAAATGCTGACCAAGTTTTTTTCTTTAATTGGCTCTGTGCACTTCTGTGCTTGGGCCCTGAACCTGTCAACGTAATCCGACAGCTCCTCATTTGGCTTCTGCTTGAACCGCATGAGCTCTACAATGGTTACCTGTTTCTGTACATAGAAAAATTTCTTAAAAATTGAAATTTTAGGTCATCCCAATCATGGACTGACCCCTTCTCTAAATTGTAGTACCAACTAAAGGCACTATCCGTCTCAGTCTTGTTGAATTCCCGCATCAACAAGTTGTGGTTGTTTACTTCATCATATCCTAGCCACGGAGACATCGACTCTACGAACCTGGCAATATGTTCCCTGTCATTTCCTTTCTCCCCCGTTGTATTTTGGAAACTGCGGGGGATGCTCAATATACCCTTTCGGGTAAGGTTGCCTCTGAATGTGTGTCGGGTAAGGTGGAGTAAAGTCTAACTTCGAGGGTCGAGATGTCTGCCTGCGAAGTTGATTGATCACATCGATTATATCATCCTTCGTCACGTACTGGCTCGTGGCGTGAACTCTCTGGGGTGTTATGATATATTGTTGTATCGACGGTGTGTATGGTAAAGAGATTGGTTGATGCACACTTCCATCATGCAAAGCTAACGCTGGTGGCAGTTGCTGGCTCACTCGCTGGACATAGCTTGGGATGATTGGCATCTGCACTTGTGAAAACGCTGGAGGAGTAGTTGGGATGATGTTTGTCTGAGGTTGGCTTGCTTCCAACCTGGGTTGTGGCACGTCACCACTGTTATGGGGCTCCAAGTTGATGATTGGAACCGACTGATTCTCCGTCGATGGAGGTATAATCTGGTTCTCTTTGTTGTTGCTGCCATTGTTGTTATCTTCCACTCCTGCTTGTTCCTCATGCGAACTGTCTGGGAACATGGCCTTGAAGGTGGGGATCTGCATCAACTGCTGACATAAATTCCCCATTTTCTCTTTCTTCCTCTGCATCTCCAACATCATGGCCATCATCATCCCTTGCCCTTCTCGTGCTTCCTTCAATGCCTTGAGCATCTCCAGTTGCACAACATTTGTCTGCTCTTCGCTTGCATTCCTCACCTTGCCTTCTTGCATTTGTTTGTTATTGATTGGACATATATGGTGATGTTGAACTCCCTTCCGAAGCATCTTAATAAGTGGTTGGTCAAGATCCAGGTTTGTGCCTTAGAAAGCTTGATTTGCTTGCCTTGGAACTAGATTCGGTGAGTCAATTCTATTTGTTGGTGAAGCTCTTCCTGTAGTTCTCCCACTTCGAGTTGTGGACATACCCTTCACGAATTCTAACACCTCCCCAGCAGAGTCGCCAAAGAAATGTGGGCAAAGAAATCTGGCCTTGCTAGTTAGGGTTTCATGTTGGTTGAGGAGGAGAGAAATCCACGAAGAGCACATAATTGGTTGATTGATTGAAGAGGGGAGAAGAACAGGTGGGCGATTACTCCAATGACACGTGGCGGAACTCCTAAAATACAGAAACCATGTTAGGGTAGCAGGAATTCCAAGAGCCTTCTTAAGTGCTTCGAGTTAAGAGAATGTCCAAGTCTTTAGTGCTTTTAGATGAAATGTCCAAGTCTTAAGTCACTAAAGAGCCTCGTTCCTTCCTAGAATAGAAGGAGTATTTATAGAGTTTCCTGGTATTAAGTAGTCACATGTCAGGCACATGTGTTTAGAGAAATTCCACAAATACCATTGAGTCGTTAGAATAATACTCATATTGCCCTGTCCTTCTAGCCATCAATCCAATCCCTCAATTAATTCCCAAAATGAGCCGCCTCCACGATTCTTCTGCCTCAGGACACGTGGAGGCTTCTCCCGGGTCTAGCACCTTTACTTCTGACTTTTTCGTCTTCATTTGATTAGGTTATGCGAACTCTAATTTGCTCATTTAATGAGGCCGTGGAACCCTAATTGTGCATTTAATTCAATTAAATCATGTGAACCCTAATTGTGTACTTGGGCCCACAGTAGAGTCTTTCCCTGTATAGAATTAGAAATCCTCATTAGGTATAATTCTTTAATGGGAACAAATATAATTCCCTTAAGGGAAGGAAGTCGGTTTTAAACCTGACACTTTCCTTAAGGATTAGAAATCAAATATAATTAAGAATCTTCAATTCTTTAAATTATTCAACTATCAAAAAGATTTTTATATAAATTAAAATAACTCCACGTGAACTTTAGCTCACCATATAATTCGGGCCCTAATAATCACGCACCAAAATGGCAGATGACCTCTTGTCTAGGGATTGGACAATGCATTTGCAAGAATAAATATATATAGAGAAGCTAATTGAGCTGCTAAATTTTCTAAAAACAATTCTAAGATTAAATTAACGCGTTGCAGTGTTTAAATCAAATTTGTTGTAGTTGGAAAGGAATTTGAGTTTAAAATGTGACATGTACAATTTTAAATTCAGAGGTTGAAATTTAAAAAAAGTTAAATGAGCTAATTAAGTATACTTTGGTGTTCAAATTTGATGTGAAAAAACTTTAAGGTTTAAAATTTATTTTTATGTTTCGGTGATGGTGAAAGGAAGTGAAAACATCAAGGCTTAGTTTTGCAATATAGTCTTACTTGAAAACATTAAAGTGTATTAGGAAAAAGGTCAAAAAAATGTATGGAAATTAAGGGGTCAAAAAATTTCAAATGATCCACTAAATGTGATGATAACATAGTATTTGAATTGATTCTAAACAAATGTATATTGTTGGATTTTCTTCACCAGGTGTTATCAACAAAATAATTTATATTTTTTAGAAATAAAAATAAAAAATAATATATATTGTGAATATTTATGTCGATTTTTAATTAACAATTACGTAGATATGTATTAGTGATAACCTTTTGGGAGAAATGTGTATTAATGTAATGGTGTCCTCTTATAATTTTATCTAATCCAAGTATTAGTATGTTTCGTAATTGTATTTCAACAAAAATTTATAACAACACATAACGACTCATAATAATATTTTTGGTCATATGTTAAAAAAACAAAATAATTACATTTAGAGTCAAAAATCTTCATTTGTTTTCATGTCAGCTGGACCACCAAAACATGAAGCTGCTTTGCTCAACCTCCACAACCCCTTCTCACTTCTCCGATGAACCCCCGCCATTACTTCAACACCACAACCACCATTATTTGATGGGAAGAAGGTCGATGGAGCGTGTCGACTCTGCCGGTTTCTAATATCATTCTTGAGCTCCATCTGATCAGTAGGAATCTTAGGGGGCAATCCAAACAACACAAGTAACAACTTTGCTTTCACCGGCGACGAAAAACTAGACACCTTTGGCACCAATACCCCATTTTTATCCCTACCCTTTTTACCACTTGAGCTCCTCTTTGACCTACTAGAAGAAGTGCTTTTGGATTTGACAAATACGGAATCTGATTTATTTAGGGTTGGTTTTTCTTGACATTTGCTTTTGGAGATAGGTTTGTGTGAAGGAATTTGCTTCCCACCAAAGATGGTATTTTGGGGTACGAATGGATTAGAAGAAAAAATATTAATAGGTGTAGTATTAATATCTTTCCATTCTTCACTAAAAAACTCAAAGAATTCTTGGCCGTCGGATGATGATGATAAGGATGAATCCTGATAATGATCATCTACAGTTGAGTCTCTTGTGTGTATTGGAAGATCACAAAGAGAGAGTGTGTCATCATCTTCAGATTCTTCATGAACAATATCTTCAATATTAGGGTTTGGGTTCATTTTTGATAGTGACTGATCTTGATGAGATTTCTGCTCAATAGTCATAGTAAAACAAGGGTTTGTAAAAGAAGCCAGAGAAATTAGGTTGCTAGCTAGAATATTGCTTGTTTGTTTGGTCATGACTTGAATTGAGAAGAAACAAGTATATATATATATATATGATTAAAGAAAAACTAGGAAGACTTGACTTTCTAGCTAGTGATGATAAATAACTAAGAAAGAAGTAGCCCAACTAAGATGTTATGACTTCTTCTACCCAACATATATTCCAGAATGCCTGCAGCTAGGATGCACCAAGGAAGGAGAGGAAGGTGGGAAATTTCCCACCTTGATTTTGGGAGGAAAAGGGAATTAGTAGAATTAAAACATTAATTTATTTTTTTAAAGAAAATATAGGACAAAGTATAGATATATTGCCAGCCATAATTTTGAAGAAAAATAACCCCTAGCTTTTAATTTTAAAGAATATTTTATTTTTAGTCAATATTCATGTAAAGTTCTAATATATTATAGCTTTTCTATGACGTGCGTGTCACTTTTACATCCCAATTTTACTCCTTTTCATTTATTATTCATTATGATTAAATAACATACTAATCTTAGTATTTATTTTATAATTAACAGTATGTTTATGTTATTATTAAAAAAATAGATAGTCAAAAATTGGATAAAGCTCTCAGTCTCTTTCTAGATGGTGAGTCTTGGAGCCGTGGACAAGTTCTTTTGTTGCAAGTTACCTGGACATTTAATGGCTTGCCTGGGGTCACCCTACTCACCACTTCAACAAAGTCTCTTAAAGGGTTATGCATGAATTATTTTTCGCCCACCTTCACAAAAGTTTCTGATTCGTCATTACTTGTGGGGGCAAAAAAGTGAGTGATTGGTAAAATGTGGAAGAATACAGCAAATAATATGCATTAATATATACTAAAATAAATTGATTTGCATTAATAAATAAGCCTTCTGTCCCTAAAACAACGAGCAAAATACAGTTTACTCACATATTAAAAAAATAAAAAAAAAATAAAAATTCAAATTACTCCTTAACGGTTTCACGTAATTATATTAAATGATCAGTACTTTTATTTTTTATATTAACGGATTCCACTAAATAACATATTTCCCTTCAATTTATATATGTATTTTATCTCATTTTTTTGGGACAAAAAATTTTGAGTCATTTTTTATATTATATATGTATTCTCCCATATTTACTATATTGCCATTTTAAATTATAAAAAAAATATGCAGCTATTTTTTTCCTTCATCTGCAATTGTTCTCAAATCTTTGTTCTCTTAAGCAAATTCACAAGGAGCACAAGCTTAATCAATTGTAGGAAATTTACTTTTATTTTTCAGTTCATTTTTAATTGCTCTCAACAGCGGGTTTTGGAGGATTTGAGTCATAGGCAGACAGGAATATTGGACAGGAGTGTATTTAATTTTTATCTATTTATGTTTTGACCCTCAATAGGGATAAAAATATAAATAGATGAACGTTAAATACACCTCCTGTCCAATATCTGTGTCTCATATTCCTATCTGCATAGAAGAACTCTTTACCTTAATTCCTAAATTCTCTTCACTTATTATACTCATTAATCAATTACTCCATTTGTTCCACAAAAATAATTTCATTTAATTTTGATCATATATAATTTGTAAAATCTTAATATATAAATTGTGATTAAATTTATTTTAATTTAAAAAACAACAATTTTTCACTTAGGAATACTTTTAATATCATAGTTAAATATATTGTTCTTATTTGATTTTTTTAATTGTAAATCAGAAAAAAATTAATCACTATTCTTTTTCAATAAAAAGACTCAAAAGAATGAGTGATAAAGATTTTAGTGCCATTTTTATAGAGAATTATATTTTATATTTATATACTACTTTTCTTTGATGTGTCACTTTCACATCCAAATTTTACTATTTTCATCTAAAATTATTCATTATGATTAAATAATATAACATACTAATCTTAGTTTTATGTTATAACGTTATATATTTGTTAATGTTATTAATACTAAAAATAGATAGTCAAAAATTGGATAAATCTGTCATTGTAGGAGGGAATTAATTATTAAAGACACTCTTAAGATTTGCAATTACTTTCTTCCCTGAAAAGGAAAGCTATACTGATCACTTTCTAGATGGTGAGGAAAATTATACTCACTTTCTAGATGGTGAGAAATTCTTTTGATAATACAATTAATATATAAAAGAGCAATAAATCTAGGGGGACCCGCGAGTTCCGACCGGGCTAGTGATCGGCTAGAATAATTATTATTTTTTTTAAAATTTTGACTATCAAATAATTAATATGATTTATTAGAATTGAAATTATTATAAAATGCAGTAATTTAGGTATCATTTGGATACATGTAAAAAATAGAGTTGTACCGTCTATGAAACCCTATTTTTATATGTATTCTAATAACACCTAAATCACTATATTTTATAAAAAATTTAATTCCAATAAATCACATTATTTATTTAATAGATAAAAACAAAAATAAAAACAAAAAAATTTGACCGGTCACTATCCCGATCAGAACCCGTCGGTCTCCCTAGAAGGATTCATAAAAGAGGAGAGAATTAATTAATAAGTTACTAGAGATTTGGGTTGCTTGGGTCACCCACCACTCACCACTTCAACATTAGTCTTAATTTTGAATTCTACTTTGTTTGTTTGTTGATGCTTATATATGGGCAAAATACACTTTTATTATACCAAATTTCGCCCTCTTTCATAATTTAACTTTTAAAATAGTTACTTAATTTCAATGTCCCCCAAATTCAAATTCCAGTTGAATTAATTGGTCGGAATATGTAATTTTTCGGTAAGGCTAATAGTTTATACAGTTTGACAGTATTAAAATACAATTTGATTTTATTAAATAATAAAATTATTAATTTAAGAAATTATTTCAATAATAACTACCACCACAACTAAATCATCATTTTTTCTTTTATCTGATTAAATCATCAAATTAAAGCAAAGATGGATTAAAAGAAACCACCACCAACCACTGATAGCGACCAACGCCACCACCACTATCAACACTATATCCTCACATATCCAAAACTACTTCAACTCTTTCAAGCCCTAACCAAGCTCTGAGAATCGCACCATTGAGAAACCTTCATAGTTGATATATATATTAAAACAGATCAGTTACGGACTCCCGTACAGGAGTAAAATCCGGACCTCTTTTTTTTTTTTTTTTTGCTTTTTTTTTTGAAACAACTAAAAAAAATAATAATTATGGAACTGAAATTTTTCAATAATACAGTGTTTTGGGTGTGTTTTTAATACCTACACCAACTAATGTATGTACAGTCTGCCCAGACTGTACATACATGTTTTGTTATAGGCATCCAAATCACGCCCAAAACACTGTATAATGTAAAAATTCCAATTCCATAATTTTTTTTTAGTTGTTTCAAAAAAAAAAGCAAAAAAAAAAAAGTCCGAATTTTAACAAAATCCAGGAGTCCGGACCTGATCCGAACTCATATATATATATATATATATATATATATATATATATATATATATATATATATATATAGAATCAGGATCCTGTCCGGGAGTCCGGACAGGTCCTAAAATGCGGACCAAATTTTTTTTTTTTACTTTTTTTTTGAAACAACTAAAAAAAAAAAAATTTATGGAACTGAAAATTTTCCATAATACAGTGTTTTGGGTGTGTTTTTAATACCTATACCAACCAATGTATGTACAGTCTGCCCAGACTGTACAGAAATGTTTTGGTATAGGCATCCAAATCACGCCCAAAACACTGTATAATGTAAAAATTCCAATTCCATAATTTTTTTTTAGTTGTTTCAAAAAAAAGCAAAAAAAAAAAAAGGTCCGAATTTTTTTAAAATCCGGGAGTCCGGACCTGATCCGGACTATATATATATATATATATATATATATATATATATATATATATATATATATATATATATATATATATACACACACACACCTGGCAAACGGGCGGGCCGGGTCGGGCCGAGAGCAGGCCGGTTTAAAATGACCCGGATTTTGATGAGCTGCAGTTGTGAGGCCCGTGGCCCGGGTTGGGCTGGCCCACGGGCTTCTTCTTTTATTTTTATTTTTTTGCAAAATCTTGCTACACTAAAAATAGTAATAATAATAAATATTAAAAACAATAAAATAATTAAAAATAAACAATAATACAAACAGACACAATTAATTAATTACCCACATTAATTACATATCTCAATCAATTAAAATTTTAATAGTATTATAAATTAGTATTATTAATTAATTACCTACATTAACTACATATCTTATTTACTCATGTTCTTAACAAATCAATTAAAATTTTTTGAAAAATGGTAATACTCGTAAATAATATAAATACAACTACGTCATTTTTATTTATGAGTCATGTGATTTTTTGACATTCACTGTGCTTGGGTTTGATGCTGTTAAGTATAAATACTAAATAGGAATGGGAAATTTTATTCGAAAAAAATTTAGACCGTAATTGCACAAATTTTAACAAATTTGTTGGAATGTTTACTTCTATATTATTGCACAAATTTGAAGTAAAATATATGTTTCTAATAACATATAGTTTGAAGTAAAATATTTAAAATTATATTATATAGGAGTCATTTTGGGAGAGTGAAAGTATTTTGTTATCAGAATTAACAACTCTAGGCCTAAATTAAAATTAATTTAGTGTGATATCAAAGTCAATTATGGTTCAAAATGAGTTTGATTTCAAGTAATTTTGTATTATCATTGTTAACGCCAAGTTTCGCCGGCGCGTCCAATCACAGAATTCACGCGCTAGAACCTGCACAATAACAGATCACACAGAAGCTTGACGGCTTGTGCCGCCGGGGGATAGCTCCGGTGTGAGAATGTATACAGGCCGTTACAAGGTTTTAACAATGGAGGCTAAGTGTTTAGTGCTCAAAAATATGAATTACCTCTTAATTGTAACCTTGGCCTGGTATTTATAATAATCTCACCGCCTTAGAATCCTTTTCCTAATCGGTTAAGGACTCCTAGCTATGGTAGTTACTATAACTTGAGTCCAACACAATCTTTTTAAAAGATGCAAGTAGAATCCAATCTAATCACTACCTTTGGAGTAACCGTATTTAATTATAATTGAGACATCCAACTCTGCACGTAGGAAGGCCCACTGTACAGGCCCAAACTATCCCACTGTCAGGTCTAGGCTTCGGTCCAAAGGATCCGAAGGCCCGACTCCCAACAGCACACAACAAGATAAGGCTCCGGCCCAAGGGGCTCGGATGCCGAACCCGAAGACATCCAACAAAGTGAGGGTCCGGCCTAGAAGGACTCAGACGCCGACCCGAACACCTCTAAATCCACCATGGGCTTCGGCCCAATGAACTCATACAACTCCTCTGATGTCGGGCTTTCAGCCCAAGTGAAGGTCAGCAGAATGCTCCCGAACAATCATAACATACATCTTTACATTTTAATTTGGAAATAACCAATTGAGGCTTACTGTCAAGTTTTTCCATAATTTAAATATTTTACTTCAAACTATATTTTACTTCTATATTATTGCACAAATTTGTTGGAAATTTGGAATGTTAAAAGCTGAAAGACCGTAATTTAATGACCCTCCTTTAGCATTAAGAATCATGTTTTCAAATTTCAATTATAGTTAGAATATATTGAAGATTGCATTAAAAACAAATAGTTATTGTAGTTCAGTTAGTTTGAACTCTTATTTATTTACCTACAAATCTTGTGTTCAAGCCTCACAACTCACAAGTAGTAACATTTTATTTAAAAATATAATAATTGCGGCCCATGGTCCATATTTCTACGGACGGGCCAGCCCGGCCCGCGAGCCTAGGCCTAAATTGTCAGGTATATATATATATATATATATATATATATATATATATATATATATATATATATATATATATATATATGCTGAGAGAAACATAGTAAGAGAAAAAAATCGTACTGCCCAATTTTTAGAACTTAGCGAGTTGATTGCTAAGCACACTAGATCTACAATTTTAGATTGAAGATAGCGCGATTTTGAAGTTCAGTGGTGCGCTGAGATGGAGGTACAAATTATGGCTTTGAATTTGGGGATAGAATGACTTTGTTGGTACACTACAAGAAAAAGACTTATCTGAGATCGTCTATCAGCGATCGATGTCGATCGCAGATGTGGATCAGCGACCGATTGTGATCGCTAATAGTGGTCACACATAATATGGTCGCAATTAGCGACCATATGCAATTTGAGATACAAACAGCGTTGACCATTGAAGACAATACTCGATAACGGTAGTGCAGTAATCATTCTCCCCGGCATACGAGAGTAATCTTTTAAAATTTCAAAACTTATATATAACTGCCTACTTTACACATGGCATGCATCATTGGATATATCTTGTGACGCCCCCAAAATAGGTATACATCACCCATCTTGAGTCGTCAAAAACATGGTACAAAATTTAAATACAACTTAATTATACAACTGTCATGTAAAATACGACAAAACATAATCTGAGAGTTTTAAAACGAATATTGTCATTTAGACAATATCCACACTCAATGGAGTCCTCATTATATTTATTATCACACTATTTAATAGAATAGTGAGGACTACTAATGCTATCATCTGGACCGTCACTCTGTTCCCCGACTAGTCCCAGCTATATTCTCATTTACTGAAGAGATCAATGAAAGCAAAGGGTGAGCTCAACTAGCCCAGTAAGAAATATTATGACTAAGATAATGCAGAATAATTTATCGTTAGCCTTCAACAGTGTTAAACTGATAGAATATAATAGACAACAAGTTTAACTGCAGCAGAACAAGTAATCCATTAGAAGAGTCAAGTAGAGCATAAAATCTACTATCTTCTATGATTTAAAAGGATTATCATCAATTTTATCGCTGAGACTCAACTTAATAAATAATCCACATCATCGAATCAAGCCTGCACTACGGCCAAGGGTCTTCTTTAGTATCACGACCACAAATTATCCATGCACTATGGGCCAAGGATATTCGTGTATTCATCAATGGTCACGATCATGCCAACAACTGTCCATCAATGCACTACGGGCCACAGATGACTTTCATCATAATATAAACATGAGGATGATGACACTGATATAAGAATTCAATTAAAAGAAAGTAAATAATAAATTTTTAAAGATTTATAATTTAATTTATCCAGAATTTAATAACGTCCAAATTTTCAACATGATACTGCTTTGTGGAGTAAAATTCAAGAATAATATTATACCAAAAATAATTTAGACTGAAAAGAAATCAATTTTTGTCATGAATAGTGCCCCGGGTGAATAGTAACCGAGTGAATAGTACCCCATGAATAGTAATTCGGGAATAGTACCCCGTGAATAGTACTCCAACATGAAAAAATTAAAACTTGTCAAGAATGTTCAGAATAATATTTTCATAAAAAGATACTGGATGAAATGCAAATTTTAAGGATATTATACTAATTTCATGGAGTATAGAAGCCAAAACTTTAACAAAATGAGTATAGAATTCGGAATCTAAAATGAAATAATATTACTTACATACTACAGAGTATGGAAAAAATATTATTTTATACGAATATTAAACAAAATTAACATCCTTTACCTTGAAAAGAAGAGTATTCCAACTGGTATAGCAAGGATATTCTTAAGGAAAATTTATACTGTTTTCTACGCTCAAAACTTTCTTAAACTCTAAAAAAATATGCTCAAGATTATAAAAGAAGAATTCTCTGATTCTGATGTGATTTTCAATTCTAACTAAGCATCCTATTTATAGGAGAATGAAAGGGGTACTGTTTGATCACGGGTGCACCGAATGATAATTTTCACGGATGAAGTCTTAACATTCACGGATGTCTTACCAACATTACAGGCAATTGAATTTCAAAGCAATATCAAGTAAAAAAACAAAAACTAATATATATATATATATATATATATATATATATATATATATATATACAAGATGGATCAGGTTCGGACTCCCGGACGGGAGAAAATCCGGACCTGAATTTTTTTTTTTTTTTTTTTTTTTTTTGTAGAACAACTAAAAAAAAAAAAAAAAAAATTTATGGAACTGAAATTTTTCAAAAAAACAGTGTTTTGGGTGTGTTTTTAATACCTACACCAACCAATGTATGTACAGTCTGCCCAGACTGTACAGACATGTTTCGTTATAGGCATCCAAATCACACCCAAAACACTGTATAATGTAAAAATTCCAATTCCATAAATTTTTTTTTTTTTTTAGTTGTTTCAAAAAAAAAAAAGCAAAAAAAAAAAAAAAAAAAGGTCCGGATTTTAAACCTGTCCGGGAGTCCGGACAGGATCCGGCCTCTATATATATATATATATATATATATATATATATATATATATATATATATATATATATATATGTATAACCAAGACTTTTTCTATCAACCACCCATGACAATCATCAGATTTCCCCCCTCCCAATTCATTTTTCTTCCGATGAGCCCCACATGTGGCCCCCACCTTTATTATACCGAATAACTTTTTATAGATTATTTTAAAAAATGGGTAAATGAGGGTCCATAAAATAAGTAAAATTTACTTCAAATACTTCATAAAAATCCCCTCAATATTTTTAACAACATTTATCATCATTATTATAACTTGCAATATTTAACAACTAGGTTGTTCCCAGGAAAGAGGGGGCTTTCCGATAAGAATTTTTTCCTATTTGCGTGCAATTAGATGACCTAACCTCTCCTTGACATAACTTCTAGACATTGTCAATATTGCAAATAATAATATAAATTACTTTGTCGTCTCAATTATTGATTTAATAATATAAAATATTATGCAGATGATATTGTGGCAATAATTGAATCAATAATATAAGAGATATAATGCAGCAATTACTGTAGCAATAATTGAGTATGACTGAGTGACTTCTCACGTAAGCATCAATAATCAATACCGTGTGCTATTATGCAACCACGAGTATTACTGTACTTTTACTACCGAGTAGTTCAACAGTTTTAACTGTAAAACTTCCGCCGTTATTTTTATAAAAAGATATTTGTCGTTTCTCAATCCGACAATAATTCCGTTATGGGGTCCACCAATTCCGGTCCCAATAACGTTGCTTCACCCACCTCATTTCAAAAAACTGGAGAATGACACTTTCTTCCATACAAATGCCTCAAATGGAGTCATGCCGATACTTGCTTGATAACTGTTATTATAGGAGAATTCCACCAATGATAAGAACTTGTCCCAACTTCCTTTGAAGTTAAGGACACAGAGTCTTAATAGATCCTCCAGAGTTTGAATAGTCCTCTCCGAATGCCCGTTCATCTGAGGATGATATGCCGAACTAAATCTCAAATTCGTGCCCATAGCTTTCTGCAAACTGACCCAAAACCGTGAAGTGAATCTTGGGTCTCGATCAGAAACTATGGATACTTGCATACCATGCAGTCTTATAATCTCATTTATGTACATACGAGCAAGACGTTCAACTGTATAAGTTTCTCGTATCGGTAAGAAATGAGCAGACTTGGTCAATCTATCAACAATGACCCAAATCGCATCTTTGCCTTGAGAAACCTTGGGAAGACCAGCAACGAAATCCATGGTAATGTGCTCCCACTTCCATTCTGGAATTTCAAGTGGTTGCAATGGACCTTTTTGCACTTGATGCTCTGCCTTAACCTGTTGACAAGTTAGACACCTTAAGATAAACCTCGCTATCTCTCTCTTTATATTTCTCCACCAAAATGTATGTCAAAGATTACGATACATTTTGGTACTCCCAGGATGGATTGTAAACGGTGTGTTGTGCACCTCCATCATGATTTTATACTTTAAGTTAGAATCGTTAAGAACACAAAGTCTTGAGTTGACTCAAAGTATTCCTTCTTCATCGATTCTTGCTTCTGGAATAACACCTTCTTGCACTTTCTTCCTCATACGCATCAGCTCTAGGTCTGTAGCTTGATCAGTTTTAACTTTATCAATTAAAGTCGGTTCTACTCGTATATTTGCCATCATCACATGGGTCCCTGGAGTCTTTAACTCTATCTCCATCCTTTTCAAGTCATGCAGAATGGTCCTTTGCGTTGATAATATCGCACTCGTACCAGCATATGATCTTCTACTCAATGCGTCAACTACCATATTCGCTTTTCCAGGATGGTATTGAATGGTATGATCATAATCTTTCAACAGCTCAAGCCAATGTCGTTGCCGCATGTTGAGCTCCTTTTGAGTGAAGAAATATATGAGGCTTTTATGATTCATATAGATCTCCACCTTCTCTCTATACAGGTAATGCCTTCAGATCTTTAATGCGAAAACGACTGCTGCCAACTCTAGATCACGAGTAGGATAATTCTTGTCATATTCTTTGAGTTGTCGTGAGGCATAGGCTATGACTTTTCTATGTTGCATGAGAACACATCCTAAACCTTTGCCTGAAGCATCGCTGTTGTGAGATCCCAAATTTTATGAATAAAGATTTAAATTTCTCGATTTTTTTTGAATATTATGGTGTGGATTTGATATAATATTATAGTTGTGGGGAATATTTATAAATTTTGCAAAGTATGCAAGTTGTTATATAATATTCGATTGGTCGGGAAATATTCTTTTTATTAGGGAATATCCGTACGACGGCACAATCATTTGTAGACCCCACAACAAAAGTATTGTCGTAGTTAAAAAATGGCAGAATTATCTTTTTATAAAAATAACGGCGGAAGTTTTACAGTTAAAACTGTTGAACTACTCGGTAGTAAAAGTACAGTAATATGCGTGGTTGCATAGTAGCACACGGTATTGATTATTGATGCTTACGTGAGAAGTCACTCAGTTTTGTTCAATTATTGCTACAGTAATTGTTGCATAGTATCTCACGTTATTTGATTCAATTATTATCGATATTTTATATATTATTAAATCAATAATTGAGATAACAAAGTTATTAATATTATTTTTTACAATATTAACGATGTCTATAAGTTCTATCAAGGAGAGGTTTGGTCACCTAATTGTGCGTCAATAAGAAAAAATCCTTATTGGAAAGCCCCCTCTTTTCTGGGAACGACCTGGTCGATTAATAGTGTGAATTATAATAATGATGATGAATTTTGTTTTATTATTATTAGAAATGTAATAAAACAGAAAACTTTTTATATAAAACACAATACTTTTTATAAAGTTTTGTTTTATTTAATTATAAATAGAATATAATATATTTTATTATGCAGTGTTTGCATAGTGCCTTCATAGTGTTTGCATAGTAAAATCTTTTTATATAAAACAAAATACTTTTATAAAGTTATTTGTTTTATTAGATTATAAATAGAATATATTATATTTTATTATGCATAGTATTTGCATAGTGCTTGCATAGTATTTGCATAGTAAAATCTTTTTATATAAAACAGAATACTTTTATAAAGTTATTTGTTTTATTAGATTTTAAATCAAATATATATATATATATATATATATATATATATATTATAAATAGAATATATTATATTTTATTGCATAGTATCCTTTCCATTCTCCTATAAATAGGATGCTTAGTTAGAATTGAAAACACACCAGAAATTTAGGGAATTCTTCTTCTATAATCTTGAGCGTATTTCTTTAGAGTTTTAAGAAGCTTTGAGCGTAGTAAAAAGCATAAGTTTTCTTCAAGAATATTCTCGCCATACCAGTCGGAATACTCTTCTTTTTAAGGTAAGGGGTATTATTCTTTCGTATTCATGAAGAGAGTTATTTTCTTTCAATACTCATAAGGGTTGTTATTCCATTCTTTGTTATTATGTTTGAATAACATGTCTATGTGAAATACCGCATACATGGTAAAATTCTTCTGTTATTCCATTCTTTATTATTCTGCTGGAATAACCTGTCTGTGTGGTCTATCGCATGCCTGGTGAATTCTGTTGTTATTCCATTCATTATTATTCTGTTAGAACATCTTGTCTGTGCAGATTACGTATGACCTAGTTCCATTCTTCAATCTTTATTATTCTGTTGGAACATCATGTCTGTGCAGATTACGCATGACCTGGTTCCATTCTTTATTATTCTGTTGGAATAACCTGTCTATGTGGATTACCGCATGCATGGTGAATGATCCTTTATATACATTCCTTATTAAACTATAGAAATGATCTGTCTACGTGGATTATCGCATGGCGGACGAAAATCCATTTCCAGTTTCATATATTCTATTATACTCAGTTGGTTAAAGTTGTGGTTTCTATACTCCATGAAATTAGTAGAATATCTTGGATATTTGCGCTTCATCTAGTATCTTTTCATGGAAATATTCTTCTGAGCATTCTTAAATTTTACTCCACAAAGCAGTATCATGTTGACAATTTGGACATTATCGAGTTCAAGATAAATTAACTTATAAATCATTAAAATTTATTCTTGAACTTGTTTTATTAAATTATTATGTCATTGTCATCATTCTCATGCTTATATTATGTTGAAAGTCATCTATGGCCTGTAGTGCATAGATGGACTTGGTATGATTATGCCCAGGGATTATTCGGTATAATCATGACCGTAATGTTACAAATGATGTGAAAAAAAATCCTCATTGGCCCGTAGTGCATTGATGGACAGTTTTTGGTATGATTATGGCTATGGATTCTCTTCAGCCAAGGGTGCAAAGATGAATTATTTTATTGCATGATCAGGACCGTTGATGAAAACACGATTATCTTTGGCCCGTAGTGCATGGATAATTCGTGGTCGTGATACTAAAGAATATCCTTGGCCTGTAGTGCATGGATGATTTAATGATGTAGATTATTTATTAAGTTGAGTCTCAGTGATAAAATTGATGATAAATCTTTTAAATCGTAGAAGATAGTAGATTTTATGCTCTACTTGACTCTTCTAATGGATTTCTTATTCCGCTGCAGTTAAACTTGATGTTTGTTATATTGTATCAGTTTAACACTGTTGAAGGCTAACGATAATTTATTCTGCATTATCTTTGTCATAATATTTCTTACTGGGCTAGTTGAGCTCACCCATTTGCTTCATTGTTCTCTTCAGGAAATGAGAACGTAGCAGGGACTAATCGGGGAACGGAGTAACGGTCCAGATGATAGCATTAGTAGTCCTCACTATTCTATGAAATAGTGTGATAATAAATGTATTGAGGACTTATTTTGAGTTTAAATACTGTCTAGAAGATAATATTTGTATTAAAACTCACAGATGACAAATGTAAATGACAAATCCCTACGAACCCTACGAACTGTATTTAACAACTAGGTTGAGTATAACTGAGTGACTTCTCGTGTAAGCATGAATAATCAATACTGTGTGCTACTATGCAACCACGCATAATACTGTACTTTTACTACCAGTTATTCCTACAGTTAACGGTAAAACTTTCGTCGTTATTTTCATAAAAAGATATTTCTATCGTTTTCTCATTCTGACAATAATTACGTTGTGGGGTCCACTAATAATTGTGTCATCGTACGAATATTCCCTATTAAAGGGTGAGCTCCATTCCCCGACTAGTCCCAACTATATTCTCATTTCCTGAAGAGAACAATGAAAGAAAAGGGTGAGCTCAACTAGCACAGTAAGAAATATTATGACTAAGATAATGCAGAATAAATTATCCTTAGTCTTCAACAGTGTTAAACTGATAAAATACAATAAACATCAAGTATAACTGTAGCGGAATAAGCAATCCATTAGAAGAGTCAAGTAGAACATAATGTCTACTATCTCTTCTAGATTAAAAGTCCATCGTCAATATTTTATTTCAATAATACTCAACAACAGTTCTTTGTTATACCCATGACAAAAAGAACTATCATCTCCTGTCTTCACCTAAACCACCAAAGATTATAGTTAAATCCATAATTCATATTTATAATCATTTAAATCAACAGTTTTTCCTTGCCACAAAGGCTTAATAGAACGTTTACTCAATATCCTTACCCCAAAGGCTAAAGATATTCAAATGTAATAACAATGATCAAACCAATCAGTTGTCTACCTTTGCACTACGGGCCAAAGATATTCAACTATAAGACCAATGGTCATGATCATACCAATCAATTGTCTGTCAGTGCACTACGACCAAAGACATTCAACTGTTAACTAATGGTCATGATCCTGACAATCACATCATTGAATTATCCATGCAGTACGGGCCAAGGATATTCGCTATTATCACCCGTGGTTATGATCATGTCATACACCTGTCCATCTTTGCACGTAAGCCAAAGATATACAACTATAAAACTAATAATTAATAGTCCATCTTTGCACGTAAGCCAAAAATATACAACTGTAAAACCAATAATCAACATTCCATCTATGCACGTAAGCCAAAGATATACAACTATAAAACCAATAATCAACAGTCCATCTATGCACGTAAGCAAAAGATGACTTTCATCATAATATAAGCATGAGGATGATGACAATGATATAAGCATTAATAAAATTAAATCAAGGATAAATATTAAAGACTTTAAATTTATCCAGAGTTTAAAAATATCCAAATTGTCAATATGATACTGCTTTATGGAGTAAAATTCAAGAATAATATTCATGTACCAGAAATAATTTGGACATAACGGAAATATATTTTTTGGGTAAATAGTTTCCCATGAATAGTACCTTGTGAATAGTACTTTGGGAATAGTACCTCATGAATAGTACTCTGACATGAAAAGTACTACAAATACCCGAGTGAATAATATTTGGGTGAATAATAATTTGGGTGAATAGTAACTCGTGAATAGTACTTTGGCACAAAAAGTGTCCCAAATACCCGAGTGAATAATACTAGAGTGAATAGTAACTGGGTGAATAGTAATCCATGAATAGTAACTCATGCATAACCTCAAAAATGGACTAATTCCGATAACGGATGAAGAAGTTATGAAGATTTGAAGTATGCGCGTCAAAAGTTGCAAAATCTGGAAAATTGGAGTTAAGTGTCAAAGGTCGAGTGCCTAGGCACTAGGCTTGGCACTTAGAATCTGTTCTTGGGTGCCTAGGTTCTTGCCCAAGGCAAAATTTAGGCGCCTAGGCACTGGTCTAGTGTTAAACCAAAATCTGTCCAGACGTCCTTCAGTAAATTGGGCATAACGTTTTCATATGAACTCCGATTGAGGTGATTCAGGATGATTCGAAAAGATAACGAGTAGACCTAAAACTTACATTCTTTATATTTTGAGATTTGAGGTCGACATCAAGGCCTAAAATGGCTATTTTAGGGACTAATATGCATTTAGAGGCAATCGAAGGACATCGTGCATGCACGTATGCAACATGTAATGTGTTTGACGATAAAGGTATTCAAGGTATCTTCACCTCTTCGGTATACCAGGTACATATGAAAATTTTGAGGGTGAAATTTCATAAGGATGAGAGATTGTGAGACCCCAGATTTTATGAATAAAGATTTAAATTTCTCAAAATATTTTTTTGAATATTATGGTGTGGATTTGATATAATGTTATAGTTGTGGGTAGTATTTATAAATTTTGAAAATTATGCAAGTTGTTATATAATATTCGATTGGTCGATGAATATTCATTTTAACAGGGAATATTCGTATGACGACACAATCAATGGTGGACTCCACAACGAAAGTATTATCGTAGTTAGAAAACGACAGAATTATTATTTTATAAAAATAACGACGAATGTGTTACCGTTAAAACTGTTAAACTACCTGGTAGTAAAAGTACAGTAATACGCGTGGTTGCATAGCAGAACATGATATTGATTATTGATGCTTAAGTAAGAAGTCACTCAGTTATACTCAATTAATGCTACAGTAATTATTGCATCATATCTCTCATATTATTGATTCAATTATTATCACAGTATCATCTGCATAATATGTTATATTATTAAATTAATAATTGAGACGGCAAAGTTATTCATATTATTATTTACAATATTGATAATGTCTAGAAGTTCTGTCAAGGAGAGGTTTGGTCACCTAATTGCGCGCCAATAAGGAGAAATCCTTATTGAAAAGCCCACTCTTTCCTGGGAATGACCTAGTTGTTAAATATTATGAGTTATAATATTAATGATGAATAAGTTTGTGTTAATTAAAGATGAAATTGATAGTTCTATTGTGTTAGAATTATTATTGTTAGTGGAAATCGACATTTATTTCAGTATTAATGGATGTCTGGAAGTTATACTGACCAGTCGGGTAATTAATCGGATAAATGAGAAATTAATTGCTATTAATTCATATGACTATAACTATTTGTTCACATGTGTGTACTACTGATTCAAATGATTTACTATTAGGGGAGGTGGTGCAAGTTTGATAATACTTGCAGGACTAAATTAAAAATAAAGGAAAAGAGGAAGGTATTATATTGTAATATTCTGAGCTCCAAAATGTGCAATTATCAAAACTATATTTTCCTATAAATAGAAGCTCATTTCTTCATTATTCTTCACCAATTCACTCAAGCTATAGAGCAAATATTATAAAGAAAAATTATTGAGAGAAAGAAGAAGAAGAGTCACTTACCTCACTATTCTAGTATCCAGTCTTCTTTTGAGGTAAGGGATATTATTATTATAGTAAGGGGTATTATTTTTTTCGTATTCATGAAGAGAACTATTGTTATTCCATTCTTTATTATTTTGTTAGAATAACCTGTATATACGAAGTACCACATATATGGTGAAATTCTTTTGTTATTCCATTCTTTATTATTTTGTTGGAATAACCTGTTTATGCGAAGTACCGCATACATGGTGAAATTCTTCTGTTATTCTATTCTTTATTATTGTGTGTGAAAATCCTGTCTGTGTGTATTACGCATGACCTGGTTCCATTATTAATTATTTTGTTGGAATAACCTGTCTGTGTGGTCTATCGCATGCCTGGTGAATTCTTATGATATTACATTCTTTATTATTATGTTAGAATATCCTGTCTGTGCATTTACGCATGACCTAGTTCTATTATTTATTATTCTATTGGAATATCCTGTCTGTGCGTGTACGCATGACCTGGTTCCATTTTTTATTATTCTGTTGGAATATCCTGTCTGTGCGTTTACGCATGACCTAGTTCCATTATTTATTATTATGTTAGAATAACCTGTCTGTGCGGTCTATCGCATTCCTGGTGAATTCTTTTGTTATTCCATTCTTTATTATATTCAGTTGGTTAAAGTTTTGGCTTCTATACTCCATGAAATTAGTGGAATATCCTTGACATTTGCGCTTCATCCAGTATCTTTTCATGGAAATATTCTTCTGAGTATTCTTGAATTTTACTCTACAAAGAAGTATCATGTTGACAATTTGGACATTATTGATTTCTGGATAAATTAGATTATAAATCTTTAAAAATTTATTCTTGAACTTGTTTTATTGAATTCCTATATCATTGTCATCATCCACATGTTTATATTATGTTGAAAGTTATATGTGTCCTGTAGTGCATAGATGGACTTGGTATGATTATGACCAGGGATCATTCGGTATAATCATGACTGTAATGTTACAAATGATGTGGTAAAAGTCCTCATTGGCCCGTAGTGCATTGATGGACAGTTGTTGGAATGATCATGACCATTAATGAATACACAAATATTCTTGGCCCGTAGTGCATGGATAATTTGTGGTTGTGATACTAAAGAATATCCTTGGCCGTAGTGCATGGGTGATTCAATGATGTGGATTATTTATTAAGCTGAGTCTCAGCAATAAAAGTAATGAAAAACCTTTTAAATAATAGAAGATAGTAGATTTTATTCTCCACTTGACTCTTCTAATGGATTGCTTGTTTCGCTACAGTTAAACTTGATGTTTGTTATATTGTATCAGTTTAACACTGTTGTAGGCTAACGATAATTTATTCTGCATTATCTTAGTCATAATATTTCTTACTGGGCTAGTTGAGCTCACCCTTTTACTTTCATCGTTCTCTTCAAGAAATGAGAACGTAGCCGGGACTAGTCGGGGAACGAAGTGACGGTCCAGATGATAGCATTAGTAGTTCTCACTATTCTATTAAATAGTGTGATAATAAATGTAATGAGGACTCCATTGTGTGTGGATATTGTTTAGATGACAATATTCTTATTAAAACTCTTAGATTATATTTTGTCGTATTTTACACGACTGTTGTATAATTAAGTTGTATTTGAATTTTGTACCAAGTATTTGGCGACTCAAGATGGGTGATGTATACCTGTTTTGGGGGTGTCACAGTTGGTATTAAAGCTTAGGGATATGATCCCTGACTGAGATAAAGTTAATCGATAAAGTTAAAGCCGCTCAAGCTACACACCCGAATCTGATGAATGTGAAGAAGAAGGTTCGAGAAGGCGTAATCTCAACCCTCAATTTAATTGTCCCATTTGAAATCCTCGATCGAGTAGAAACTGTGACCTATAGATTTGTTTTACCGCCAAGTATGTCGCGTGTTCATAACGTTTTTCACGTATCGTTGTTAGTAAAAACTTAGTCTTGGGAGACTTTGGAGCTAATTTCGGAATAATTAATGAATCTAAAAAATTATAAAATCATGGGGGTTTTGAAGATCACGTTACAAGCTTTCTATAGCCTTAATATTCTGATAACGGATGAAGAAGTTATGAAGATTTGAAGTATGTGTGTCAAAAGTTGCAAAATCTGGAAAATTAGAGTTAAGTGTCAAAGGTCGAGCACCTAGGCACTACGCTCAGCTCTTAGAATCTGTTCTTGGGTGCCTAGGCGCTTGCCCAAGGCCAAATTTGGGCGCCTAGGCGCTGGTCTAGTGTTAAGCCAAAATATGTCCGGACGTCATTTAGTAAATTGGGTATAACTGTTTTATACGAACTCCGATTGAGGTGATTCAGGATGATTAGGAAAGATAACGAGTAGACCTAAAACTTTTCATTCTTTATGTTTTGAGATTTAAGGTCGGTATCAAGGCCTAAAATGGCTATTTTAGGGACTGATGTAAGATACATTAGGAACCTTACATGATTGTATATGACCTAATGTGGTATGTTATGTGGTTATATATTGTAGAGACTATAAAGACCAAGAAATTGTTAAATATTTATTTGAAGACGCTTAAAGGCAAGTTTTCTTAATGCTTGTCTAACCTTCGTGTTAGCCAAGTTTTTGTGATTCATGTATGAGATGCATGAATTATTTTATGAGAGGGTCGATGTAAGTTTTAACTAGGCTAGACTAATCTTAAAAGATTGATTGATTTGTTTTCAAGTCTTTCAATATAGAATTGATAACGCTATCCTACGCCAATTGTTTGGTACGGATTCAAGGTAAGCCTAAGTATGAATAAACAAATGTATTTTTCATCGATTATTCGATGGGCATGCGAGGTTGCCAAAGCTTAAATGTAAATACGTTTAACGTATGAATGTTGATAACCATCGAGTACTATAGGCTGATTACCCAGAAGTGCTCGTAAAAAATATTGGACTTACGGTCTTAGTACTAGGTTATCCTTTTTCAAGAATAAAAACTAAAAGGAATGTTCATGGTCTGCTGAGCTACTTAGAATTTCTAAGCTACTATATGTGCTTCGAAATTGTTTTATGATATGAGAAGTGCTACTTAATGTTTCGTAGTACTTCATAACTATTGTTCTGTTATTGAAGAATAATCATATGATTCTCGAAGTGTATTTATATAATATATTGTTAGACTTGTTGAGCTAGTTATGCTTACTTCTTACTTAAATTATATGATTGCAGCTAAAGTCGAGCGAACCGAGAGTTCTAGTAAAGATAAAGGCAAAGTGAAGATGAATGATTAGTTTATCCTGTAACAGACTAGTATGCCTGTATAAATTATATTACGACGAACAAAGAATGTAACGATTTCAGAACCTGGGAAATGGATTAATTATTATTATTATAATAAGAATGTAGTTAATACACTTATTTTGATGTTATTTCAATAGAATGAATGTATAGTTATGAGTACCGTATAGCACCATCTGTCGGGTTGGAAGATACCCAGATTTGGGGGAGCCACAGGTTGGTATCAAAACATTAGGTTATAAAACTTAAGGGGGGAAGAAACTTAGGCTAATAACCTTGTTAGTAGATGAGAAGTAGGAGCGAATGAACTCTAGTTAAATGAGTTAATTAAGTATTGAGGAAACTCGGTACTGAAAGATTTAAAAGATGGAAATTAATCCTAAATAAATTAAATGTGTTTTGTGCTTATACTTTTGTGTATTATGTACTAATCAATATATTATGTGTTATTATAAATGTCCATCGATATCTTCATGTATAGGGATATGTTGATCGATGTGGATGGGGAGATAGAGGTAGCATCGTTCAATACGGTGGCACCTGCACTAGAGCCAACACCTCCAGAGGCAATGAGGGCATTGTATCTTGCAGTGCTTAACCGGAATGTGCAACTACGCACAATTGTGCAGAACCAGAGGAAAGAGATTAGTGATCTCCATGAAGCTAAGGTGTCTGCAGAAGCAAATTTTGAGGTTGAGCATGATGAGAAGGTGCTCATAAAGGATAAGGTGACGAATTGTAAGAATGAGGCCGATGAGCTTCGTAAAGAACTGGGGAAGAAGGACCAGAAGTTAGCACGGATGTCTTACATCCTTGAGAGTGCTCATGAGGATTTCAAGCTAAAAATTGCTTGTTATTCCATTGAGTCGAGATAAAGTCGATATACTATTAGTCGGGATATTGTGGCAATTCTTGCGAATGTGAAACACAGGGATGATGTTATGCATTATTAGAAGTCTAGAGTGATAAATATGTGTGTAGTGACGTAAAACCCTCTTTTGTACAAAAAGGGTAGTCTTTTTGTAAATCCCAAATTTTGTGAAGTTTAATTACGTGATAGAAATGTAATAGCTTTTGGCTATGGAAACAAATTGTAAATAGTTTCAAACTATGAAGAAGTATATGAATATAATGAAGTTTTTATTTAATATGCTTTGTTATGGTATGAGTTGTTGTTTTACTAGCAATAACTAAGTAAAGAAATAAGTAATAATGAAGTTTTATTTATTTAATCAGAAAATGCCGCCAAGAAGAAGACAATGTAATTAGGAGGCGTAGTCCCATAACGATAACCAAGGGGGTCAAAACAACCCTATGTAAGAGTTCGTTAATTTATTAACGGCTGCATTTAATCAAACCGGGGGTAGAGCACCCATAGTCCCTAGGGTAGCCAAAATGACTACCTTTATGGAATTTAAAAGCGTAGGTCCGCTGGAGTTCAAAGGAACTACGGACCCAATTGAGGCCTAGACATGGGTAAAGGAAATAGAGAAGGCGTTTGTTATTACAAACGTAGAGGAGGCGCAAAAGACTTCTTTTGCGACCTATATGTTGAAGGGAGAAGCCAACTTCTAGTGGGAGGCTCACCAGGGTGGGGCTAGAACAAATGCGGTAACATGGGAACAGTTCAAGAAGGTTTTCTTCGAGAACTATTTTCCTACAAGTATATAGTGGAGGATGGAGATTAAGTTCTTAGAACTTAAGTTAGGGGACATGATAGTTCCCAAGTTTGCGGCCAAATTCAATGAATTGGCAAGGTTTGCTCCACACCAAGTAGACACTGAGGAGAGTAAGGTTTTTAGGTTTAAGTAGGGCCTGAAACCCTAGCTCTATAGTAGGATTTCTGTTTTCTAGAGTGCCTCATATGGGACCATTCTAGAGAAAGCAATCATCGCAGAGGGTGGTAGTGAGGCTTTGAGTCAATACCATAAGGAGAGGAAAAATAAGAGTAGAGGAGAGGGAAGAACTAAGGTCGAAGGAGCTAGTGGCAGTGGAAGTCTACCAAAGAGGAAGAATTTTTAACTCCGAGAATATTGGGGTGGAACAAGGGGATCCTAAGCATAGGATCGAAGCATGCAAGACATGCGAAAAGACTCATCTAGGAGTCTGTCAGAAGGGGAAATCGGTTTGTTATAACTGTGGACAAGAGGGTCATATATCACCCAATTGCCTTAATCCTAAGAAAAACCATGGTTGTTTTGTTTGTGGGTCGATGGACCACATGGTAAGAAATTGCCCAAAGAAGGGGTCAGAGGAGAGTAAGGGTGCTAGTAGTGATAAGTTAGCCATTATCGGACCACCATCGTCGGGTAGACCTATGGCCCATAATTTTAATATAACTGTCCGAGATGTGGTTGCATCAGCGGATGTAGTAACAGGTATCATTCCAGTCAATAAAATGAAGGCTTATGTGCTGTTTGATTGGAGTGCTACTTGTTCTTTTATAGCATGTGAATTTGCTAAGTGATTAGGTTCATTCCCGAAAGGATTATAAATACCTTTAAAACATTAAGGTAGAGAATGAGGAAATAACTCCCGTTGAACATATTCATGGGAATTGTTTCATAAATAATAGAGGTAATAAAGTATTAGTAGATAAGTACCGATAAGGTTGAGAGAATTTAAAGTAATTCTAGGTATGAATGGGTTGATTAACCATAGAAATTTAATAGATTGTCATAGGAAAAGTGTGAACCTTCAGATTTCTAAGGAACCTAAGGTAGTGTTCTACGGTAATAAATCATCGGGGACGCTCTTGTTTTCTAACCATGACGCAAGCTAGAAGGATGTTAAGGAAGAGGTGTATAGAATACCTGTGACAGGTTGTGGACACCTAGAGAGTGGGAGCACTGATATTATTTGTAAATAAGAAGGATGGATCGTTACAATTGTTTATCGACTATCGTGAGTGAACAAGTTAACAATTAAGAATAAATACCCATTGCCCAGGATCGATGATCTATTTGATTAGTTGAAAAGGGGAAAAGTATTTTTCTAAGATAGATTTGTGTACGGGGTATCATCGGTTGAAAGTAAGGAAGGATGATGTACCTAAGACGGCGTTCAGAACTCGTTATGGTTATTACGAGTTTCTGGTTATGTCGTTTGGGTTGACTAATGTGCTGAAGCTAGACTTTTCGTAAGGGTCACCGAGCAAGTCGGTGTCAAATTGATAGGTACTCTTGTGAGGTACTATGGTTGAAAGTACCATTAGCGTCACAGAGTGTTCAAGTGATATTTGGGTAAGTTTGTCGTAATGGCCATTGGTGATATTCTAGTCTATTCTAAGACGCCAGGAGATCATGCTGAACATTTGAAGATAGTGTATGAAACACTATGGAGGGAGAAGTTGGATAATAAATTCACTAAGTGTGAATTTTTGCTTAAAAGGTATACAGACTTTAGGACATGTTATTGATAAGTATGTTGGAAATGAGAAATGAGAAAATAGTTTTCAGGAACTAAAAAGAAAGGTTAAGTGAGGCATCTATATTATCTTTACTAGATGATACGAGAAACTTTATAATTTATAGCGTTGTTTTGCATAAAGGACGGGATTGCGTGCTCATGTAGCATGGCAAGGTCATTGCGTATGCGTCACGCCAGTTAAAGGATTATGAGAAGGTTTATCCTACCCATGATCCAGAATTGGCAGTTGTAGTTTTTGAATTAAAAATATGGAGATATTATTTATACGGGGAGAAGTGTGAGATATACACGGACTATAAGAGTCCGAAATATGTTCTCACACAGTAGGAGTTGAATATGAGGTAGTGAAGGTGGTTAGAATTGATAAAAGATTATGATTGTGATATCTTATATCATTCAGAGAAGGTAAACGTAGTAACCGACGCGCTAAGTAGGAAGAGTAGGGAAAAACTATCAATGTTAACGACTCAGAATGAGTTAATAATGGAGGTGGCGAGAACGGAGTTAGAAGTTAAATTACGGAATGAAGCGGTAGAAATGTTATTCACAATGTATACTCAATCCATAAAAATGGAACGAGTTAAGGAAGTGCAACTAGGTAACGAGGAATGCGAGTAAATAAAGAAGAGGATGGGGAATGAAGAGAAGGTCAAGTATAATCTTGTTTTGAAGGAGGAATTTGAGTTTTCAAATAATTCCAGGTTAAAAGAAGAACTAATAAGAGAGGCCCATAGTTCGAGGTGCTCGATACATCCAGGTAGTACTGAGATGTATTACGACCTTCGACGGAACTTTGGTTGGCTAAATATAAAAAGAGAGATAGTATAATATGTTAGTAAGTGCTTAACTTCCAATTCAGATTTTTGATAGGAAGGAACAAATCTTGAGAAATAAGATAATATATTCGGTGAAGGTGAATTGGAGGAACCACAATGCCGAAGAAGCAACGTGGGAACTCGAGATTAAAATGAAGGAAATTTTCCTCATTTGTTTATGTATTGTAGCGAGATTCTGGGGACAAAATCCTTATAAGAGGGAATGAATGTAACGCCCGAGAAAATCGAATTTTTATGAAAATTAAATTTTTATTTGATTATGTGGATTAAATGAATTTAATTGATTATTTATGTGAGAAAGCTATTTGATGGTCATTCTATGACCTAGAATGTACGGATGTGGTTAGGATTCTGGCTATGTGGTAGAGTTAAAGTTTTTAAATTTCGAAGACGATAATAAAAGTTTTTCGAGAAATTTTCTAAAAAACAATACTCATCGATTTCTATTCGGGAATTAAGTTTGAATTTCTAAGAAACGCGTAATGATAGAATACTAAGACGTAATGGAATATCCAATAATATTTCAGTTATGGCAAATAAAGTTTTTGCTTGCGGACTTAAAACCTATGGGTTAGGGAAATGATTTTAGAGAAGGAAATGAAATGCGTATAATGATTAAGGTTATTATACGTGTGATATATGAGTATGATACAAATTAGTATACGAATATTCTTGCGTTTTGGCCAGTAATGACAAATGCTCTTCCAGGAATCATTGACTTTGACTTTTCTGGGACAGCCTTTTAAATCATCATCCCCGCTGAACTTGGTTTCGCTATAGTACAATCTCGAGCGATATGTCATTCCTTTCCACAATTATAACATACCTTGAACTGTTGTGGGAAGTCTGGGCTGATATGTCCCTCTTTTCTGCATTTATAGCATACGACTGGTGGTTGTTCTCCTCCCATAGAAACAGTTGCTACTGGTTCTGACGTCTTCACATTGTCGTTGTTGTACCTTCTCTTTTTAAAATCTCCTCCCGACTCGCTTTTTCTATTATCATGGCCACGATTACCACCATAGTGATTACCGCTTTTCTCTATATTCCTTCCTCCCCGTTGGTTATCATTGCTCCTATGACTGCTATCACCGGTCTGACCCTGGTTGTTGTCCCTCGGTTGAACGTACTCATTATCTCGCTCTAATAATTGATCCATGTTGACAATATCTGAATACAGAGAAAATTTATGAGAAATGAGATATTGACGTATATCGGGTTTCAGACCTCTCAGAAACATCCACGTCATACGTTCTTCATTCTCCACCAAATGAGGTGTAAACATGGATAACTCTGTGAACTTCAACTCGTATTGGGACACCGTCATGTTATTTTGTTCCAGTCTAATAAACTCCACTTCCTTCATATGACGAATACTTTCAGGAAAGTACTTGTCATTGATCAGTTTCTGAAATGTCTCCCAAGACTTGTTGAGTGCAGCTGGATGGGTATGTTTTACAGATTCCCACCAGTAATCTGCCTCAGTACGGAACATAAAAGTGGCTAATGGAACCTTCTGTTCCTCCGTGCATCCTAAGACATCGAATAACTTTGTAATTTTCTTGACCCACGTCTCTGCCTTAATCGGATCCGGCTTTCCCCAAAATTCTGGTGGTCCCAACTCTTTGAACTGCTTGGCCATGACAAACTTGGCGTTGCTATCATTTTCACCCATATTCTGTACACGAGTCTCCCTCGTCTAATTTTGCATAAACTGAAAAAAGCTTTTAAACATCCCATCGTTCATCGTCTGATCAATGATGTTGTTTACAAGCGAAATATTGCTTTTCTGTTGCACGTTCTCCTAGTTTGTGACTAAAGGTTGTTCTATAGTCTCATATACTCCATTGTTAAAGTTCTTAGTAGCCATTCTTAAATACTGCCATAAAACAAGGGTTAATTAAATAAATTAACATATCACATAATATCCCTATATTATGACCGACCAACAAATAAGCTTACGTAGGACACACTAGCGAAGGATTTACCCGTCTCTCCCCTCCTAGTTCTAGTCTCACATCTCAGCCAGGGATCATATCCCTAAGCTCTGATACCAACTATGACGCCCCCAAAATAGAAATACAACACCCATTCTGAGTCGCCAAATACATGGTACAGAAAGCAAACTACAACTTCAATAATACAATTGTCGTGCAAAATACGACAACACATACTGTGAGTTTAAATACAAATATTGTCTTCTAGATAATATTCACACTCAAATAAGTCCTCATTACAATTATTCATACACCATTTTACAGAAATAGTGAGGACTGCTAAAACATCTTTCTAGAACCATCACTCCATACCCAGTAAAATAGAACAAAAAGGAAAAGGGTGAGCTCAACTAGCCCAGTAAAAAATATTATGACTAAGATAATATACAACAAATTAGTATTAGTCTTCAACAGGGAAAAATCTGATAGAATATAATAGACAACAAGTTTTAGATCAACAAATACAGCGGAAACAACAATCCATTAGAAGAGTCACCTAGAGAATGAATTCTACTATCTTCTAAGATTTAAAAGTCCATCATCAATATTTTATCCTTTTAACCTCAATCAATATGCATCTTTAATCAAATATTTATCTTTGCACTACAGGCCAAACATATTCATTTTTATCATCAGTCGGTCATGTTCATCTCAACACCTGTTCATCTTTGCACTACGGGCCAAAGATATTCATCAGTTAATCATTCATCTTTACAGTACAGGCCAAAGATATTCAGTAACATCATCATTTTAAGGACTGAGAATGATGAAAAACATTTAAAGAAAACGAATCTAGTGAGACAGAAGGACAAATATTAGGAATTCGTATAACAGTTTATCCAAGATCAATAATACTTCATAATAACTAATTGTGAACCAGAATTCAAAAATAAAGATCAAAACATGGATATAATCAAAGATAGTAACCATAATAGACGTCTTGGACAAAAAGAAAAATTATTATTTTTTGGTGAATAGTGTCGTATTCTTGAATAGTGCCGTATACGTGAATAGTGTTGTATACGTGAATTGTAACCCCGACACAAAAAGGTAGAAATTCCACAATAAAATCCATAACAATATCTCAGCATAATGATATTGAAGAAAATAATATCATTCAAGAAGAAAATAACATCCCTTACCTCAAAGAAACAGTACTTCAGAATGGAGTTTCGGATATGATGATGAAGGAAACTTGCACTGAATAACAACTCTAAAAGTATCTAAATACTCCCGAAATATGCTCGATAATATAGAGAGAAAGAAAACTTGTTTCTGGTGTGATTTTCAATTATAACTTAGCCCTCTATTTGTAAGAAAATGTTAGCACGCCGAAGCAGACTTGATCTGCTACCTGATGGCTTTACTTGCTACTATTGCCACCCACCCTATTTGAAATTTAATTTGAGCACATTTCTGAACAACCAAAAGTGGGGCCCACCAATTCTAGAATTTTCCACCAAAATGATAAATTTTGAAACTTCAACATTTTCTGAATCAGTCACCTCTTAAAATTCATAACAAATCATACGTTCATTTTTAATGGTTCAAAATTTGTGGACATATACTCAACTTATATATGTATAACATATCCAAAAATCATACGATCCAACAGTCGGATTAAAAATTATAACTCACGCAATATATCTCAAGAACATTGGTTTGATTTTTAATACCTCCATTTCGACAAAAATACTGATAAAACACCTCAACATTTATTCCTAAATTTATAACCACATAAATAAATCAATCATTTATATCCACATCAAATAAATATTTCTTTATCATATAAATCAATAATTAATTATTTATAAATAATATTACAGAATCATAATTTTGACAACCAGGCAGTTCCTAGGAAAGATGGGGCTTTCCAATAAGGATTTCTCCTTACTGGCGCGCAATTAGGTGACCAAACATCTCCTTAACAGAACTTTCTAGACATTGTCAATAATGCTATCTAATAATACTATTCAAATAATATGAATTATTGAGTTGATAATGGGAAATACTGTGTAGTGACAATTATTGAAACAACAATAATATAAACTATCAACGCAGCAATTATTGAATCAATAAAATAAAATATTGAACAGTAACTCTTGTAATTATTATTGAGTAATGCCTTCTTACGTAAGGATCAATAATTTAAAAATATCGTGCAATACCGTGTGCTACTATGCAACCACGTGTATTACTGTATTTTAACCACCAGGTATTCCAACAGTGTTAACGGTAACAATTACGCCGTTATTTATAAAAACTCATACTTTGTCGTTTTCCTTCATCCAATCGTTTTCGGTTATGGGGCCCACAAATGCCTGCGCCGTCGTACGAATATTCCCCGACAAAAAGAATATTCCACGACCAAACGAATATTCCCCGACAAAATGAATATTTTACAACCACTTGCTTATTTTGTAAAATTCTCACATTTCACCTATAACCAAAACATTATATCAAATTAACACCTTATTAATTTAGAATAATGAATAGAGGAAAATTTAATTTTATTTATAATAAGTTGGGGTCTTACAACCTCCCCTCCTTATAAAATTTCGTCCTTGAAATTGATGTACGTACCTGGTGTTTCGAACAGGTGAGGGTACCTCACTTTCATTTCCGATTCTAAATCCTAGGTCATTTCCTCAATAGTATGGTTTCTCCACAAAACCTTGACTTTTATAACCTTGGTGCGTAGGACAAGCTCTTTCCTATCCAAGATCTTAACAGGTACCTCCTCGTATGTTAAATCTTCAGCTATCTCGTCTGGTTCTAACTCAATAATGTGGTTAAGGTCTTTCACATATTTACAAATCATAGATATGTGAAAAACATTATGAACACGAGACATGCTTAGAGGTAACGCGAGTCTATAGGCCACATTTCCTACTTTGTCAAGAATCTGAAATGGACCAATAAATCGTGGATTGAGCTTTCCTCTATCCCCGAATCTTGTAACTCCCTTCCATGGAACAACACATAACAATACATGATCCCCAATATTAAATTCCACGTCCTTTCGATGAAGATCAACATAACTCTTTTGTTGATTCTCTGAGGTCTGAATACGTTGTCGAATTATTTGAATCTTTTCTGTAGTTATGCGTACCAATTCTGGTCCCAACAAAGTTGATTCACCTACCTCGTCCCAGCATACTGGAGAACGACACTTTCGTCTATACAACGCCTCAAATGGAGTCATGCCTATACTTGCTTGATAACTGTTATTGTAGGAGAATTCCACCAATGGTAAATACTTATCCCAACTCCCTTTGAAGTCTAGGAACAGAGTCTTAATAGATCTTCAAGAGTTTGAATAGTCCTCTCTGATTGTCCATCCGTTTGAGGATGGTATGCCGAACTGAATCGTAAATCTAAGCCCATAGCTTTTTGCAAGCTAACCCAAAATTGTGAAGTGAATCTTGGGTCACGATCTGAAACTATGGATATTGGCATGCCATGCAATCTCACAATCTCATTCACGTACATAAGAGCAAGACATTCAAGGGAATAAGTCTCTCCTATCGGCAAGAAATGAGCAGACTTAGTCAATCTATCAAGAATAACCCAAATCACATCTATGCCTTGAGAAAACATGGGAAGACCCGTAACGAAATCTATGGTAACGTGTTCCCACTTCTATTTCGGAATCTCAAGTGTTTGCAATAGACCCTTAGGCACTTGATGCTCCGCCTTTACACGTTGACAAATTAAACACCTCGATATAAACTTTGTGATCTCTCTCTTCATATTGCTCAACCAAAATGTATGCCGAAGATCATGATACATTTTGGTACTCCCAGGATGGATTGCAAATGGTGTGTTGTGTGCCTCCATCATGATTCTATGTGTTAAGTCAGAATCGTTAGGAATGCATAGTCTGGAGTTAACTCAAAGTATTCATTCTTTATCGATTCTTGCTTCTGAAATATCACCTTCTTGCACTTTCTTCTTCATATGCATCAGCCCCAGGTCCGTAGCTTGAGCAGCTTTAACTTTGTCGATTAAAGTTGGTTCTACTCGTATATTCGCCATTATTATGTGGGTCCCTAGAGTCTTTAATTCTATCTCCATCCTTTGCAAGTCATACAAAATGGGCCTTTGCGTTGACAATATCGCACTCATACCCGCATATGATCTTCTACTCAATGCGTCAGCTACTACGTCGCTTTTCCAGGATGATATTGAATAGTGTGATCGTAATCTTTCAACAGCTCAAGTCGACATCGTTGCCGCATGTTGAGTTCTTTTTGGGTGAAGAAATATTTGAGGCTTTTATGATCTGTATAAATCTCAACTTTCTCCCCAAACAGGTAGTGTCTCCAGATTTTCAACGCAAAAACAACTGCTGCTAACTCCAAATCATGAGTAGGATAATTCTTCTCATATTCTTTGAGTTGTCGCGAGGCATAGGCTATGACTTTCTCATGTTGCATGAGAACACATCCTAACCCTTTGCCTGAAGTATCGCTGTAGATAACAAATCCATCTGAACCAGATGGTATTGCCAGAACAGGTGCCGAAATGAGTCCCCTCTTGAGCTCTTGGAAACTTTTCTCGCATTCCTCACTACATACGAATTTTGTATCCTTCCGAGTCAGCTAAGTTAACGTAGTAGCGATTCGAGAAAATCCTTCCACGAATCTCCGATAATAACCAAATAAGCCCAGAAAGCTACGCACTTTGGTCACCAACTACGGTTGCTCCCAACTTTGTATTAATTCAATCTTCACCGGGTCAACAGATACTCCATATTTTGACACCACGTGCCCAAGGAATGCTACTTCCTCAAGTCATAACTCGTATTTTTTCAGCTTGGCATAAAGCTTGTTTTCACCAAGCCTTTCAAGTGTGAGGTCCCCGAACCCGGATACTTTAAACCCAAACTTGGTACTTCACGATACCATTTCTATGAGCGGAATACTACTAATAATAATAACAATAATATAAAACTTAAACTTACATTTATAATTACATCAGAGTCTTTCTCCCAAGTACGTAACCTTTAATCATTCATTACATGTCATAACATATATAAATATATATATCATAGTCTTCATAATCTAAAATTATTACAAACAGTAGCATATAAAGTCATTTAGCAACTTTCCCTTTTCCCTTGTTCTTGACTGATCCTTCTGGTCCTTCACACTTAGCTGAAAACATTTAAATTAAGCAAGGATGAGCATTTGATTGCCCAGCAAGTATTATATATATATAGGATGAAAGAATTTAAATGTTTTCTTTATAATATTCTTCTACAACTAGTCAGTAGTTGTGAAGTAATCTGTACCAATAATATTAACATAACAACCCTCTTTCAAATGTTTGAAACTGTGTATTAACTATACATGGGATTTCTGTGACATACTATGAACTTTATTTTTCATTTTCGAAAAGGTTTGAACAGAAATTCATCTGTAAACCGTCATGACTTAAGGGCACGGAGGGTGATCAGCCCCGTTGTACCCTGTATTAATCAATACTACATGTATAAGAACGATGTTATCGTTCACTCTATCCGCCTTGGGCGCATAAAAATTTTCCCATTATCGGGATGTTCATACCTGTCGGGTTTTCATAACAAAGGTCTTATATAATTCAACATATATGTATATCAAAGAAGTATCAACATGCGATTAAATACAATGATTATCCAAGTGGGGACGCTTGTATAATCATTTATAGAAATTAACGAACAGAATATATTTAACTGAATTATCATATACTAGCATGTTGATAATCAATGGGCTTATATAATATAATTTTAACAATCTGTACAATAATAACAATAATTCTGAACTTCTCACTTCTGTCCATTGCATAAAGAAAATGCAAAGTTAGGATACTTGCCTGATGCGCTGCTTACACTTTGTAACTTAGTTCTACCCTTTTCTATCACAACCTATCATTAATCAGATCATTTACTGATTAGTACAACATAACGTACATACAATATTGCTTATTGCAGTCAGCACATTCTCTATTCACATTATCACACGTGTTCAACAATCGTTGACTTATAATCAAACATTAACACCTTCCTAATCACATTGTCATACAACCTTAATAACCATTGAATCACAAATAAACAGTTAACTAACCAATTTATCTAAGTCCAGATCAATTTCTGATCTATGTCGTTCTACCGACAGCTTTATCGGTTAAATATCGAGTCTAAGACTCTAATCCGTAGTTCAATATCCTTTGGATAACTTCACTCTCAGTCGCACTATTTTCCATGGCCTTATAATAATTATTAAATAATTATTATCATTTATCATAATTTTGAAATATCAGAATCATTATTAAATGATTTAAGTCTTAAACAATTCTATTATCATTAATATTTAATTAGTATTAAACTATTAATGAAACCATTGCCAAAATATTAAAGTTATGTATGATAACTCAAAATATTTTTAAAACATTTATATTACCTTTAATTTGATTCTTAAACATTTAAAATCATCATTAAATAATTACCATTAATATTTAAATATTAATGAACTATTTATCCAAATATTAAAAGTCAATAATTATAACTTAAAATATTTTTAAATCATTAATATCCTTTTTAAATGATTTTTAAATAAATAAAACCATTTTTAAACTATTTATTTAATATAATTATTAAATAAATTTAATATCATTAATAATAATTTAATAATCATTAATATTAAATTATTAAAGAAATTATTCTTTAAATATTAAAAGTTATATTTTATAACTTAAAATATCTTTAAACAATTTATTTCCATTTAAAATGATTATTATAATATTAAAATCATTTTTAAACTAAATTATTTAATATAATTATTAAATAATTTTAATATCATTAATCATAATTATTTAATGAAATTTACCTTTAAATATTAAAAGTTATATTTTATAACTTAAAATATTTTTAAATACCTTATTATTATTTAAAATTATTTTTAATATAATAAAATCATTTTTAATTCATTTATCTAATTCATTTAATAAATAACTTAATTATCATTAATATTTAATTATTAATGAAAATTATCAAATAATATTAAAAGTTATCAAAAATAACTTAAAATATTTTCTTATATCATAAAATAAATTTTAAATGATTTTTCAAATATTAAAATCATTTTTAAATAATTTATTTAATATTATAATTAAATAAATTAATTACTTTTAATATTCCAAAAATATTAAATATTTATGAAATATATTTAAAATAATTAAAAACTATTTTTAGAATTTAAAATAATTTTTAATAATTTATTTTGTATTTTTAATAATTAAAAACTATTTTTTTCTATTTTTTTATTAATTTCCGAAATTTTTAAATAAATCTGTCGCTAAAGACCACCTATAGCGATAGAACCGTCGCTATAGGTGTTCTTCATGTTCTTGAACATTCAAAGGCAGTCACCGAGTAGGCTAGTTTGACCACCAATAAATCTGTGTGTGTTGTGTTTCTGGGTCTCTTGTTTGTCAGATCATGTAGTAAAAATAAAGACTATACGATCAAACAACAAACATGATTAAAACGCATAACATAAGAGAGATCTAAGCCTCTTAATTCGCTGTCAGAGCTGTTCTTCATTTCTGGGTTTGCCCAGAAATGAAGAACAGTGCAGCATGCCAACTTTGAGCTCCCACTACATGCAAACCATATAACATTTTTGTGATATAAGAGTTCTAAATTGTAGAACACATGCAACTAAAGAGATCTATCATTTAAAATACATAAAACAGCAACATAATCAACCTTTACAATCCGGTCAAACCATGTCAGTCGGCATGTTCATATGTTTTCTGGGTTACCCAGAAAACAGAAAGCATGCCTGACTTAGCTAGTTTGACCGGCCACATAATCCAATCCGTTTACTACATAAGTGATATTAAGGAACAAGAAAGTAGACTAACAAACATACTACAACTTAGTGGCAATAACCACAACTAATCATCAAACCACTGTCAGATCCGTGATCATAAAAATCCTGTCAGACCGTTCTGGGCTCGTTCTGGGTTACCCAGAACATGGCCAGTCATGGTTGGTCAACGGTATTTGACCACTCATATCTTGCAACCAACAACCGATCTGACTCTGATTTTAGTTCAGAGAAAAGATCTCACAACATACTACAAGACCAAACATTAAAACAACAAAAACATAAAACGTAGAAAGATCTACATGACCTGACATTTGATTGTCAGACATTAACAACAAAATTTCCAGATTTGACCAATCTTCAAATCCGAGCCTCTAGATGTTATGGATCTAACATCTAGCAACCCAGATCATCCTTAGACAACATAAACAATATATTCTAACACTTAAACACATCATCTAACAACAAATTTTGGACATAATTTAAATTAGGGTTTTATACCTTTTATGCTAAATTCTTGATTTCTGGTTATTGATTTGTGGTTGGATTTTGTGGGGCTGATATTTAAGACTGATCTAGCTTAATATTTCGTATATAAGGGTCTTGAGAGAGAATGGTTGAGTGTTGGACAAAAATGGTTGAACAAATGACATTTTCTCTTTCTTAATTCTATATATAGACAAATTGGATGCATGAATGCTGAACTTAGAGTAGTTTGCTGGCAAAATAGGCATGTGGAGTGGTTAGGGTTTGGTGAACAACTTCTTCAATTTGTCAAAACCTATAACCTAGCCTATTTAATGCTAAAATGGGCATTTTGGTCATTTATTTTCTAATTTAATGGCTAAATTGTCATTCTTGCAATCCCTTAGGGTTTAACCCTTAGGGTTTAACCCTAAGGTTTAGCACAAATTGTAGGATTTTCCAACTAAGGTTTGCACAATAAATTAAATTAAATAAAATAAAATAACTAAATTTTAGTTTCTAAATTTTGAAAATAATTACTTTATTAATTAAAGTAAGTTTGTAATTATCTAACAAATGGACATTAGGGTTTAGATCATATAATTATTGTTGACTTTGCTAATGCAGCAATTAGGATTTATTCATTTGGTAATTAGGGTTACCAAATTACAATTAGGGTTTTAAATTACTAAATTAGAGTTTAATAATTTAGGGTTTCTAAATTTAATAATTATGATCGTAATACCTGTGAATTAATCACATTAATACAATAACCAACAATCTTAAACTCTAATTTTAAATTAGGGTTACTAATTATAGCAATTAGGGTTTCTAAAATTTTAATTAGGGTTTACCTAATTAATACTTTAAATACATGACATAATTAATATTATACACTTATAAAATAACCTTATACTCTAATTTGGATCTCAAATTAGGGTTTAACATCATTACTAGGATTTGGTCAAAATATCCCGTAATTGACCAACCATTATCAATACGGTCACACCGTACATATTCATAGCATTGAAAAATCAAAATATAGTTAATATTATATCATTATTCTCATACCTTGACAATAATCCAAAATTAGGATTTGGATTCCATATCTGATTATTCTTTCATATTTAACCTTAATAATTAAGGTAAAACATTTATCTTAATAATCTGTACAAAAATTCATATAATAACATAATTATTATATTTATTCTAAAAGTCACTTCATATATTATTTAAATAATATATGATCATATATTCATGGAAAATAATTAATAAACACATTTCTATTTTAAAATTAATTATTACAAAAATATACTTTATAATAATCAATAATTCTAGAATAAATTAACTTGTAAATATTCATGTAATAAATATATTTTTATTTACCACATAAATACATATATACATAATCTTGTACAAATCCTCATCCTTAAAATAATAATAATAATAAAAAATTATACGAAAAATTTAAGATTTATTTATATAGAAAATATCGGGTTGTCACATTCACCCTCCCTTATAAGGATTCCGTCCCCGGAATCACCACTTAAAAACCTACACATAACTGGGTAAATAGCATACATATTCTTCGCAAGTAGATCTCGATCAAATTTGATTGAACTGATCTTTAATTAATCACATTAAGCTTGTCTTTCTGATTAAACGGAAATTTGATTTCTAAAAGAACTCAAATTCCTCCCTCAAAATTTCTTTATAAAATAATTTACTATAAATAGAAAAATTATAAATATACAATTAAAAGTTATTCAAATATTACCTGGAACTGCATTGCCAGCTGCCACCGTGTCTTGGACGGTCATGTTGAAGACTCTTGATGTTGACTTTGTTGGTTTGCTTGATGATGTTGGTCCTGCGATTGCTAACGTACCACTATTCTTACCAGTATTCTCCTTTCCTGCCTCCACTCTTCTATTTGGACAATCCTTCACCCTGTGCTCCATTGATCCACAAATAAAACAACCACTATTCATTCTAGGATTGGGGCAGTTGGGAGAGATATGGCCCTCCTGCCCACACTTATAGCACACAAACTTTCCTTTTAAACATTCCCCAGAGTGGTTCTTTCCACAATTTCCACACTGCACCGCTGGCTTCTTAACACTTTCTTGCTTAACTTGGACATTGCCAAAATAGTTCCCCTTCCTTTTTCCATCAACACTCCTACTTCCACTATTAATCCTCATCTTCTCAACTCCCTCGACCTTGGCCTTGTTCTTCTTCTCCTTATTGTAGAGGCTCATAGCCTCACTTCCCTCCTCCGCAATTATCGTCTTCTCCAAGAGTGCTGCAAATGTTGGAATCTGCAACACTGCCACCTTGTTATAGAGCCAGGGTTTCAATCCTAGCTCAAATCTCCTCGCCTTCCTAGCTTCCGTATCAACTTGATGCGGAGCAAACCTAGCTAACTCATTAAATTTAGCGGCGTATTCTGCCACTGACATATCTCCTTGCTTCAACTCCAGAAATTTTACCTCCATTCTAGACTGCATACTGGCTGAAAAGTAATTTTCGAAAAATAACGTCTTAAATCTATCCCACGCTATCACACCTGCTCCTGCCCTCACCTGATTTACTTCCCTCCAGAAATTTGCCTCCCCCTTCATCATATAGGTGGCAAAAGAGGTCTTTTGCCCCTCAGCTACCCTCGCTATTATAAACGCCTTCTCAATTTCCCTAACCCAATTTTGGGCTTCTACAGGGTCAGTCGTACCTTTAAATTCTGGTGGTCCTACAGCCTTAAAATCCTTAAAATTTGCCAAGTGATTATCCGGCTGGTTTCCTTGTTGCATAGCCTGAGCTACCATATTTGTGAACTGCTGCATTGGGTCCGCTTGTTGTTGTCCTTCAACATTGTTGACAGACTCTTCTGCCCTTTGATTCCGAGTTTGACGTCTTGGCGGCATTATCTGGTTAAGTAAAAACCATAAATTAACTTACATTCTAAACCTTATCATATAAGTTTAAACTTATTAAACTTGTTTCATAACTCAAACTTTGATTCATATTCATTCATTGCTTTCAAAATATTTTACATATCATAGCACATAGTGCTTTAAACATCAGTTATCCCTTTGTGACTGCAAAAGTCGGGATTTACATCACCATTTGCACAAAAGTTTTATAATAATGCATTACACAAACATACTAAGCACACATATTATATTAAACATGCTTACACAACATAACCTATACTACTTATTTACTAAGTCTTCTTTCTTGGACAGCTCCTCGCCTGATGATCTTCCTTTCCACAGACAAAACATGCTCCTCATTTATAGTCAGGACAATACAGAGTAGTATGCCCTTCATAGCCGCAAAGATAACATATTCTTTTCCATTTCTTCTTCCCAGGCATTCCTAAATCATGGTCTTCTACCTTCCTTTTTCCCTTATCTTTTGGAGCTGCAAACGAAGTGTTGCTTGAGGCTCCCATCTGATTGATTTGGATTTGAAGCTTATCCTGCTCTTCCATTGTTTCTATTAACGCTTGACGCAATTGACTGTTAAGCAGTTTTTCTGTCTCCCATAGCCTTTCCAGAGAAGAAACCTTGTTCCTCAATTCCTGCATCTCCATTGATGCTTCACCAGCTTCAGCTTTAGAGTCTGAATCATTATCTGTCAGATCCACTATTTCCGGATCTGGTACTATGTTTTCCACGATAACCACCTCGTCCGAGTTGGTTTCATTGTGAGCTTCTATTTCCGCTATTGGCTTCAATATTAGCTCCTTCTTTACGACCCGTGGGTATCCTAGTTCTTTTTCACCTGACATCTACACACAACAATTATCCTGATTAGCATATAATATATACACATAACACATAAAGGTTTCATATAAGTTATCTTTTAGTTTGTTTGACGATGAATTTATCCAATCCATCTTTATTTAAACTCTATATGAGTTATTTATATTTTCAACGTTTCCCTCTGTTCTAAGGTTATAGCCTAAGGTCTAACCCACCTAAGGTTTCTAACCCTATAGCTCTGATACCATCCTGTGAGGTCCCCGAACCCGGATACTTAAAACCCGAACTCGGTACTTCACGATACCATTTCTATGAGCGGAATACTACTAATAATAATAACAATAATATAAAACTTAAACTTACATTTATAATTACATCAGAGTCTTTCTCCCAAGTAAGTAACCTTTAATCATTCATTACATGTCATAACATATATAAATATATATATCATAGTCTTCATAATCTAAAATTATTACAAACAGTAGCATATAAAGTCATTTAGCAACTTTCCCTTTTCCCTTGTTCTTGACTGATCCTTCTGGTCCTTCACACTTAGCTGAAAACATTTAAATTAAGCAAGGATGAGCATTTGATTGCCCAGCAAGTATTATATATATAGGATGAAAGAATTTAAATGTTTTCTTTATAATATTCTTCTACAACTAGTCAGTAGTTGTGAAGTAATCTGTACCAATAATATTAACATAACAACCCTCTTTCAAATGTTTGAAACTGTGTATTAACTATACATGGGATTTAATTCTGTGACATACTATGAACATTGTTTTTCATTTTCGAAAAGGTTTGAACAGAAATTCATCTGTAAACCGTCATGACTTACGGGCACGGAGGGTGATCAGCCCCGTTGTACCCTATATTGATCAATACTACATGTATAAGAACGATGTTATCGTTCACTCTATCCGCCTTGGGCGCATAAAAATTTTCCCATTATCGGGATGTTCATACCTGTCGGGTTTTCATAACAAAGGTCTTATATAATTCAACATATATGTATATCAAAGAAGTATCAACATGCGATTAAATACAATGATTATCCAAGTGGGGACACTTGTATAATCATTTATAGAAATTAACGAACAGAATATATTTAACTGAATTATCATATACTAGCATGTTGATAATCAATGGGCTTATATAATATAATTTTAACAATCTGTACAATAATAACAATAATTCTGAACTTCTCACTTCTGTCCATTGCATAAAGAAAATGCAAAGTTAGGATACTTGCCTGATGCGATGCTTACACTTTGTAACTTAGTTCTACCCTTTTCTATCACAACCTATCATTAATCAGATCATTTACTGATTAGTACAACATAACGTACATACAATATTGCTTATTACAGTCAGCACATTCCCTATTCACATTATCACACGTGTTCAACAATCGTTGACTTATAATCAAACATTAACACCTTCCTAATCACATTGTCATACAACCTTAATAACCATTGAATCACAAATAAACAGTTAACTAACCAATTTATCTAAGTCCAGATCAATTTCTGATCTATGTCGGTCTACCGACAGCTTTATCGGTTAAATATCGAGTCTAAGACTCTAATCCGTAGTTCAATATCCTTTGGATAACTTCACTCTCAGTCGCACTATTTTCCATGGCCTTATAATAATTATTAAATAATTATTATCATTTATCATAATTTTGAAATATCAGAATCATTGTTAAATGATTTAAGTCTTAAACAATTCTATTATCATTAATATTTAATTAGTATTAAACTATTAATGAAACCATTGCCAAAATATTAAAGTTATGTATGATAACTCAAAATATTTTTAAAACATTTATATTACCTTTAATTTGATTCTTAAACATTTAAAATCATCATTAAATAATTACCATTAATATTTAAATATTAATGAACTATTTATCCAAATATTAAAAGTCAATAATTATAACTTAAAATATTTTTTAAATCATTAATATCCTTTTTAAATGATTTTTAAATAAATAAAACCATTTTTAAACTATTTATTTGATATAATTATTAAATAAATTTAATATCATTAATAATAATTTAATAATCATTAATATTAAATTATTAAAGAAATTATTCTTTAAATATTAAAAGTTATATTTTATAACTTAAAATATCTTTAAACAATTTATTTCCATTTAAAATGATTATTATAATATTAAAATTATTTTTAAACTAAATTATTTAATATAATTATTAAATAATTTTAATATCATTAATCATAATTAATTAATGAAATTTACCTTTAAATATTAAAAGTTATATTTTATAACTTAAAATATTTTTAAATTCCTTATTATTATTTAAAATGATTTTTAATATAATAAAATCATTTTTAATTCATTTATCTAATTCATTTAATAAATAACTTAATTATCATTAATATTTAATTATTAATGAAAATTATCAAATAATATTAAAAGTTATCAAAAATAACTTAAAATATTTTCTTATATCATAAAATAAATTTTAAATGATTTTTCAAATATTAAAATCATTTTTAAATAATTTATTTAATATTATAATTAAATAAATTAATTACTTTTAATATTCCAAAAATATTAAATATTTATGAAATATATTTAAAATAATTAAAAACTAATTTTTAGAATTTAAAATAATTTTTAATAATTTATATTGTATTTTTAATAATTAAAAACTATTTTTTTATATTTTTTTATTAATTTCCAGAATTTTTAAATAAATCTGTCGCTAAAGACCACCTATAGCGACAGAACCGTCGCTATAGGTGTTCTTCATGTTCTTGAACATTCAAAGGCAGTCACCGAGTAGGCTAGTTTGACCACCAATAAATCTGCGTGTGTTGTGTTTCTGGGTCTCTTGTTTGTCAGATCATGTAGTAAAAATACAAGACTATACGATCAAACAACAAAAATGATTAAAACGCATAACACAAGAGAGATCTAAGCCTCTTAATTCGCTGTCAGAGCTGTTCTTCATTTCTGGGTTTGCCCAGAAATGAAGAACAGTGCAGCATGCCAACTTTGAGCTCGCACTACATGCAAACCGTGTAACATTTTTGTGATATAAGAGTTCTAAATTGTAGAACACATGCAACTAAAGAGATCTATCATTTAAAATACATAAAACAGCAACATAATCAACCTTTACAATCCGGTCAAACCATGTCAGTCGGCATGTTCATATGTTTTCTGGGTTACCCAGAAAACAGAAAGCATGCCTGACTTAACTAGTTTGACCGGCCACATAATCCAATCCGTTTACTACATAAGTGATATTAAGGAACAAGAAAGTAGACTAACAAACATACTACAACTTAGTGGCAATAACCACAACTAATCATCAAACCACTGTCAGTTCCGTGATCATAAAAATCCTGTCAGACCGTTCTGGGCTCGTTCTGGGTTACCCAGAACATGGCCAGTCATGGTTGGTCAACGGTATTTGACCACTCATATCTTGCAACCAACAACCGATCTGACTCTGATTTTAGTTCCAGAGACAAGATCTCACAACATACTACAAGACCAAATATTAAAACAACAAAAACATAAAACATAGAAAGATCTACATGACCTGACATTTGATTGTCAGACATGAACAACAAAATTTCCAGATTTGACCAATCTTCAAATTCGAGCCTCTAGATGTTATGGATCAAACATCTAGCAACCCAGATCATCCTTAGACAACATAAACAATATATTCTAACACTTAAACACATCATTTAACAATAAATTTTGGACAGAATTTAAATTAGGGTTTTATACCTTTTATGCTAAATTCTTGATTTCTGGCTATTGATTTGTGGTTGGATTTCGTGGGGTTGATATTTAAGACTGATCTAGCTTAATATTTCGTATATAAGGGTCTTGAGAGAGAATGGTTGAGTGTTGGACAAAAATGGTTGAACAAATGACATTTTCTCTTTCTTAATTCTATATATAGACAAATTGGATGCATGAATGCTGAACTTAGAGTAGTTTGCTGGCAAAATAGGCATGTGGAGTGGTTAGGGTTTGGTGAACAACTTCTTCAATTTGTCAAAACCTATAACCTAGCCTCTTTAATGCTAAAATGAGCATTTTGGTCATTTATTTTCTAATTTAATGGCTAAATTGTCATTCTTGCAATCCCTTAGGGTTTAACCCTTAGGGTTTAACCCTAAGGTTTAGCACAAATTGTAGGATTTTCCAACTAAGGTTTGCACAATAAATTAAATTAAATAAAATAAAATAACTAAATTTTTGTTTCTAAATTTTGAAAATAATTACTTTATTAATTAAAGTAAGTTTGTAATTATCTAACAAATGGACATTAGGGTTTAGATCATATAATTATTGTTGACTTTGCTAATGCAGCAATTAGGGTTTATTCATTTGGTAATTAGGGTTACCAAATTACAATTAGGGTTTTAAATTACTAAATTAGAGTTTAATAATTTAGGGTTTCTAAATTTAATAATTATGATCGTAATACCTGTGAATTAATCACATTAATACAATAACCAACAATCTCAAACTCTAATTTTAAATTAGGGTTACTAATTATAGCAATTAGGGTTTCCAAAATTTTAATTAGGGTTTACCTAATTAATACTTTAAATACATGACATAATTAATATTATACACTTGTAAAATAACCTTATACTCTAATTTTGATCTCAAATTAGGGTTTAACATCATTACTAGGATTTGGTCAAAATATCCCGTAATTGACCAACCATTATCAATACGGTCACACCGTACATATTCATAGCATTGAAAAATCAAAATATAGTTAATATTATATCATTATTCTCATACCTTGACAATAATCCAAAATTAGGATTTGGATTCCATATCTGATTATTCTTTCATATTTAACCTTAATAATTAAGGTAAAACATTTATCTTAATAATCTATACAAAAATTCATATAATAACATAATTATTATATTTATTCTAAAAGTCACTTCATATATTATTTAAATAATATATGATCATATATTCATGGAAAATAATTAATAAACACATTTCTATTTTAAAATTAATTATTACAAAAATATACTTTATAATGGTCAATAATTCTAGAATAAATTTACTTGTAAATATTCATGTAATAAATATATTTTTATTTACCACATAAATACATATATACATAATCTTGTACAAATCCTCATCCTTAAAATAATAATAATAAAAAAAATTATACGAAAAATTTAAGATTTATTTATATAGAAAATATAAGGTTGTCACATCAAGTATCAGCTTCAAATGGTGCTCATGATCTTCACGGCTTTTGGAATAGATGAGGATGTCATCAATAAAGACAACAACGAACTGATCCAAATATTCCTTGAATACTCGGTTCTTCATATCCATGAAAGTAGCAGGAGTATTAGTCAATCCAAAAGACATGACTAAGAATTCATAATGCCCGTACCGAGTTCTGAAGGCAATCTTTGGAATATCCTCAGTTTTAATCTTCAGCTGATGATATCCAGTACGAAGATCGATATTTGAAAAGAATTGTGCTTCTTGCAACTGGTCAAACTGGTCATCAATACGAGGTAGCGAATACCTATTCTTGATGGTGACATGGTTCAATTCTCGGTAGTCAATACAAAGTCGCATACTCCCGTCTTTCTTCTTTACGAATAAAACAGGAGCACCCCAAGGAGACGTACTAGGACAAATGAAACCGATGTCTAATAACTCCTTTAGTTGGACTTTTAACTCCTGAAGTTCAATAGGAACCATTCGATATGGGGTTTTAGAAATGGGTTTTGTACCCGGTTCAAGGTCAATAAAGAATTCAACTTCACGTTCTGGGGGTAGACTGAGAAGTTCTTCAGGAAATACATCAGGAAATTCTCTAACAACAGAAATATTATTCAATTCTGACTTATCTTTGTTCAAATCCATAACATGGGTTAAGAAAGCTTGACATCCATTTTTCAATAAACGAATAGCTTTATGGATTGTTATGACAGTGACTAATTTTAGTGGTTTAGTTGTTTAAATTCGTATGACAGGTTGGTTAGGAATATGAAAACTCACAACCTTATAAAAAACAATCAATTTTGGCATGATGAGTGGTTAACCAATAAATTCTTAAAATCACATCAAAAGCAAGTATCTTTAAAGAGATAAGATCAACAGGTAATGTGATAGTGCCAACTTGGATTAAGCAAGATTTATAAATCATGGATGTAACGAAAGTTTCTCCTAACTGAGTCTCCACAGATAGGTCAAAGTCTAATTTCTTTGGAGTCAAGTTTAAATGTTAAGCACAAGTAGGAGAGATAAATGAATGGGTAGAACCGGTATCTAGTAAGGTATAAACTTCGCAAGAATTCAAGATTAGTTTACCCATGATCACCTCATTCTGGTTTTTCGCATTTTGGCCAGTCACGACAAACGCTCTTCCAGGAACCGTTGACTTTAACTTTTCTGGGACAGCCTTTTGAGTCACCATCCCCGCTGAACTTGGTTTTCCTATAGAGATATGTCCTTACTTTCCACAATTATAACATACCTTGAACTGTTGTGGGCAGTTTGGGCTGATATATATGTCCCTCTTTTCTGCATTTATAGCTTACGACCGGTGGTCGTTCTCCTCCCTTAGAAACAGTTAATGCTGGTGCTGACATCTTCACATTGTCATTGTTGTACCTTCTATTTTTAAAATCTCCTCCCGACTCGCTTCTTCTATTATCATGGTCACGATTACCACCAGAGTGATTACCGCTTTTGTCTGTATTCCTTCCTCCCCGCTTGTTATCATTGCTCCGATGACTGCTATCACCGGTCTGACCTGGTTATTGTCCCTTGGTTGAACGTAGTCATTATCTCGCTCTAATAATTGAGCCTTATTGACAACATCTGAATACAGAGAAAATTTATGAGAAATGAGATATTGACGTATATCGGGTTTTAGACTCCTCAAAAACATCCACGTCAAACGTTCCTCATTCTCCACCAAATGAGGTGCAAACCTGGATAACTCTGCGAACTTCGCCTCGTACTCGGACACCGTCATGTTGTTTTGTTCTAGTCTAATAAACACCATTTCCTTCATATGACGAATACTTTCAGGAAAGTACTTGTCACTGAACAATTTCTGAAATGTCTCTCAAGACATGCTGAGTGCAGCTGAATGGGTATATTTCACAGATTCCCACCAGTAATCTGCCTCATTACGGATCATAAAAGTGGCAAATGGAACCTTCTGTTCCTCCGTGCATCCAAAGACATCGAATATCTTTGTAATTTTCTTGACCCACGTCTCCACTTTAATCGGATTTGGCTTTCCCCAGAATTCTGGTGGTCCCAACTCTTTGAACTGTTTGGCCGTGACAAACCGCGTGTTGCTATCATTTCCACCTGTATTCTGCAAACGAGCCTCCCTCGTCTTATTTTGCATAAACTACAAAAAGCTTCTAAATATCTCATCGTTCATCGTCTGATAAGTGGTTTTGTTTACAGGAGGAATATTGTCTTCCTGTTGCACGTTCACCTAGTTTATGACAAAAGGTTGTTCCACAGTCTCATTCACTCTATTGTTAATGTTCTCAGCAACCATTCTTAAATACTGCCATAAAATAAGGGTTAATTAAATAAATTAACATATCACATAATATCCCTATATTATGACCGACCAACAAATAAGCTTAGGTAGGACACACTAGCGAAGCATTTACCCGTCTCTCCCCTCCTAGTTCTAGTCTTACATCTCAGCCAAGGATCATATCCCTAAGCTCTGATACCAACCGTGACGCCCCAAAAATAGGTATACAACACCCATTCTGAGTCACCAAATACATGGTGTAGAAAGCAAACTATAACTTCAATATTACAATTGTCGTGCAAAATACAACAACACATACTATAAGTTTAAATACAAATATTGTCTTCTAGACAATATCAACACTTAAATAAGTCCTCATTACAATTATTCATACACTATTTTACAGAAATAGTGAGGACTGTTAAAACATCTTTCTAGAACCATCACTCCATACCCTAATTAGATCCTGCTATGTTCTCACCTCCTGAGAAGAAAAATAGAACAAAAAGGAAAAGAGTGAGCTCAACTAGCCCAGTAAAGAATATTACGACTAAGATAATATACAACAAATTATCATTAGTCTTCAACAGGAAAAAATCTGATAAAATATAATAGACAACAAGTTTTAGATCAACAAATGCAGCGGAAACAGTAATCCATTAGAAGAGTCACCTAGAGAATGAATTCTACTATCTTCTAAGATTTAAAAGTCCATCATCAATATTTTATCCCTGTAACATCAATCAATATACATCTTCAATCAAATATTTATCTTCGCATTACTGGCCAAAGATGTTAATTTTTATCACCAGTCGGTCATGTTCATCTCAACACCTGTTCATCTTTGCACTACGGGCCAAAGATATTCATCAGTTAATCATTCATCTTTGTAGTACAGGCCAAAGATATTCAGTAACATCATCATTTTTAGGACTGAGGATGATGAAAAACATTTAAAGAAAACGAATCCAGTGAGACAGAAGGACAAATATTAGGAATTCGTATAACAGTTTATCCAAGATCAATAATACTTCATAATAACCAATTGTGAAGTAGATTTCAAAAAAATAAAGATCAAAAAATGGATATAATCAAAGATAGTAACCATAATAGACGTCTTGGACAAAAAGAAAAAATTTCATTTTTCGGTGAATAGTATCGTATACGTGAATAGTGCTGTATACGTGAATTGTAATCTCGACACAAAAAGGTAGAAATTCCACAATAAAATCCATAACAATATCTCAGCATAATGTTATTGAAGAAAATAATATCATTCAAGAAGAAAATAACATCCCTTACCTCAAAGAAACAGTACTTCGGAATGGAGTTTTGGATATGATGCTGAAGGAAACTTGCACTGAATAGCAACTCTAAAAGTATCTAAATACTCCCGAAATACGCTCAATAATATAGAGAGAAAGAAAACTTATTTCTGGTGTGATTTTTAATTCTAACTTAGCCCTCTATTTATAAGAAAATGTTAGCACGCCGAAGCAAACTTGAACTGCTACCTGATGGCTTTACCTGCTACTATTGCCTCCCACCACATTTGAAATTCAATTTGAGCACATTTCTCACCAACCAAAAGTGGGGCGCCCACCAATTCTAGAATTTTACACCAAAATGATAAATTTTGAAACTTTAATATTTTCTGAACCAGTCACCTCTTAAAATACATAAAAAATCATACGTTCATTTTTAACGGTTCAAAATTTGTGGACATATACTCAACTTATATATGTATAACATATCCAAAAATCATAACGATCCAATGGTCAGATTAAAAATTATAACTCACGCAATATATCTCAAGAACATTGGTTTGATTTTTAATACCTCCATTTCGACAAAAATACTGATAAAACACCTCAACATTAATTCCTAAATTTATAACCACATAAATAAATCCATCATTTATATCCACATCAATTAAATATTTCCTTATCATATAAAATAATAATTAATTATTCACAAATAATATTACAGAATCATAATTATGACAACCAGGCCGTTCCCAGGAAAGAGGGGGCTTTCCAATAAGGATTTTTCCTTACTGGCGCGCAATTAGGTGACCAAACATCTCCTTAACAGAACTTTCTAGACATTACCAATAATGCTATCTAATAATATTATTCAAATAATATGAATTATTGATTTGATAATGGGAAATACTGTGTAGTGACAATTATTGAAACAACAATAATATAAACTATCAATGCAGCAATTATTGAATCAATAAAATAAAATATTGAACAGTAACTACTGTAACAATTATTGAGTAGTGCCTTCTTACGTAAGGATCAATAATTTAAAAATATTGTGCAATACTATGTGCTACTGTGCAACCACGCGTATTACTGTATTTTAACCACTTGGTATTCCAACAGTGTTAACGGTAACAATTACGCCGTTATTTATAAAAACTCATACTTTGTCGTTTTCTTTCATCCAATCATTTTCCGTTATGGGGCCCACAAATGGCTGCGCCGTCGTACGAATATTTCCCTACAAAAAGATTATTCCACGACCAAACGAATATTCCCCGATAAAATGAATACTTTACAACCACTTGGTTATTTTGTAAAATTTTAACATTTCACCTATAACCAAAGAATTATATCAAATTAACACCTTATTAATTTAGAATAATGAATAGAGGAAAATTCAATTTTATTTATAATAAGTTGGGGTCTTATAGTAAGATACATTAGGAACCTTACATGATTGTGTATAACCTAAGCGGTATGTTGTGTGGTTATGTATTGTAGAGACTGTAAAGACCAAGAAATTGTTGAATATTTATTTAAAGACGCTTGAAGGCAAGTTTTCTTAACACTTGTCTAACCTTCGTGTTAGCCAAGTTTCTGTGATTCATGTATGACATGAATGAATTATTTTACGAAAGAGTCGATGCCAGTTTTAACTCGGCTAGACTAATCTTAAAAGATTGATTGATTTATTTACAAGTCTTTCAATATCTAATTGATAACACTATCCTACGCCAATTGTTTGGTACGGATTCAAGGTAATCCTGAGTACGAATAAATAAATGTATTTTTCATCGATTATTCGATGGGCACGCGAGGTTGCCAAAACTTAAACATAAATATGTTTAACAGATGAATGTTGATCAACATAGAGTACTATAGGCTAATCACCTAGAAGTACTCGTAAGAAATATTGGACTTACGGTCTTAGTACCAAGTTGTCCTTTTTCATGAATAAAAAATAAAGAGAATGTTCATGGTCTTCTGACCTACTCAAAATTTCTAAGCTACTATATGTACTTCAAAATTGTTTTATGATATGAGAAGTGTTATTCAATGTTTCATAGTACTTCGTAACCATTGTTTAGTTATTGAAGAATAATCATATTATTCTCGAAGTGGTATTTATATAATATATTGTTAAACTTACTGAGCTAGTTATGCTCACTTCTTGATTGAATTATATGATTACAGCTAAGGTCGAGTGAACCGAGAGTTCTAGTAAAGATAAAGGTAAAGCAAAGATGAATGATTAGTTTATCCTGTAATAGACTAGTATGTCTGTATGAATTATATTATGACGAACAAAGAATGTAACGATTTCAGAACCTGAGAAATGGATTTATTATTATTGTAATAAGACAGTAGTTAATACACTCATTTTGATGTTGTTTCAATGGAATAAATGTATAGTTATGAGTACCGTGTAGCATCGTCTGTCGAGTTGGAAGATACCCGGATTTGGGGGCATCACAAATTCCACCAAAACCATTCGCGATTCCTCCCCCACCCAAAAATGATTTCTCTTGTGGGCCCCACCTCATATTATATATATATATATATATATATATATATATATATATATATATATATATATATATATATATATATATATATACTGAATAATTTTCTACCAATTATTTTCAAAAATGAAAAAGTGGGGTTCCATATAATAAGCAAAATTTACAACAAATACTTCATAAAAATCCTCTCAATATTTTTAACAACATTTATTCATCATTATTATAACTCACAATATTAACAACCAGATCGTTCCCAGGAAAGAGGGAGCTTTTCGATAAGGATTTCTCCCTATTGGCGCGCAATTAGGTGACCAAACCCCTTTCCTCGACAGAACTTTCTAGACATTGTTAATTATGCAAATAATAATATGAATAAATTGTCATCTTAATTATTGATTTAATAATATAAAATATTATAACAATGATTGAATCAAATAACGTGAGATACTATGCAACAATTACTGTAGCAATAATTGAATAAAATCGTGTGCTACTATGCAATCACGCATATTATTGTACTTTAAATCACCGGGTATTTCAACAGTTAACGGTAAAAATTTCGCCATTATTTTCATAAAAAGATATTTTTGTCATTTTTTAACTCTGACAATAATTCTGTTGTGGGGTCCACCAATGATTGTGTCGTCATACGAATATTCTCCAACCAATCGAATATTTTATAACAACTTGCATACTTTGCAAAATTTATAAATTTTACCCACAACTATAGAATTATATCAAATCCACACCATAATATTCAAAAATATATTTAAAGAAAAATTCATCTTTATTCATGAAAGTTGGGGTCTTACAATGTAAGTAATATTATTTCGTTTCATATTCCTAATTCTACAATTATTTTGATAAGTATTACTTCTATACTCCTTGAAATTAGTAGAATAACATTGAAATTTACGCTTCATCTAGTATCGTTTCACAGAAATATTTTTTCGAACATTCTTGCTAAATTTTAATTTTTTTCATGCCGGAGTATTATTCATGGGTACTATTCATACATACGGCACTATTCATATATACAGTACTATTCATGAGGTACTATTCACATGGGGTAATATTCACGACAAAAAATTTATTTCTTTTCTGTCCAAATTATTTTTTATACATGAATATTATTCTTGAATTTTACTCCACAAAGTCGTTATCATGTTGACAATTTGGACATTCTTGAACTCTGAATAAATTGAATTATAAATCTTTTAAATTTATCCTTGCTCTCACTTAATTGAATTCGTATATCATTGTCATCATCATCATGCTTATATTGTGATAAAAGTCATCTTTGGCCCGTAGTGCATAGATGGACTGTTGATTGGTATGATTATGACCAGAAATTTTGTATCGGTATAATCATGACCTGTAATGTTACAAATGATGTGGTAAAAGTCCTCATTGGCCCGTAGTGCATTGATGGACTGTTGTTGGCATGATCATGGCCACTGGTAATATTAACGAATATCCTTGGCCCGTAGTGTATGGATAATTTGATGATGTGGATTAGTTGTTAAGCTGTGTTACAGAGATAAAATATTGATGATAAACTTTTAAATAATAGAAGATAGTAGACATCATGCTCTACTTGACTCTTCTAATGGATTGCTTGTTCCACTGCAGTTAAACTTGTTGTGTGAGATCCCGAATTTTATGAAATAAAAGTATTCAATTTTTCTATTTTAGTAAATAGTTAAATTGATAAAAGTTTAAAGTTAAGGGTGATATTTGAAAAATTTTCAAAGTAAGAAAATTTTCATAAAATAATCGGTGATAAAAGTACAGTAATACGCGTGGTTGCATAGTAGTACACGGTATTGATTATTGATGCTTACGTAATAAGTCACTCAGTTATACTCAATTATTGCTACAGTAATTACTGCATCTTATCTCTCATATTATTGATTCAATTATTGTCACAGTATCATCTATATTGTATGTTATATTATTAAATCAATAATTGAGACGGTAAAGTTATTCATATTATTATTTGCAATATTAACAATGTCTAGAAGTTTTGTCAAGGAGATGTTTGGTCACCTAATTGCGCGTCAATAAGGAGAAATCCTTATCAAAAAGCCCCCTCTTTCTTGGGAACGACCTGGTTGTTAAATATTGCGAGTTATAATAATAATGTATAAATGTTATTAAAAAATTGAATTTGAGTTCGGAGTTGAATTTGGAGATGCAGACGTGATATTTGAGTTCAGAATGATGAAATTAGTATATATAGACTATATACACAAAATTGTCGTGGTTAACTTTTTGGTCAAAAAAGTCAACAGATGACTTTTTTAGAAAAATTCAAACTTCAAAATTTGAAAAATGAAATTGTTGATAAAAATATTTCCATTATGTTGGGATTGTTAGTGTTAGTGGAAATCGACATTTATTTCGATAATAATTGATGTCTAGAGGTTATATTGACCAATCGGATAATTAATCGGATAAATAAGCAATTAATTGCTATTGATTCACATGCTTATAACTATGTGTTCACATTTGTGTACTATTGATTCACATGATTTACTATTAGGGGAGTTGGTGCAAGATTGATAATACTTGTATGACTAAATTAAAAATGGAGGTATAGTTGAAGGTACTATACTATAATTAATTTTTTTACATGTTTAGAACTATTGAGTCACATGATTTACTATTGATTCACATGATTTACTATTAGGGGAGGTGGTGCAAGTTTGATAATACTTGCAGGACTAAATTAAAAATGAAGAAAAAGATGGAGGTATTATACTATAATATTTCGAGACCCAAAACGTGCAATTATCGAAACTATATTTTACTATAAATAGAAGCTCGTTCCTTCATTATTTTCACAAATTCACTAAAGCTATAGAGCAATTATTATAGAGAGAAATTATAGAGAGAAAGAAGAAGAGAAGCCTGCTACCTCACTATTCCAGAATCCAATTTTCTTCTAAGGTAAGGGGTATTATTTCTTTCGTATTCATGAAGAGAGCTATTGTTATTCCATTCTTTATTATTATGTTGAAATAACTTGTCTATGCGAAATACCGCATACATGGTGAAATTCTTCTGTTATTCCATTCTTTATTATTCTGTTGGAATAACCTGTCTGTGCGGTCTATCGCATGCCTGGTGAATTTTGTTGTTATTCCATTCTTTATTATTCTGTTGGAATATCCTGTCTATGCGAATTACGCATGACCTGGATGCATTCTTTATTACTCTGTTGGAATATCCTGTCTGTGCGTATTACGCATGACCTGGTTCCATTATTTATTATTCTATTGGAATAACCTGTCTATGAGGTCTATCACATGCCTGGTGAATTTTTCTGTTATTCCATTCTTTATTATTCTGTTAGAATAACCTGTCTATGTGAATTACTGCATGCATGGTGAATGATTCTTCGTATTCATTCTTTATTAAATTATGGAAATGATGTGACGCCCCCAAAACAGGTATACATGACCCATCTTGAATCGCCAAATACATGGTACAAAATTCAAATACAACTTAATTATACAACAGTTGTATAAAATACGATAAAACATAATCTAAGAGTTTTAATAAGAATATTGTCATCTAGACAATATCCACACTCAATGGAGTCCTCATTAGATTTATTATCTTACTATTTAAAAGAATAGTGAGGACTACTAATGCTATCATTTGGACCGTTACTCTGTTCCCCAACTAGTCCCGGCTACGTTCTCATTTCCTGAAGAGAACAATGAAAGCAAAAGGGTGAGCTCAACTAGCCCAGTAAGAAATATTATGACTAAGATAATGCAGAATAAATTATCGTTAGCCTACAATAGTGTTAAACTGATACAATATAACAAACATCAAGTTTAACTGCAGCAGAACAAGCAATCCATTAGAAGAGTCAAGTAGAGAATAAAATATAATATCTTCTATGATTTAAAAGGTTTTTTATCACTTTTATTTCTGAGACTCAGCTTAATAAATAATCCACATCATCGAATCACCCCTGCACTACGGCCAAGGATATTCTTTAGTATCACGACCACAAATTATCCATGCACTACGGGCCAAGGATATTTGTTTATTCATTAATGGTCATGATCATGCCAACAACTGTCCATCAATGCACTACGGGCCAATGATGACTTTTACCACATCATTTGTAACATTATGGTCATGATTATACTGAATGATCCCTGGTCATAATCATACCAAGTCCATCTATGAACTACAGGCCACAAATGACTTTCAACAGAATATAAACATGAGGATGATGACAATGACATAGGAATTAAATAAAACAAGTTCAAGAATAAATTTTTAAATATTTATAATCTAATTTATCCAGAAATAAATAATGTCCAAATTCTCAACATTATACTTCTTTGTAGAGTAAAATTCAAGAATACTCAGAAGAATATTTTCATGAAAAGATACTAGATGAAGCGCAAATATCAAGGATATTCCACTAATTCCATGGAGTATAGAAGCCAAAACTTTAACCAACTGAGTATAATAAAGAATGGAATAACAAAAGAATTCACCAAGAATGTGATAGACCGCACAGACAGGTTATTCCAACAGAATAATAAATAATGGAACTAGGTCATGCGTAAACGCACAGACAGGATATTCCAACAAAATAATAAATAATGGAACCAGGTCATGCGTACACGCACAGACAGGATATTCCAATAGAATAATAAATAATAGAACCAGGTCATGCGTAAACGCACAGACAGGATATTCTAACAGAATAATAAAGAATAAAATAACAGAAGAATTCACCAGGCATGCGATAGATCGCACAGACAGGTTAATCCAACAGAATAATAAATAATGGAACAAGGTCATGCGTAATACACACAGACAGGATGTTCCAACAGAATAATAAAGAATGGAATAACAGAAGAATTTCACCATGTATGCGGTACTTCGCATAAACAGGTTATTCCAACAAAATAATAAAGAATGGAATAACAGAAGAATTTCACCATATATGCAGTACTTCGTATATACACGTTATTCTAACAGAATAATAAAGAATGGAATAACAATAGTTCTCTTCATGAATACGAAAGAAATAATACCCCTTACTATAATAATCATATCCCTTACCTCAAAAGAAGACTGGATACTGGAATTGTGAGGTAGCAGACTTCTCTTCTTCTTCCTCTCTATAACTTCTCTTTATAATAATTGCTCTATAGCTTGAGTGAATTGGTGAAGAATAATAAAGAAATGAGCTTCTATTTATAGGAAAATATAGTTTCGATAATTGCACATTTTGGGGCTCAGAATATTACAGTATAATACCTTTCTCTTTTCCTTTATTTTTAATTTAGTCCTGCAAGTATTATCAAACTTGCACCACCTCCCCTAATAGTAAATCATTTGAATCAATAGTACACACATGTGAACAAATAGTTATAGTCATGTGAATTAATAGCAATTAATTACTCATTTATCCGATTAATTACCCGACTGGTCAGTATAACTTCTAGACATCCATTAATACCGAAATAAATGTTGATTTCCACAAACACTAATAATTCTAACACAATGAAACTATCAATTTCATCTTTAATCAACACGAACTTATTCATCATTAATATTATAACTCATAATATTTAACAATCAGGTCATTCCCAAGAAAGATGGGGCTTTCCGATAAGGATTTCTCCTTATTGGCGCACAATTATGTGACCAAACCTCTCCTTGACAAAACTTCTAGACATTGTTAATATTGCAAATAATAATATGAATAACTTTGTCATCTCAATTATTGATTTAATAATATAACATATTATGTAGATGATACTGTGATAAAAATTGAATCAATAATATGAGAGATAAGATGTAGCAATTACTGTAGCAATAATTGAGTATAACTGAGTGACTTCTTACGTAAGCATCAATAATCAATACCGTGTGCTACTATACAACCACACGTATTACTGTACTTTTACTACTGGGTAGTTCAAAAGTTTTAACGGTAACACATTCACCGTTATTTTTATAAAATGATAATTATGTCATTTTCTAACTACGACAATACTTCCGTTGTGGAGTCCACCAATGATTGTGCCATCGTACGAATATTCCCTATTAAAACGAATATTCCCCGACCAATCGAATATTATATAACAACTTGCATACTTTGAAAATTTTTTAAATATTATCCATAACTATAACATTATATCAAATCCACACCATAATATTCAAAAAAATATTTCGAAAAATTTAAATTTGTATTCATAAAATCTGGGGTCTCACAATCTCCCCTCCTTATGAAATTTCGCCCTCGAAATTTACGTACGTACCTGGTATGCCGAAGAGGTGAGGATACCTTGAATACCTTTATCATCGAAAACATTACACGTTGCATACGTGCATACACGATGTCCTCTGATTGCCTCTGAATTTACCCTTCTTCTCAATCTAATTGTTCATTAGATTTATTAACATTCGTTGCGGTTATCGCAATACATTGTTCTTATGTTCAATTAATCTTTCTTTAACCTTTAGTCGTTAACTGAAGGTTATAAACATCCTTTAATGATGTTACATTAGGTTTATTAAGGATTTAATTCACCTTCAATCAACTCTATTTCATTTTACATTCAAAAACTTTTCTTACTGGCTACCTCATAGTGCTGGCGCTGCGGCGCCGGCTTCATATACAAGACTCGCACTGCGGCGCGGGTTTGCAGTGTGACTTCCCTAGCCGTGGCGCTGTGGTGCCACTTCCCAGTGTCTCACCATCCGACCTGGCACCGACCTTACTTCTCTGGGCCGCGCCGCGGTGTGGACCCTGATGTTAGGTTTGTAATATTCATGAATGCAATTAAATTACACAAAATAAGCGAAAACATAAAAAATTAGAGTTTTAAAATTTTACAAACCATATACGCGGATCACCCTTTATGCACAATTATTAATAAAATGAAAAAGAATGAACAAGAATCATACCCTTGAATATTCGAGCTTACTCAGGTACAAGTTCACCTCCAATCCTTTTCGCGTTCAACTTGAATCCATCGGGTTTGGTTCCTTCATTTGATCAACGTTAGCCACCTAAGTGTTTGGCCTCTAGAGGTGATCCACCAAGGAAGAAGAAGGATTCAAGAAGATGGGTATTTGGCAAAATCCTAGTTTTTATATCTCTCATAAAAAAAAGGGTGTACTCTCCCAACTATTGAAATTACGTATTCTACGAAAACGTCAACAACCACCTCACCCATAATAAGACTCCTCTTATTTATAGATGCAGGCAACCCTCCTTAACAATTAAGGAATTGAGTTTTATTTTAATTAATTAAACTCCTTTAATTAATTAGGCTCCTAATCTTATTAGGAATAATTAATTAAAATCTTTTAATTAATTTACCTCCTTAACTTATTAGGAATATATGAGAGTACTTTTATTAATTAATTCCCAAACTCCTTTAGAAATTAAGTAATAATAATAGTAATAATAATAATAAGACTCATCTTATTAATTTATATTTAATATTTATAAAATATTAAATAATAAATATTAAGATATCTAATTTATTCTATCACCATAGATTAAATTAAATATACTTAACTTATTATTACGATTATGTCATTAACTTCTTAAATAATTATTCTTCCTTTTATGGTGTGACCCTTTAGGTTCTCCATATTAAACCGATTGTGAATAAATCAATTAGAACAATTCTAATCTTATTTAAATAAATAAATTAAACTAATAATTTATTTAAATAAATAATATTTATTCTATAATAGGGATAAGCCTCCCTAGCGATTAACGACTTTCCAGATAATATAGATTTCAACATTAATCATAAAAGAACCTTTGAGTAAATAGTTACCGTTCAATTTAATCCTTCCACCATACAATGTCCCAATTAAATATAAGACAATGAATTACTATCAAGTCTTATTTTATTTAATTATATGTATTTCGACTCTTAAATGCATAACTCCAAATAATGCAAATTAGAAACTCCTTTCTAATTTCATTCTGCCTTGGCCAAGGACTACTGGGGTGTCATTTATCGAATCACATAGGACATTTCTCTTCTTTTACTAGAAGTGGTAGATTCTTTATTGACCATACATTATCTCCATATACAACTTACTATACCCAAGCATACCCTTTGATATACCCTAAGGGTCTTAAGGAATAAGTCAAAGTATAACTCATCATACACAAGATACTATGATGATCTCAAGTTCAAGGATCACTTGTACTACTATCACTATAGAAATTCTTATTGACAGGCAAGTAAAACTCCATTAGGTATTCCTTAGCGAGCCACATTTAGTGAACTTATTCTCTAATAAGCACCTACATACTTGCTTTAGTGTATCCACACAAATGATCATGAGATCAATTATCCTCATCCAATGAGCAAGCAATGTATGTACCAATCTATCCGGATTCACTAATCCCCAATTTAGTAATCTAGCGATTAGGAACTATTTTAGTTTTAAGCTTTCTGAAATGAGTTGATTTGAGTTGAGTTTATTTTGAGTTGGCAAAATGACCATTTGCCCCTCTCGGGGTTATTTTTGACTTTGCCGCAGTTGTAAAGGTCTTTTCCCAGGTTTATATCTGAGATTGTCATGATGTTGACTCTTAATGTTTTTATGGTTATTTCCAAGGTTGGCTTAACCTCCCGGGGTTGACTCTGGGCTTTGAACTTGGATCTCCCGGGGTTATCTCTGGGGCTAGAACTGATATTGTGGTCCTCTAGGGTTATCTCTAGAGTGTGAAAAAGTCGTTTTAGTCCTCATGCATAGTTAGTAACAGGAAAATGAAATTCGAGTGTCTATAGTAGTAATGTTATCGGTAAGACTATGTATAACATGAGTACTATTATAATGTTAGAGCCATGGTCGACTAAAAAGGAGAGGGTAGAGAAAGAGACCATTATGTTTACCAAGTCTCAATGCCCCATTCAAATTTCAAACATAATAGAGAAAACACATATCTGCTGGAGGTTCATAAATGGGATCCTATCTGCAAAAGGCAAGCTGGGTGGGTGTGATTCCATGGCTATCACTAATGGTGACCTCCCGAATACTACATTGCTCCTGATGGATGGAGAATTTTTCAACTTTCGTAGAGGAATCGGATAGCGTTGATCAGACAAAGTCAGGCTGGAAGACTGTAAATCAAGCGCTCGATGGGAGGCAACCCATCCAATCAAAATTTTTCTTTATCTTTGTCAATTCTTATTTATAGTATTATTAGTAGTAGATGTTTGATTTAGTTATGCTAATATGATGTTCATGATAATACTCAGGAACAAATTCAATTGTCCAACCATTATAACACAGAAAAGTGGAGACATCTAAGCAGACTTGGGGTCAGGGCAGCGCAGCTGCGCCCATGCATAGGTAGCGCAGCTGCACCTCATAATAGAATAGAATAGAGCGCATCACAGTTGTGCCTCCCTTAAGTCAAATACAGCGTAGCTGGGCCCGAAACTGAAGTCAGTTTTTAAAAATAAACAAGGAGTCGGTGCACCACATACCTTTCATTTTATTTTAACTTTGAAAACCTTTTCTCTCTCTCAAAATTGAATCCCACCTGAACTTCCCCTTCTTCAAAAATCAAATACAATCTCCTTCAATCTTCATATTCCAGTCCACCAACACATTCTCTCTCCAACATAAACCCTAGTTTCTTTATTCCTTAAGCAAGTCCTAAATTATTAATAATAGTCAAGGAGATTTTGGTTTTGCACAAAATTTGTTCTATCAAATATCAAGGAGAGGTTAGGATTTTTCTTGTCATTACATTCATCATTCATATTGCTCAAATCATGGCACCCAAAAGGATTCGAACCCCATCTCCATCGTCTAGCAGTGAACATGAGGCCGAAGGCAGTATCAAAGATATACTGGACACCTCAAGGTTTGTAAACCTCTCTGCCCAACATCATTATCTGAATGTCCTAGTAGGAAAATCATTTGTACAAGAGAGGGGCTTCAAGCCTAAAAGGGAGGATGGAAAACTGAAGGAACAAATTTTGGCACATGGATAGGCTCTAGTTGTAGCCAAGCTAGTGGCTGGCCCAATGTCAATAGTGAGAGAATTATATGCCAATGCTCGTGAAATGCAGAATGGCATCTCATATGTGTGAGTGAAGCAAGTACACTACACTAAGAAAGCAATAAATGAACTCTTTCATGTTGACACTCTGCCATCTGGGGCTGCAAATTGGGCAAAATCGCAGAGGTTTGAAACTGACTTGGATAAGCTGATTAAGGAGCTATGCAAATCGAGCACGAAATGGATAACAAAAGCTGGAACAGATAGAAAGGTGCACTTCCCACAAACCACACTGAGTTGATATGCAAAGGCGTGGTACAGTTTCATTTACTCTAGCATACTCCCTACCAACCATCATGAAGATGTCATGACTGATAGAGCTACATTACTGTATGGCATACTGAAAGGGAAAGAAGTTAACATTAGTCATATCATTAATCAATCAATGTTTCTATTTATGAGGGGGAGTACTTCAAGGGGAATTACACATTCTTCGGTCATTACTCGGCTCTGTTTGGTTGTGGGGGTTGATTGGGATAATGAGGCTTTGCAGTTATCGAGTCGGGACATAGATCACACTACTATATAGAAATACACAATTTGGAATGGTGATGAGTCTCATCACCGGGGTTTGGGTTTCATTATGCCAGAAGATGAGTTAGATAGTGACGAAGAAGAAGATAAAGAATGAGAAGAAGAGGCCAACACTGCTCCTCAGACAATAAGGGCACCTCCAGGTAGGCAGGAGCGTGAGATTCACTGCCTCCAGAGAAGGATGGATGCGATGCACACAATTTTTCAAGCCTTTACTGCAGAGTTTTCTAGAGTCTTATCAGATGCATTTGGCCAACTGGGAGCAAGAGTTCAATTTACTACATATGGGATTGCCACTCCATATCCACCGCCTGACTCTCCACTTGAGCACGAGGACGAGGGCGATGACGAGTATACATAGGGAAGTTTCTTCAGCCTTTACCTTCCAATGAGGATATTATTAATTTTAAGTTTGGGGGTATTGGCTGCATTGCATGATTGTTATAAAATTGCATGTGTAGTTTAGTTTATTTTAATTCATATTAGTTGTGTTTTAGTATGTTTTCATTTTAGTTTAGTTTTAGATTTCATTTAGTTGAACTTGTTAGTTTATATAAAATTTATCAAAAAAAATAAAAATAAATGATAAAATTGAAAAATCCCAAAAATATTAGTTATTTTTCTGCATTTACATTGAATTTAGTTCACAGTCAGTTTTAGCCAATGATGAGATTGAAATTGCATAGACACGTGACGTACTGATTATTAAGTCTTTGATATGATTTCTTGGCATGATTTAGATCTTTATCTGTTTAAAAATGATATAATCAGGTTAGCACGTTAAGAAACGACCATGTTGACTAATTAAGTTTGAATAGACACATAATGGAACTCTAAGGGATAATGCTAGTTTGAAGAAAGGAATTCATGAATAGGCAGAGATGGCTATAATTAGGCAATAATTTAAGTTTGGGGGAAAATGTGGGGGTATATAAGCTATAAAAAAAATATGAATAAACACCGTGGCTAGTCTAGTTTCATGGCCTTTTTTACTTGAGTAAGTAAGCCCGAGGGGATGTCTTTACACCTAGCGCCCTAAGGCCTTAATGATTTGGGAGTCGTTGGTCGAAAGCTCGTTAAGGTAACACTGAAAAACCTAAGGGAATTAGACATTACACAACCATAAGTGATATATATATATATATATATATATATATATATATATATATATATATATATATATATATAAAGAATGAATAAAATGGGAAAAAGAGCAAAAAGCCCCCGTAAGTGAAAAATAAAGCATAAGTATCCCGTCTTGACCCTTGAATTTGTTAAGTGTTTGATTTGAGCCGGATATAGCTTATTTTTGGATTTCTTGAGTTTACACTATATGATACCTTTGAAAAGACCTATTATGTGTTGTATTTAACTGTGCGTCAGTTAGCATGGTTGTTGAGCACACACGCACTATATCAGTAATAACAGTCTAAGATTTGATGATTGATTGGGAAATTATTGATCAATCTTGATATGATGTACTAGCATGTGTATTGTGATTTCTTTTAGGCTTGATGAATAGCCTATGTTCTGTTTGACTGTTGGACTTGTAGGTAGTAGATAGTTGCATTTGCATTTGCATTGCATATTTAGTTATTGCATTGTGTTTTGTTACTTGAGGGCTAGCAATGATTTAAGTTTGGGGGTATTTGATAGGTAGTTTTGTATCTACCTATTTTATTATCAATTAACTTTAATTCGAGCTTAAACTTTTGCATTTTAGTAGCTTTTCATGCACTTTTGGTTTCTTTTGCAGATTTCCTGTTTGGGAACATTCCTGGTGACTTTTGAAGATAAAGTGCATGTGTGGAGGTGATAATGGTCAAGTAATGAAGTTATAGCATATGGAGTGTAGCAGCAAAGGCAGAATGCAGAAATCAACATCTAGTGCATGGTGCAGCTGCATCCAATTTGGTCTTGGGTGCAGTGCAGCTGCGCCGGGTCTTGGCTCATGATTGCTGCAGCGCAACTGCGCCCCATTTAGCCTTTTGGGAGGCGCAGCTGCGCCGGTCGTCGAATATTAACCGTTGACTTTTTAACTAATGTGATCGATCGGATGAGAAAAGAAGGAATTGGGAAATATTATATAAATGGCATAATTACAGTTTGTAAAAGGAGGCTAGTTCTATAACTCCAGTAAATACCTCTTGGGATAGACTTTTGTATTATTCTTCTTTACTTTATTTCTTAGATTAGGAACCCTAGATTAGAGGAGAACTAAAGATTGAAATGATTGATTATCATTCGGAGTTCAGATTGGAAGCAAGATAATGCATATTTGTTTATCTCAATTCTAAATTCTTTTCTTATATATTTGTATCATTTAATGCTTAATCAATTGTGGATGATGGATTCTAGTTTATTTATGAATTAAAATCTATTTTGAGATTACTATGAATCTTATTGTGTAATTTACTTTAATATGCTTCCTTGTTGGTCTTTTTAGCAGTATTTGGTTTGTCTATTATTGTTTTCCCTTAATTGCTTAATTTCCTAGCTAACAATTACTGTGATAATTCATATGAACTTGAGAAACGGATATGGGTTTAGATATGATCATAATAGTATGTATTTATGTGTTCTACATGGAGTTGGAATTCATGATTTGTGCCTAGGATAGAGATATACCGAAGCATTGCATGTGGTCTAATAAGAACTTGCGCTTAAACCCTTTTTAATTGTAATCCACATAGACATATAGTGGATTAGTTAATTAGGGTGTTCAATTTGATTCTATCTTATGTGGATTTGATTTGATATGAGTATGGTGCATTGAGAGATGGCCATATTTTACTTTCGTGTTCTTGATTAACAATCCAGTATAAATAATTTGGCTTAACAGAAAGTATGTTGACTTAAATGAAATAATAAGTGAAATTGTAATCTCAAGTCTTCATTATCTTTTTTCATTCTAGGGGTAGTTAGTAATAGTTTATTTAATTATTTTAAATTAAATTATTAAATTATTTGTTTAAATAAGATTAAATTGGTCATAGATTAGTAATTGGTAATTCTTATTAAATAATTCTCTGTGGGAACGATACTCAACTTATCATTATATTACTTGTTGATCACGTATAATTGTGTGTTGTGTGTAATTAGATTTTGCCCAACAGTAGAAATGTAGTTATCTTGCACTGTTATCAACACTCAAAATATCCTTATACTCACAAGAAATAATCTCAATATTATAGAGAGAGAATTTTCTGATTCTGGTGTGGGTTTCATTGTTTAACTAAGCAACCTATTTATAGGAAAATTCTAGCACACCAGGATTGACATATTTACACACACGCACATTAGTTTTGAAAATACAGCACACCTATTTGAAAATTTAGAGTTCAAAATCAAAATGAGAACTCTCACTTTTATTCAATTGTTTAAAAGATTTAATAATTATTAAAAAGAAATCAAAATTTAATTTGCTCTCTTCCACCTCATTTTATTCTTATGTCATAAATTTATTATCGTAATATTACCATTATAAAATTATACTATTATATTATCACATTATACTATTATAATGTAATATTATAATAATATATTTAAATAAGTATATTATCGAAGAAGATAATTATGGTTTCATAGAAAAATATAACAAACTTTCGACAAATGTCTCATTCTAAAATTCTTCCATTTATATCAAAATTGAAGAAATATTTACTTACCATATTTATCAATTATTTACAATTCTTTAAAAGATGACTTTCTGATAAGGATTTTTTCTTACTGGCTCGCAATTATATAACCTAACCCCTTTGCTCGACAGAAATTTCTAGACATTATCAATAATGTTATCTAATAATATCATTTTAATAATATGAGTTACCATGCCGTGATAATTATTGAATCAATAATGTAAAATACTATTCAATTATCACTGTAGCAATTATTGCATCAATAATATGAAAGACTGTGTAATTTTTACTGTATCAATTATTGAGTGACTTCTTACATAAAAATCAATAATCAGAGATACTGTGCAATACTGTGTGCTATTGTGCAACCACACGTATTACTGTACTTTTTTCACTGGGTATTTCAACAGTTTAATGGTAAAAGTTATACCATTATTTTTTATAAAAAGGTTATTTCTGTCGCTTTCTATGTGGCCCACCAATGATTGCGTCGTCGTACGGATATTCCCCGACAAAACGAATATTTTATGACAACTTGCTTATTTTTACAAAATTTACACATATCACCTATAACTATAGCATTATATCAAATCAACACCTTATTATTCAAAATAATATTTAGAGAAAATTAAATCTTTATTCATAAAAAGTTGGGGTCTTACAACCTCCCATCCTTATGAAATTTCGTCTTCAAAATTGATGTACGTACCTAGTATTTTGAAGAGGTGAGGATACCTTGATTTCATTTTAGATTCTAACTCCCAGGTCATTTCCTCAATATCACGATTTCTCCATAAAACTTTGACTTCAGGTATAACATTTGATCGTAGAATATGTTCCTTCTTATCCAAAATCTTGACAAATACCTCCTCATACGTTAAATCTTTCATTATCTCATCTGGTTCTAATTCAATAATATGGTTTGGGTCTTCCACATATTTACGTAACATAAATATGTGAAAAATGTTATGAACACAAGACATACTTGGCGGTAAAACGAGTCTATAAGCCACAGTTCCTACTCGGTCTAGGATTTCAAATAGACCAATAAATCAAGGGTTGAGATTTCCTCTCTTTCCAAATCTCATAACCCCTTTCCATGGAGCAACACGTAACAATACATAATCTCCAACATTGAATTCCACGTCCCTTCGATGAAGATCATCATAACTCTTTTGTCTATCTTCTGAGGTTTGTATACGTTGTCAGATTATTTAAATCTTTTCTGTAGTCATGCGTACCATTTCTGGTCCCAACAACGTTGCTTCACCCACTTCGTTCCAGTATACTGGAGAACGACACTTTCGTCTATACAACGCCTCGAATGGAGCCATGCCTATAGTAACTTGATAATTGTTGTTGTAGGAGAATTCCACTAATGTCAAGTACTTGTCCCAACTTCCTTTGAAGTCTAGTATGCAGAGTCTTAATAGATCTTCAAGAGTTTGAATAATCCTTTCTGATTATCTGTCCGTTTGGGGATGATATGCAGAACTAAATCGTAAATTAGTGCCCATAGCTTTCTGCAAGCTCACCTAAAATTGTGTAGTGAATCTTGAGTCTTGATCAGAAACTATGGATACGGGCATACTATGCAATCTCACAATCTCATCTATGTACATACGAGCAAGACATTCAATTGAATAAGTTTCTTGTATAGGCAAGAAATGAGCAGACTTGGTTAATCTATAGACAATGACCCAAATTGCATCTACGCCTTGAGAAACCTTGGGAAGACTAATAACAAAATCCATGTTGATGTGCTCCTACTTTCATTCTGGAATTTCAAGTGGTTGCAATTGACCTTTTGTTACTTAATGCTCCGCCTTGACACATTGACAAGTTAAACACCTTTAGATAAACTACGTGATCTCTCTTTTCATATTGCTCCATCAAAATGTATGTCGAAGATCATGATACATTTTGGTACTTCTAGGATGGATTGCAAATAGTGTGTTGTGTGCCTCCATTGTGAGACCCCAAATTTTATGAATAAAGATTTAAATTTCTCGAAATATTTTTTTAATATTATGGTGTGGATTTGATATAATGATATAGTTGTGGGTAGTATTTATAAATTTTGCAAATTGTGCAAGTTGTTATATAATATTCGATTGGTCGGGGAATATTCGTTTTAACAGGGAATATTTGTACGATGACACAATCATTGGTGGACCCCACAACGGAATTATTGTTGGATTGAGAAAATGACAAATATATTTTTATGAAAATAACAGTGGAAGTTTTACAATTAAAATTGTTGAACTACTCGGTAGTAAAAGTACAGTAACACACGTGGTTGAATAGTAGCACACGGTATTGATTATTGATGCTTATGTAAGAAGTCACTCAGTTATACTCAATTATTGCTACAGTAATTGCTGCATCATATCTCTCATATTATTGATTCGATTATTGTCACAGTATCATCTACGTAATATGTTATATTATTAAATCAATAATTAAGACGACAAAGTTATTCATATTATTAAATTACAATATTTACAATGTCTAAAAGTTCTGTCAAGGAGAGGTTTGGTCACCTAATTGCGCGCCAATATTGAGAAATCCTTATCGGAAAGCCCCCTCTTTCCTGGGAACGGCCTGGTTGTTAAATATTATAAGTTATAATATTAATGATGAATAAGTTCGTGTTGATTAAAGATGATTTTGATAGTTCCATTGTGTTGGGATTATTGGTGTTAGTTGAAATCGACATCTATTCCGATGATAATTGATATCTGGGGGTTATATTGATAAATCAGGTAATTTATCGGATAAATGAGCAATTAATTGCTAGTAATTCACATACTTATATAACTATTTATTCACATGTGTGTACTATTGAATCACATTCTTATACTATTAGGGGAGTTGGTGCAAGATTGATAATACTTGCATGATTAAATTAAAGATGGAGGTATAGATGGAGGTACTATACTGTAAATCATATTTTCACATGTCTAGAACTATTGAGTCACATGATTTACTATTGATTCACATGATTTACTATTAGGGGATGTGGTGAAAGTTTGATAATACTTGCAGGACTAAACTAAAAATGAAGAAAAAGTGGGAGGTATTATTCTATAATTTTTTGAGCCCCAAAACGTGCAATTATTAAAACTATATTTTTCTATAAATAGAAGCTCATTCTTCTTTCATTTTTCACCAATTCACTAAAGCTATAGAGCAATTATTATAGAGAGAAATTGTAGAGAGAAGCTATACAGAGAAAATCTATAGAAGAAGAGAAGCCTACTACCTCACTATTCCAGTATCTAGTTTCTTCTGAGGTAAGGGGTATTATTTCTTTCGTATTCATGAAGAGAACTTCTATTATTCCATTCTTTATTATTCTGTTGGAATAACCTATATACGCGGACTACCCTATACTTGGTGAAATTCTTCTGTTATTCCTTTCTTTATTATTATGTTGGAATAACCTGTTTATGCGAAGTACCGCATACATGGTGAAATTCTTCTATTATTCTTTTCTTTATTATTCTGTCGGAATATCCTGTATGTACGTTTACGCTGGACCTGGTTCCATTATTTATTATTTTGTCGAAATATCCTATCTGTACATTTATGCCAGACCTGGTTCCATTATTTATTATTCTATCAGAATATCTTGTCTGTGCGTTTACGCCGGACCTAGTTCCATTATTTATTATTCTGTCGAAATATCCTGTCTGTGCGTTTACGCCGGACCTGGTTCCATCATTTATTATTCTGTTGGGAATAACCTGTCGGTGCAGTCTATCGCACGCATGGTGAATCCTTCTGTTATTCCATTCTTTATTATTCTATTGGAATAACATGTCTAAGTGGATTACCACATGCATGGTGAATGATCCTTTGTATTCATTCCTTATTAAATTGTGGAAATGATCTGTCTAAGTGGATTACTGCATGGCGGACAAAAATCCATTTACAGTTTCATATATTCTTTTATACTCGGGTATTCGGGGCACTTTTCGTGTCGGGGTACTATTCATGAGTTACTATTTATGGGTTACTATTCACCCAAATTACTATTCACTCTAGTATTATTCACTCGGGTATTCGGGGCACTTTTCGTGTCAGATTACTATTTACGAGTTACCATTCAAAGATTACTATTCACTCTAGTATTATTCACTCGGGTATTCGGGATAGTTTTTGTGTCGGATTACTATTCACGAGTTACTATTCACGGGTTACTATTAACCCAAATCACTATTCACCCGAATATTACTCACTATGGTATTTGGGGTACTTTTCATGTCGTGGTACAATTCACTCGAAAAATATTTTTTTTCTGTCCAAATTATTTTTGATACAGAAATATTATTCTTGAATTTTACTCTACAAAGAAGTATCATATTGACAATTTGGACATTATTAGTTCTTGGTTAAATTAATTCTTGAACTTGTTTTATTGAATTCTTATATCATTGTCATCATCTTCATGTTTATATTATGTTGAAAGTCATCTGTGGCATGTAGTGCATAGATGGACTTGGTATGATTATGACCAGGGATTATTCGGTATAATTATGACGGTAATGTTACAAATGATGTGGAAAAAGTCCTCATTGACCCGTAGTGCATTGATGGACAGTTTTTGGTATGATTATGGCTATAGATTCTCTTCGGCCAAGGCAGCAAAGATGAATTATTTTATGGCATGATCAGGACCGTTGATGAAAACACGATTATCTTTGGCCCGTAGTGCATGGATAATTCGTGGTCGTGATACTAAATAATATCTTTGGCTTGTAGTGCAGGGATAATTTGATGATGTGGATAATTTATTAAGCTGAGTCTCAGCGATAAAAAGTGATAAAAAAACCCTTTTTAAATCATAAAAGATAGTAGATTTTATTCTCTACTTGACTGCTTTAATGGATTGCTTGTTCCGCTGTAGTTAAACTTGATGTCTATTGTCTTTTTTCAGTTTAATATTGTTGAAGGCTAATGATAAATTATCTTGCATTATCTTAGTCATAATATTTCTTATTGGGCTAGTTGAGCTCACCCTTTCTTTCACTATTCTCTTCAGGAAATGAGAATATAGCTGGAACGAGTCGGGGAACGGAGTGACGGTCCAGGTGATAGTATTAGTAGTCCTCACTATTCTGTTAAATAGTGTGACAATAAATGTAATGAGGATTCCTTTAAGTGTGGATATTGTCTAGATGACAATATTCTTATTAAAACTCTTAGCTATGTATTGTCATATTTTTGATAGCTCCATTGTGTTGGGATTATTGGTGTTAGTTGAAATCGACATCTATTCCGATGATAATTGATGTATGGGGGTTATATTGATAAATTGGGTAATTTATCGGATAAATGAGCAATTAATTGCTAGTAATTCATATGCTTATATAACTATTTGTTCACATGTGTGTACTATTGAATCACATTCTTATACTATTAGGGGAGTTGGTGCAAGATTGATAATACTTATATGATTAAATTAAAGATGGAGGTACTATACTGTAATTCGTATTTTCACATGTCGAGAACTATTGAGTCACATGATTTACTATTGATTCACATGATTTACTATTAGGGGATGTGGTGAAAGTTTGATATTACTTGCAGGACTAAATTAAAAATGAAGAAAAAGTGGGAGGTATTATTATATAATTTTTTGAGCCCCAAAACGTGCAATTATCGAAACTATATTTCTCTATAAATAGAAGCTCATTCTTCTTTCATTTCTCACCAATTCACTAAAGCTATAGAGCAATTATTATAGAGAGAAATTGTAGAGAGGAGTTATACAGAGAAAATCTATAGAAGAAGAGAAGTCTACTACCTCAGTATTCCAGTATCCAGTTTCTCCTTAGGTAAGAGGTATTATTTCTTTCGTATTCATGAAGAGAACTTTTGTTATTCTATTCTTTATTATTCTATTGGAATAACCTGTATACACGGACTACCCTATACTTGGTAAAATTCTTCTGTTATTCCATTCTTTATTATTACGTTGGAATAACCTGTTTATGCGAAGTACCGCATATATGGTGAAATTCTTCTATTATTCCGTTCTTTATTATTGTCGGAATATCTTGTCTGTGCGTTTACGCTGGACCTGGTTCCATTATTTATTATTCTGTCAGAATATCCTGTCTATGCATTTATGCCAGACCTAGTTCCATTATTTATTATTCTGTCGGAATATCCTGTCTATATGTTTACGCCGGACCTAGTTCTATTATTTATTATTCTATCGGAATATCCTGTCTGTGCGTTTATGCCAGACCTGGTTCCATCATTTATTATTCTGTTGGGAATAACCTGTTGGTGCAGTCTATCGCACGCATGGTGAATCTTTCTATTATTCTATTCTTTATTATTCTGTTGGAATAACATGTCTAAGTGGATTACCAAATGCATGGTAAATGATCCTTTGTATTCATTCCTTATTAAATTGTGGAAATGATATGTCTAAGTGGATTACCGCATGGCGGACAAAAATCTATTTACAGTTTCGTATATTCTCTTATACTCTAGTATTCGGGGCACTTTTCGTGTCGGGGTATTATTAACGAATTACTATTTAGGAGTTACTATTCACCCAAATTACTATGCACTTTAGTATTATTCACTCGGGTATTCGGGGCACTTTTTGTGTCGGAGTATTATTCACGAGTTACTATTTAGGAGTTACTATTCACCCAAATTACTATTCACTTTAGTATTATTCACTCGGGTATTCGGGGCATTTTTCGTGTCGGATTACTATTCACGAGTTACTATTAACTGGTTACTATTCATCCAAATTACTATTCACTCTAGTATTATTCACTCGAGTATTCGGGGTACTTTTCGTATCAGATTACTATTCACGAGTTACTATTCACGGGTTACTGTTCACCAAAATTACTATTCACCCGAATATTATTCACTCGGGTATTTGGGGTACTTTTCATGTCGAGGTACTATTCACTCGAAAAATATATTTTTTTTTCTGCCCAAATTATTTTTGATACAGAAATATTATTCTTGAATTTTACTCTACAAGGAAGTATCATGTTGACAATTTGGACATTATTAGTTCTTGGTTAAATTAATTCTTGAACTTGTTTTATTAAATTCTTATATCATTGTCATCATCCTCATGTTTATATTATGTTGAAAGTCATCTGTGGCCTGTAGTGCATAGATGGACTTGGTATGATTATCACCAGGGATTATTCGGTATAATTATGACCGTAATATTACAAATGATGTGAAAAAAGTCACCATTGGCCCGTAGTGCATTGATGGACAGTTTTTGGTATGATTATGGCTATGGATTCTCTTCGGTCAAGGGAGCAAAGATGAATTGTTAATGGCATGATCAGGACCGTTGATGAAAATACGATTATCTTTGGCCCGTAGTGCATGGATAATTCGTGGTCGTGATACTAAATAATATCATTGGCCTGTAGTGCAGGGATGATTTGATGATGTGGATTATTTATTAAGCTGAGTCTCAGCGATAAAAAGTGATGAAAAACCCTTTTTAAATCATAAAAGATAGTAGATTTTATTTTCTACTTGACTCTTTTAATGGATTGCTTGTTCCGCTGCAGTTAAACTTGATGGCTATTGTATTTTATCTGTTTAACATTGTTGAAGGCTGATAAGTCGGTTTTATACCTACTTATCCGGCATCTAGTACTTGAATTATTTGCTTAATCTCATGTTTCTTAGTGACTTTTCATGCATTTTGTTTCCATTTTTTAGATTATATGCTTGGAAGCGGCATGAGCGACTATTGGTATAAAATTTTGCAAGGAAAAGCAATTCCGGTTAAAGTTCGGGTTTTCATGTTTATTTTGTGTGCATTTCTTGTGTGTGGCGTGGAACTTGGATTATGTGAAGAGATTCTTTATTGGCAATCCCGGAACATCTTACATCATTAAAATTAGAAGTTCGGATGCGAGAGTATGGTTTCTAGCAACAAAGACAAAGTTTGGAGTTGTTTTGATTGTCGTTACACAGTAGCAGCTGCTTCCGATGCGGTTTCGACAGTCATCTGTTTGTTATTTCTGAAAGATCAAAGAACAAAAGTTGTAGATCACGTCGATAGCTTCGATTTGATAGGTCGCGGGCCCCGTAACTCCTCTCGGTGTAAATGTTATGACAGTTTTAGCAGAAGAGGTTCCAGCAGAAAACGTAGTTCGCAGATTAGTACCCAGCCGGGGCTGGGCCTTTTTAAGTGTTACCACCCAGCCGAGGCTGGGTGTCTGGGCAGTAAAATCAGAATGGTATCCAGCCGGGGCTGGCTTGTGCAATGGAAAATGTCCAGCTGGGGCTGGGTACTCGGAAATCAAGACTCCTAGTTGGTTTCTAGTGCTACAAGTGTGGAGTTTTAGAGATGGTAATGACTTGAGACTTGTATATGCATGGAATTATAGTCAAAATACATGTGGTAGTATATATATGGAGATAAAACTCTGAGATTAGAGGAGACACAAGGAAAAATTACGAAGAAAAATCTCAGTTTTTCTAGCGAGCATAGGAGGAGTATTTCAAGGCGATTTTCAAGACGATTGCGATTCTAGGCTACGTGAGGGGTGTTTTTCAATATTCTCCATCTTAGTTTATTATTTGTAATTGAAAAAATAATTTCCATGATTTATTCAGTGTTTATTTCGTTTATTATGAACTAAATCACCTTTTAGGCTCATGATGGATCTTTTAAGTGAATCTATGGTTTTGTAAACTTTGATTTCCAATTTAATAAGCTATTTCCAGTTTATCTATATTAATTTGTGTTTGAATCTATGAATTGCCTGATCAACAATTCTTTGTGGAGTTGGATGGAATCGAGAGAGGATATTCAAATCTAGACCTAGTTGATATAGCATGTGTTCAGGATTTTGTTAATAGCTTAAACTTGATGAGTGTTAAGGTAGAGATATGCTTGACATCGCATGTAATCGTATAGAGAACTTATTCTTCAACCTTCTTCAATTGTAATTCACATAGATATATAGTGAGTTAGTTGCTTAAGGTGTTTAACGGATTTCTATCTTAATTGTGGATTGACGTTAATATGGTATTATTGCATCGAGAGGTGGTTAATACTACGTTCGTGTTCTTGATTAATAAACTGGAATAGTGAGTTGAATTGGAATAAAAGTGTTAAAATCAGAGTGAAGCTTAGGGTGAAATCATAAGTCTAATTCTCCATTAATTGTTTGAAATTCTAGATTTTGATATTTGTGATTGGTTTGTGATAGTTTAATCATTTTTTTAATTTGAAATAGTTATTTTTAATCATTGAATTTGATTTGTTTAATAAAATTAGTGTTAATAGAAGATTGGTAATTGTAAGTTGAGATTTTTGCTAATAAGTCTCTGTGGGAACGATACTCTACTCATCACTTTATTACTTGTTGACCACGTATACTTGCATGTTGCGCGTATATAGATTTTACCCAACAAGTTTTTGGCGCCGTTGCCGGGGACTATTTAGTATAAATCTTAATAGTTTTACAATATCAGTTTAATTAATCCAGTTTTATTTAGACATTTTTTTTTAATTTTGTTTCTTCTGTTTCTGGTGTGAAAGCAGTTTATGCAAACTCGGTCTAAAAATCCAGATTTGCTACCGTTTGACGACGACATTGAGAAAAGGTTTCAGAGGTTGAGCAAGTGGATCAAGGAAACGAGGCAAGAATTCGAAACATCTGAAAAGGAAGAGATAACAGTAATGGCAGCCGAAGATCGAAAAGCATTAAGGGATTTCGCAACACCCAAGGTGACTGAACTGCAGTCAAGCATCACTAGGCCAGCAATAGCAGCAAATACGTTCGAAATTAAGCCTGGGATGATACAAATGATTCAGAATTCAGTTCAGTTTGGGGGTTTTGCAAATGACGATCCGAACGAGCATCTGGTCAGCTTTCTGGAAATGTGCGACACTTTTAGGTTCAATGGAGTTTCGGATGATGCGGTGAGACTTCGATTGTTCCCATTCTCTTTACGGGACAAGGCGAAGAGTTGGTTGCATTCACTACCATCCGGTTCGATAACAACATGGGAGGATTTAGCTCAAAAATTCCTCGCAAAATTCTTTCCACCGGCAAAAACTGCGAAGATGAGGAACGAGATTACGATGTTTGAACAGCAACATGGGGAATCATTATATGAGGCTTGGGAGAGATACAAAGAACTGCTCAGAAAATGCCCTCATCATGGATTACCCCAGTGGCTACAAATGAACACCTTTTACAATGGACTACATGGGAATCTGAGGACGAGTATTGATGCAGCATCAGGCGGAGCATTCATGGCTAAGAGTTACGAGGAAGCATATGAGTTGATTGAAACCATGGCGGCTAATAACTACCAGTGGCCCACAGCAAGAATGACATAGGCAAAGGCAGCTGGGGTATTAGAAGTAGATAGCATGACAGCGATGCAAGCACAGATATCTGCACTTTCAAAGATGTTGGAGTCGGTGAAAGCAACACAAGCACAACAAACACAGCAAGTACAGCAAATGGCAATAATATGCGAGTTGTGCGCTGGAGAGCACCCAACGGAGCAATGTGCAATTAATCCAGCAGCTGTGCAGTTCATCAACAATTACAATAGAATTCCGCAAAATACATATCAGAATACATACAATCAAGGAAATAGAAATCATACGAATTTCTCATGGAGCAACAACCAGCAAAATCAAGCTTCACGACAATCATATCCACCAGGGTTTCAGAACCAGCAACAACCAACCCAATACCAAGAAAGGAAATCAGATCTAGAGGAGTTGGTGTCAAAATACATTACTAACAACGAAGCGGCCATGAAAAATCAAGCAACGGCAATCAAGAATTTGGAGATTCAGATAGGACAAATGGCATTGAATAATAGACCACAAGGGACATTACCAAGTGACACCGAGAGAAATCCAAAGGGTAATCATGAACAGTGTCAAGCAGTCACATTGCGGAGTGGGAAACAGCTTGAGGGCAGTAACGCAGAAATTTCAGTGACTCCGAATGAAAAAGTTGATGATAGCAGAAAAATTGAAGTAAGCAAGGGTGAGGATAAACAAAGTGAGGAAACAAGTATGAACAATAAGCCAATTGTTTATCCACCACCACCATTTCAACAAAGAGTCCAAAAACAGAAATTAGACAAGCAATTTTCAAAATTTTTGGAAATTTTCAAGAAACTTCAAATCAATATACCATTTGCAGAGGCCCTAGAGCAAATGCCGACCTACGCGAAATTTATGAAAGGGATTCTGTCAAGGAAAAAGAAATGGGAAGATTTCGAGACAGTTGCACTAACCGAGGAGTGTAGTGCGGTATTACAACAGAAATTACCACCAAAACTCAAGGATCCGGGGAGCTTTACTATCCCATGCACGATTGGGAATATGCATTTCAACAAGTGTTTATGTGATTTGGGGGCGAGTGTAAACCTTATGCCATTGTCAGTATACTTAGAATTGGGTTTGCCTGCACCCAAGCCTACAAACATTTCTTTGCAATTGGCAGATAGGTCAGTCACATATCTGAGAGGTATAGTAGAGGACATTCTAGTGAAAGTGGATAAATTTATATTCCCCGCGGACTTCATCATTCTGGATTTTGAGGAGGACAAGAACATCCCAATTATCCTAGGGAGACCATTTTTGGCTACGGGCAGGACACTCATAGATGTACAAAAGGGAGAACTCACTATGAGGGTCCAAGATCAAGAAGTAAAATTCAATGTGTTTAAGGCCATGAAATTTCCCACGGATGAGGAAGAATGTTATCGAATGGATTTAATTGAGCAAATCATCAGTGAAGATATGAGCAAGAGTTTGGTTCACGATCCATTAAAAATAATGTTATTGGGGGATGAAGAGGTCGATGATCCAGAATTGGTGGAGTACTTGCAAATACTAGACTCATTGCCACGAGTTTCCAGATTTAGAACACCGTTTGAACCATTGCACGTGGAGGAAGTAGCCGCAGAAAAACTGAAACCATCATTGGAGGAACCACCAATTCTTGAGTTGAAACCACTCCCTAAACATCTCAGGTATGCGTATTTAGGTCAGTTAAATTCTTTACATGTTATTATTTCTGCTGCACTAAACGAATTGCAGGAAGAAAAGCTGCTGCGAGTGCTTATGGAACATAAATCGGCAATAGGATGGACAATAGCGGACATCAAAGGAATCAGTCCAACCTTTTGCATGCACAAAATTTTGATGGAGGATGATACTAAACCGGTCGTGGAACAACAGAGATGGCTCAATCCGATCATGAAAGAAGTAGTCAAGAAGGAAATTCTGAAGTGGTTAGACGCAGGTATCATCTACCCAATTTCATATAGCAAGTGGGTTAGTCTAGTGCAATGTGTACCGAAAAAGGGAGGAATGACTGTGGTTCAAAACGAAAACAATGAGCTGATTCCAACAAGAACAGTGACCGGGTGGAGGGTTTGCATGGATTACAGAAAATTGAACAAGGCAACCCGAAAAGATCACTTCCCTCTACCGTTTATCGATCAAATGTTAGACAGACTAGCGGGACATGCGTACTATTGCCTATTGGATGGATACTCGGGCTACAATCAAATCGTCATCTCTCATGAGGATCAAGAGAAGACTACATTTACGTGCCCATATGGTACGTTTGCATTCAGGAGGATGTCATTCGGATTGTGTAATGCACCTGCTACTTTTCAGCGGTGCATGATGGCCATCTTCTCAGATATGGTGGAAAAGAATGTGGAAGTCTTCATGGACGATTTCTCTGTCTATGGAGATAATTTTGATGTGTGTTTGGAAAATTTGGTAATGGTTTTGCAAAGATGCACCGATACAAATTTGGTCCTTATTTGGGAAAAATGCCACTTTATGGTGGAAGAAGGTATAATCTTGGGACACAAAGTTTCGGCACAAGGATTGGAGGTCGATAAAGCAAAGCTGGAAACAATTGAGAAGTTGCCTCCGCCAAGTTCAGTCAAAGGAATTAGAAGTTTTCTAGGACATGCTGGGTTTTATAGGAGATTCATAAAGGACTTTTCTAAAATGGCAAAACCCTTGTGCAATCTTCTAGAGAAGGATTCGGTATTCAACTTTGATGAGGGGTGTAAGTTGGCCTTTGAGTTGTTGAAGAAAAAGCTGACTACAGCTCCCGTAATCGTCGCTCCGGATTGGAATATGCCGTTTGAACTAATGTGTGATGCAAGTGATTATACAGTTGGGGCTGTTTTGGGTCAACGCCGAGACAAGATATTTCATGCTATTTACTATGCAAGTAAAACACTCACAGAGACTCAATTAAACTACACAACTACAGAAAAAGAATTACTTGCAGTAGTGTATGCATTTGATAAATTCCGGGCCTATTTGATTGGAACAAAGGTTATAGTCTACACGGATCATGCGGTTATTCGGTATTTGATAGCGAAAAAGGATGCTAAGCCACGCCTTATCCGATGGATTCTCCTACTTCAAGAGTTTGATCTGGAAATAAAAGATAGAAAAGGGAAGGAGAATCAGGTAGCCGATCACTTATCTAGGTTGGACAATCAATGGAAATTGAAAGAGGACAAATGTGAAATCAATGAATCATTCCCGGATGAACAACTGTTTGGACTAAATGCAGAATTTCCGTGGTATGCAGATTATGCGAATTATCTTGTGAGCAACGTACTTCCACCTGATCTCACAAGACAACAGAAAAAGAAGTTTATTCATGACGTGAAATGGTACATGTGGGATGATCCTTACTTGCTCAAACAGTGCGCCGACAAAATGATTAGAAGGTGTGTGCCTTACAGTGAAGTGAAGAACATCCTGCATGAGTGTCACTCATCTGCATATGGCGGACATTATGGAAGTGAGAGGACAGCTGCAAAGGTGTTGCAATCTGGGTTTTATTGGCCTACACTATTTAAGGACGCCCACCATTTTGTTAAAACATGTGATAAATGTCAAAGAGTGGGTAATATTTCAAAACGGAATGAGATGCCTCTACAAACGATTCTTGAAGTTGAAATTTTTGATGTATAGGGTATTGATTTCATGGGGCCATTCCCATCGTCTCTGAACAATCAGTACATTCTACTTGCAGTGGACTACGTATCAAAATGGGTTGAAGCTGCAGCTTTACCGACAAACGATGCCAAGGTGGTCCTCAAATTCCTACAAAAGAACATTTTCACAAGGTTTGGCACGCCTATGGCAATTATCAGTGACGAATGTAGTCACTTTTGCAACAAGTCGTTCACAGCTCTCTTGGCAAAGTATGGGGTCAACCATAAGGTAGCTACAGCTTATCATCCCCAAACTAGCGGACAAGCTGAGGTCTCGAATAGGGAAGTCAAGAGAATCTTGGAAAAAGTGGTGAATCCGAATCGGAAGGATTGGTCGCTCAGGTTGGACGATGCATTATGGGCATACCGAACTGCGTATAAAACACCGATCGGGATGTCACCATATCAACTACTGTATGGAAATGCTTGTCACTTACCGGTCGAATTACAACATAAAGCTTATTGGGCGATTCAGAAACTCAATTTCGATCAAACAGCCGTAGGTGAAAAGAGACTACTTCAGCTAAATGAACTTGACGAATTCCGTCTTCAAGCCTACGAGAACTCTAAGTTATACAAGGAAAAGGTGAAAAGATGGCACGACCAGAAAATTATGCAAAGAACGTTCGAGCCAGGGCAATCAGTCCTTTTGTTCAACTCACGGTTGAGATTGTTCCCAGGCAAGCTTAAGTCAAGATGGTCAGGACCATTTACAATAAAAAGGGTGTTCTCACATGGCGCCGTTGAAATCTACAGTCGAAATCCTTTAGAAACTTTCAAGGTCAACGGTCACAGATTAAAGCACTATTGGGGTGGCGCGTCTAACACGGACGTCATAGCTATCACACTTGCAGACGCACCATAAACAGGGAGTAGTCAGGCTGAACGACTTAAAATCAAGCGCTCATTGGGAGGCAACCCAATTCTATTTTTACGCTTATTTTTATTTCTTTCAGTTTTCTTTTCTTAAGTAATTTTATCCATGCTAGTGAAATAGTAGTTTAAAAAAAAAATTGGTCTAGAATATAGTTATGTAGGATATAAATTATACTTGATGTTTAATTAATCTTAGCCCTATGCGTGACGTTGCTCCATTTTTTTACTGATAGGTAACCATGACTCATAATATAGACGCCGCTGAAAAAGACTTACGTGATAATGATCCAGATTATGAGGCTATTATACAGGAGATGACAAAGCCGGGTACCTCATGGAAAAAATCAAATAATGGTGCCACTGGCTTTCGCAGTAAGGATCTCAGTCGGTATGGGAAAATATGGTACGCCTTCCTGTGCGCTAAATTACTTCCATCTACCCACACGTCAGACGTGTCTAAGGATAAGGCAGTGTTATTATATGCTATGGTACAAGATTTCATCATGGACATAGGGGCTGTAATTAACTTTTCAATTCGAAGATGCCTTCGAGGACCATTCTCTGGCGGATTGCCACACCCATCACTTATCTGTGGATTGTGTATACAAGCGGGAGTGCGTTGGTCAGATGATGAGATAACACAGATGCCGTTGAAGACACTTGACTCAAAAATGATTGCAAGATATGCTGTGTGGCCCGGAGGAGAATCGCACCCGAGAGGAGTAGGATTTGAATTTCCTTCAACCTCGGAGGACGAGGCTGATGCTGAGGACACCTCGGATGACGATGAGTTTCAGGGGAATGAGGTGTTGGGAGAGACATCACAACAACCCGGAGTAATATCTAGCACCCAATTCCTCAACCTTCAACGACAAGTGGATGAGCACACTAAGGAGGCACGAAGAGAAATGCGGAGACTAGCAGCAAGGCAGGACCACATGTTTGAGGCCATGAATGTATCTTTCGCATCATTGAACACTACGCTCCAGAGCTTCAATCCTACTGCCCAATTTCCTTACCAGCAACCAGCACCAATGCCAAGGTTCCCACCCAGCGATTCCGATGAAGAACAACACCCATCACCAACCCACACTTAGGCGATTACAGGGAAGTCCTCTCTTATTTATTGCTTTATCTATACAATGTGGACATTGTAATTTTTAAGTTTGGGGGATTTAGTCTCATGTTACATGTTGCATATTTGATTTCATTAGTTAGGTTTGCACATGTTAGTTCATGGTTTATGTTTAGGATTGTTAAGTGTTGTATTCAAGTAATCATGTAGTTGCATAGTAGCTTAGGAATGTAAATAGTTTTATTCATCGTTGCAATCATTTTTTGTTTAGCATATATTTCAAAAAAAAAAAATTACAAACAAATACAAAAATTATAGCTAGTTAATACGTTCATCTTGCATGAGTCCGGCTGTTTGATAGTTCAGTTTAGTTTGGCCAATGACGAGATTGGAATTGAGTAGACAAGTATAATGCTGATTATTAGAGCTTTTGATGTGATTTCTTGTTATGAATTGGATCTTGTGCTTGTTTGAAACTGGTATAAAAAGGGTAGCACATTAATAACACCTATGTTGACTGATTAGTTCAAATTGATACATAAGGAGTTTCAAGAGGATAATGCTAGTGTAAATGAGAAAATGACAAGGATAGGCAGTGAAGACGAAGAATTAAGCAAGAACTAAGTTTGGGGGGATAAATGTGGGGTACATAAGCTTTATAAAAAAAATAATAACAAAAAAAAAAGATTATATATCGTGACTAGTTTTGTTTCGGGGCCTTTGTTACTTGAGCAAGTACGCCCGTAGGGGTGTCTTAACACCTAGCGCCCTAAGGTCTTTTATGTTCTGGGAGTCGTTGGAAGAAAGCTCGCTAAGGGGTGGCACTGTTAGCCTAATGGAATGATGCATTGCACAGTCATGGTTAAAAAGTAAAAAAAAAAAAGAAAAAAAAAAATAAAACGGGAAAAGAGCAAAAAGCCCCCGTGATAGCAATGAAAAAAATAAAAAAATAATATAAAGTATAAGTACCCTATGTAAACCCTTGAAAGTGGTAATTGTTTAGTTTTAGTTGGAACTCGTCTACTTTTGAACTTTTTGATGTTTGCCCTGGATATTTCTTCCTAAGAGATTGGTTATGTATTGAATTTGAATTTGTATCAATTAGCATGGATGTTGATCACACACACACTATACCAGTGATAACAGTTTAAGATTTGAGGATTGATAATTAATTATTGAATGGTTTTTATATGAAGTGTTGTAGTGTTTGCTTGATTTCTCTGAGGCCGGAAAAATAATTTTGATTCTATGATATTGCTGGAGTTGTAAGCATGTATATTAGTTGCATTCCATTCCATTCCATTGCATTGTGTTGCATCTTTATCTTTATTTTGTTTTTGCTTGAGGACAAGCAAATGTTTAAGTTTGGGGGTATTTGATAAGTCGGTTTTATACCTACTTATCCGGCATCTAGTACTTGAATTATTTGCTTAATCTCATGTTTCTTAGTGACTTTTCATGCATTTTGTTTCCATTTTGTAGATTATATGCTTGGAAGCGGCATGAGCGACTATTGGTATAAAATTTTGCAAGGAAAAGCAATTCCGGTTAAAGTTCGGGTTTTCATGTTTATTTTGTGTGCATTTCTTGTGTGTGGCGTGGAACTTGGATTATGTGAAGAGATTATTTATTGGCAATCCCGGAACATCTTACATCATTTTAATTAGAAGTTCGGATGCGAGAGTATGGTTTCTAGCAACAAAGACAAAGTTTGGAGTTGTTTTGATTGTCGTTACACAGTAGCAGCTGCTTCCGATGCGGTTTCAACAGTCATCTGTTTGTTATTTCTGAAAGATCAAAGAACAAAAGTTGTAGATCTCGTCGATAGCTTCGATTTGATAGGTCGCGGGCCCCGTAACTCCTCTCGGTGTAAAAGTTATGACAGTTTTAGCAGAAGAGGTTCCAGCAGAAAACGTAGTTCGCAGATTAGTACCCAGCCGGGGCTGGGCCTTTTTAAGTGTTACCACCCAGCCGGGGCTGGGTGTCTGGGCAGCAAAATCAGAATGGTATCCAGCCGGGGCTGGCTTGTGCAATGGAAAATGTCCAGCTGGGGCTGGGTACTCGGAAATCAAGACTCCTAGTTGGTTTCTAGTGCTACAAGTGTGGAGTTTTAGAGATGGTAATGACTTGGGACTTGTATATGCATGGAATTATAGTCAAAATACATGTGGTAGTATATATATGGAGATAAAACTCTGAGATTAGAGGAGACACAAGGAAAAATTACGAAGAAAAATCTCAGTTTTTCTAGCGAGCATAGGAGGAGTATTTCAAGGAGATTTTCAAGACGATTGCGATTCTAGGCTACGTGAGGGGTGTTTTTCAATATTCTTCATCTTAGTTTATTATTTGTAATTGAAAAAATGATTTCCATAATTTATTCAGTGTTTATTTCGTTTATTATGAACTAAATCACCTTTTAGGCTTATGATGGATCTTTTAAGTGAATCTATGGTTTTGTAAACTTTGATTTCCAATTTAATAAGCTATTTCCAGTTTATCTATATTAATTTGTGTTTGAATCTATGAATTGCCTGATCAACAATTCTTTGTGGAGTTGGATGGAATCGAGAGAGGATATTCAAATCTAGACCTAGTTGATATAACATGTGTTCAGGATTTTGTTAATAGCTTAAACTTGATGAGTGTTAAGGTAGAGATATGCTTGACATCGCATGTAATCGTATAGAGAACTTATTCTTCAACCTTCTTCAATTGTAATTCACATAGATATATAGTGAGTTAGTTGCTTAAGGTGTTTAACGGATTTCTATCTTAATTGTGGATGGACGTTAATATGGTATTATTGCATCGAGAGGTGGTTAATACTACGTTCGTGTTCTTAATTAATAAACTGGAATAATGAGTTGAATTGGAATAAAAGTGTTAAAATCAGAGTGAAGCTTAGGGTGAAATCATAAGTCTAATTCTCCATTAATTGTTTGAAATTCTAGATTTTGATATTTGTGATTGGTTTGTGATAGTTTAATCATTTTTTTAATTTGAAATAGTTATTTTTAATCATTGAATTTGATTTGTTTAATAAAATTAGGGTTAATAGAAGATTGGTAATTGTAAGTTGAGATTTTTGCTAATAAGTCTCTGTGGGAACGATACTCTACTCATCACTTTATTACTTGTTGACCACGTATACTTGCGTGTTGTGCGTATATAGATTTTACCCAACAAAGGCTAATGATAAATTATCTTGCATTATCTTAGTCATAATATTTCTTATTGGGCTAGTTGAGCTCACCCTTTCTTTCACTGTTCTCTTCAGGAAATGAGAATATAGTTAGAACAAGTCGGGGAACGGAGTGACGGTCTAGGTGATAGTATTAGTAGTCTTCACTATTCTGTGCAATAGTGTGATAATAAATGTAATGAGGACTTATTCTGAGAGTGGATATTGTCTAGAAGACAGTATTTGTATTAAAACTCATAGCTCTCTTGTTGTATATTAAAGATTGTATTTGTATTATGTACCATGTATTTGGCGACTCAGAATAGGTGATGTATACCTGTTTTGGGGGCGTCACAGTTGGTATCAAAGCTTAGGGATATGTTCCCTGGCTGAGATGTGAGACAAGAATTAGAAGGGGAGAGACGGGGAATTCCTTCGCTAGTATGACCTACTTAGGTTTATTTGGTATTTAATTGGTCGGTCAGGGTATAGGGATAATATGTGATATGTCAATTAACCCTTATTTTTTGACATGGTTTGTATTCAGATGTTGTGAATAGGGCTCAGTTATTAGAGCGCGATAATGAGTCAGCACAACCAAAAGGTAATGACCAGCAACACGATAATAATCATACTAGTGACAATGGCCATCGGAACAACGATAATCATCGTGGAGGAAATTATCATGCCAAGAATGGTAACCACTTCGGTGGTAATCATGGACAAGATAATAGAAGTGGAAATTTCAAGAAGAGAAGGTCACCTAGCCCGATTTTGTCGTGCACCAAAGTTAAGTCCAGCTAGGACGATGGTACCAAAGGCGGATACGGACAAAACAAAGTCGGTGGCTTCAGGAAGAGCGTTTTTCGTGACTTCTCAAAAAGCGAGTGACCAGAACGAAGTCAGCACGAGTTAGTTAATTATAAATTCTTACGAAGTCTATACCTTATTAGATACCGGTTCTACCCATTCTTTTATCTCTCTTGCTTGCGCTCAACGTTTAAATTTAACTCTAGAGAAGTTAGACTTTGACTTATTGGTTGAAACTCCGTTAGGAGAAACCTTCATTACATGTGTTATCCAAGTCTTGGATGATAGTCACAGTTTTGAATAATATTTCTATCGTTAATAAATTCTTGACGTATTCTTGAAGACTTCTTAACCTACCCCTAGAGCGTGAAATCGAATTTTGTATTGACCCCAGTACAAAATCCATTTCTAAAACCCTCGAGTATTTCTTCAACCAAAATGAACATAACATGCACCAAAGACATTGGCTCGAGCTATTGAAGATTACGATCGTACCATTCAATATCATCGTGGAAGAGCGAACGTGGTAGTTGACGTGTTGAGTAGAAGATCATATGCATTTATGAGAGCGATGTTGTTAACACAAAGACCCATTTCGTATAACTTACAAATGATGAAGATAGAGTTAAAGACTCTAGGGACCCACGTGAAGATAATGAATATACGAGTAGAATCGACTTTAATCGATAAAGTTAAAGACACTCAAGCTACACACCCGAAGCTGATGAATGTGAAGAAGAAGGTTCAAGAAGGCATTATCTCAACCCTCAATTTTATTAGCCCATTGGAAATCCTTGATCGAGTAGGAACTGTGTCCTATTGACTCGTTTTACTGCCAAGTATGTCACGTGTTCATAACATTTTTTTTACGTATCGATGTTACGTAAATATGTTGATGACCCAAACCACGTAATTAAATTAGAACTAGACGAGATAGCAGAAGATTTAACGTATGAGATACGTGTTAAAATCTTGGATAAGAAGGATCATATTCGACACTCAAAATTTATACCTCAAGAGTTAGAATCTGAAATGAAGTCAATGTATCCTCATCTCTTCGGCATACCAGGTACGTATGTAAATTTCAAGGGTGAAATTTCATAAGGAGGGGAGATTGTGAGACCCCAAATTTTATGAATAAAGATTTAAATTTCTCAAAATATTTTTTTTAATATTATGGTGGGTGTGGATTTGATATAATGAAATAGTTGTGGGTAGTATTTATAAATTTTGCAAAGTATGCAAGTTGTTATATAATATTCGATTGGTCGGGAAATATTCGTTTTAACAGGGAATATTCGTACGACGACACAATCATTGGTGGACCCCACAACGGAATTATTGTCGGATTGAGAAAATGACAAATATATTTTTATGAAAATAATGGCGGAAGTTTTACAATTAAAACTGTTGAACTACTCGGTAGTAAAAGTACAGTAATACACGTGGTTGCATAGAAGCACACGATATTGATTATTGATGCTTACGTAAGAAGTCACTCAGTTATACTCAATTATTGGTACCGTAATTACTGCATCATATCTCTCATATTATTGATTCGATTATTGTCACAGTATCATCTGCATAATATGTTATATTATTAAATCAATAATTCAGATGGCAAAGTTATTCATATTATTAAATTACAATATTTACAATGTCTAGAAGTTCTGTCAAGGAGAGGTTTGGTCACCTAATTTCGCGCTAATAAGGAAAAATCCTTATCGAAAAGCCCTCTCTTTCCTGGGAACGACCTGATTGTTAAATATTATGAGTTATAATATTAATGATAAATAAGTTCGTGTTGATTAAAGATGATTTTGATAGTTCCATTGTGTTGGGATTATTGGTGTTAGTAGAAATCGACATCTATTCCGATGATAATTGATGTCTAGGGGTTATATTGATAAATCGGGTAATTTATCGGATAAATGAGAAATTAATTGCTAGTAATTCACATGCTTATATAACTATTTGTTCACATGTGTGTACTATTGAATCACATTCTTATACTATTAGGGGAGTTGGTGCAAGATTGATAATACTTGTATGAATAAATTAAAGATGTAGGTATAGATGGAGGTACTATACTGTAATTCATATTTTCACATGTCTAGAACTATTGAGTCACATGATTTACTATTGATTCACATGATTTACTATTCGGGGAGGTGGTGCAAGTTTGATAATACTTGCAGGACTAAATTAAAAATGAAGAAAAAGTGGGAGGTATTATTCTATAATTTTTTGAGCCCCAAAACGTGCAATTATCGAAACTATATTTTTCTATAAATAGAAGCTCATTCTTCTTTCATTTCTCACCAATTCACTAAAGCTATAGAGCAATTATTACAGAGAGAAATTGTATAGAGAAGCTATACAGAGAAAATCTATAGAAGAAGAGAAGTCTATTACCTCACTATTCCAGTATCCAATTTCTTCTGAGGTAAGAGGTATTATTTCTTTCGTATTCATGAAGAGAACTTCTGTTATTCCATTTTTTATTATTCTATTGGACTAACCTGTATACGCGGACTACCCTATACTTGGTAAAATTCTTCTGTTATTCCATTCTTTATTAATATGTTGGAATAACCTGTTTATACGAAGTATCGCATACATGGTGAAATTCTTCTATTATTCCGTTCTTTATTATTATCGGAATATCTTGTCTGTGCGTTTACGCCGGACTTGGTTCCATTATTTATTATTCTGTCAGAATATCATGTCTGTGTGTTTATGCCAGACCTGGTTCCATTATTTTTTATTCTTTCGGAATATCCTGTTTGTACGTTTACGCCGGACCTAGTTCCATTATTTATTATTCTATCGGAATATCCTGTTTGTGCGTTTATGCCAGACCTGGTTCCATAATTTATTATTCTGTTGGGAATAACTTCTCGGTGCAGTCTATCGCACGCATGGTGAATCCTTCTGTTATTCCATTCTTTATTATTCTGTTGGAATAACCTGTCTAAGTGGATTACCACATGCATGGTAAATGATCCTTTGTATTCATTCCTTATTAAATTGTGAAAATGATATGTCTAAGTGGATTACCGCATGGTGGACAAAAATCAATTTACAGTTTCGTATACTCTTTTATACTCAGGTATTCGGGGCACTTTTCATGTCAGGGTACTATTCACAAGTTACTATTTACGGGTTACTATTCACCCAAATTACTATTCACTCCAGTATTATTAACTAGGGTATTCGGGGCACTTTTCGTGTCAGATTACTATTTACAAGTTACTATTAACGGGTTACTATTCATCCAAATTACTATTCACTCTAGTATTATTCACTCGAGTATTCGAGGCACTTTTTGTATTAGATTACTATTCACGAATTACTATTCATGGGTTACTATTCACCCAAATATTATTCACTCGGGTATTTAGGGTACTTTTCATGTCGGGGTACTATTCACTCGAAAAATATTTTTTTTTTCTGTCTAAAATATTTTTGATATAGAAATATTATTCTTGAATTTTACTCTACAAATAAGTATCATGTTGACAATTTGGACATTATTAGTTCTTGGTTAAATTAATTCTTGAACTTGTTTGATTGAATTCTTATATCATTGTCATCATCCTCATGTTTATATTATGTTCAAAGTCATCTGTGGCCTGTAGTGCATAGATGGACTTGGTATGATTATGACCAGGGATTATTCGGTATAATTATGACCATAATGTTACAAATGATGTGGAAAAAGTCTTCATTGGCCCGTAGTGCATGTATGAATAGTTTTTGGTATGATTATGCCTATGGATTCTCTTCGGCCAAGGGAGCAAAGATGAATTGTTTTATGGCATGATCAGGACCGTTGATGAAAACACGATTATCTTTGGCCCGTAGTGCATGAATAATTCGTGGTCGTGATACTAAATAATATCTTTGGCCTGTAGTGCAGGGATGATTTGATGATGTGAATTATTTATTAAGGTGAGTCTCAGCGATAAAAAATGATGAAAACCCCTTTTTAAATCATAAAAGATAGTAGATTTTATTCTCTACTTGACTCTTTTAATGGATTGCTTGTTCCGCTGCAGTTAAACTTGATGTCTATTGTATTTTATCAGTTTAACATTGTTGAAATCTAATGATAAATTATCTTACATTATCTTAGTCATAATATTTCTTATAGGGCTAGTTGAGCTCACCCTTTCTTTCACTCTTCTCTTCAGGAAATGAGAATATAGCTAGAACGAGTCGGGGAACGGAGTGACGGTCCAGGTGATAGTATTAGTAGTCCTCACTATTCTGTGCAATAGTGTGATAATAAATGTAATGAGGACTTATCCTGAGAGTGGATATTATCTAGAAGATAGTATTTGTATTAAAACTCATAGCTCTCTTGTTGTATATTAAAGATTGTTTTTGTATTATGTACTATGTATTTGGCGACTCAAAATAGGTGATGTATACCTATTTGGGGGGGGGGGGTCACATCCATCATGATTTTATACTTCAAATCAGAGTCGTTAAGAACACAAAGTCTAGAGCTGACTTGAAGTATTCCATTTTCATCGATTCTTGCTTCTGAATAGCACCTTCTTGTACTTTATTCTTCATACTCATCAGCTCCGGGTCTGTAGCTTGAGCAACTTTAAATTTATCGATTAAAGTCAGTTCTACTCGTATATTTATCATCTTCACGTAGGTCCCTAGAGTTTTTAACTCTATCTCCATCATTTGTAAGTCATACAAAATAGGTTTTTGTGTTAACAATATCGCACTCATACTCGCATATGATCTTCTACTCAATGCGTCAGCTACCACATTTGTTTTTCCAAGATAGTATTGAATGGTATGGTCATAATCTTTTAACAGCTTGAGCCAACGTCGTTGTCGCATGTTAAGTTCCTTTTGGGTGAAGAAATATTTGAGGCTTTTATGATCTATATAGATCTCCACTTTCTCCCCATATAGGTAGTGTCTCAAGATCTTTAGCGCGAAAATGACTACTGTCAACTCTTGATCATGAGTAGGATAATTCCTCTCATATTCTTTGAGTTGTCGTGAGGCATAGGCTATGACTTTCCCATGTTGCATGAGAACACATCCTAAAACTACGCTTGAAGCATCGCTGTAGATGACAAATGTAGCAGCCCCGAACCCGGGCCTCGAATCGCCGCGGATCCGGTAAACTATTACTATCACTATTTGCGGAAGATATAAACATAAATTGTTTATACATTACATTACACACTATTCCCCAAGGTCGAGTAACCTTAACTTATACACAATTTATAAACTATCTATTACACAACAATATTTATCAAAATATATTATTACAAACTAGTCGCACATATTATCCCAAGATGAGCTTGGCATTTTCCTTTTTCCTGTATATGAACGCATTTGCTTTACCTGCAATGTTTTATCATGATATAGCAAGGGTGAGCATGAAAGTTGCCCAGCAAGTTTATATACAACAATATAACGATATATCATGATTAAAGAGTATGAATAATGGCTTGCTATAATTCCTCAATATAATTCAGAACTAGCACGAACAAATTTTTGACTGAACAAGTATTATACATGAACAAACATTTCTGAACCAACTGGTAATGAAGGTGATCATCCTTTCATACCTGACTTATACATGCAATATGTACAGAATACAATTTTCGTGGCAATCAGCAATGATTAACCATCAGCTTGAATAAAACTACTCTTATTAGAGTTAAGTACAAGAAAAACTTGTCTGAACCGTTGATTACCGCACACAATTAAATAACGCTTTACCCCGAAGACCTAATATTAATAATATAGGTCTCCAATATTAGAATAATATCAACACATTATAATACTGTTATATTTATATCCACAGAATAACCTAAACACATTACCACATAAGCCTATCAGTCTTTACAACACATAAGACTTAGTATCAGGTCAAACTATTTCAGTCTGACTTGAAACCGACACAATTCTATCATCCCGACGGTCTAGTCGGACTTTTATTGAGTTTAAGTTCAATTAAACTATGACTAACCACTTAACCATATCACAGATAATTTTTTTATCAATCAAAACATTTTTCCTAGGCTCGTAATAATTTTCGGATAATTATTACCATTTATCAACATTTTCCAATCCTTAAAACCGTATTTAAATAAATTAAATACCACAAAATTCCTTAATCATTAATATTCACATATTATAAAATGTTAATGAAAATCATTACATAATATTATAATATAATTATAATATCACAAAGTATTTTTAATACTTTAAAATCATAATTATATGATTTTTCAACACTTTAATCTATTATCCGATAATTGTTATTAATATTAAAATATTAATATTTTCATGCCAAAATATCAAAAGTTATATTTTATAACTTCAAATATTTTTATAACACTTAAATCATTTTTATTTTATTTATAAAGCATTAATTCCATTTTTCCTTAATTTATTTAATATATCTATTAAATAAACTAATTATCATTAATATTGATTAATTAATGAAATTCATTCCAAAATATTAAAAGTCATCAAAAATAACTTAAAATATTTTCTTATACCATAAAATAATTTTTCATGATTTTTCATGAATTAAAACTATTTTTAAATAATTTATTTAATATTATAATTAAATAAATAAATACCTTTTACATTCCAAAAATACTACATATTTTTGAAATATACTCAAAATTGTTAAAAACTATTTTTCAGACTTAAAAATAATTTTTCATAATTTATTTTGTATTTTTAATAATTAAAAACCATTTTTTTCTAATTTTTAATCATTTTCTGAAAAATAATAATTAAAACTGTCGCTAAAGGCCTATAGCGACGCTTTCTGTCGCTATAGGTGTTCTTGAGCCAAACCCAGAATTTTGGCAGTGAGCGAGGGACTAGGTTTGACCGAGTTTAATTCATTGATCCTTGCGTTTTTGGGTTGGTTAAAACTTTTATGTTGTAGTACTAATGTAGTACTACAAGTATACACCAATTCCATAGTCAAAACATGAACAACCTGCAAGATCTAAGCTTCCTAAAATGTTGTCAGACTTTGTTCTTCAAATTCTGGGTTTACCAGAACCGAAGAACAGCCTTAGGTACCTACTTTGATTACTTATAACTTGGTGATCGTGCAACGTTTATGAGATCTATCATTTACAGTGTGTAGACAACATGCATTACTACAACTATCAAGCATTATAACACAAAATTATCACAGCATGAGCAAGATATGGCCAGTCAAAGTAGGACACGGACTCTGTTCTTCAAGTTTCTGGGTTCGCAATTTTTGACAGATTGGTCAATGGGTTTTGACCGTTTATAACATGTGATCTATAATAGATCTAGGTCTGATTCTTTTTGAAACTTAAAGAACACATATCAGGCTACATGTTACAAGTTTTAAACATCAAAAACACACAACACACACGAATCTATGGGATCTGACATTTGGCTGAAAATGAAAAATTTCCAGATTTCCAGATTTGCTAAAACTTTAAATTCGTGCACTTTGATGTTATGGGTCATGGATTTATCAACCCAGAACATCAATTGACACCTATTAACACCACTTTCAACAATCAATTGCAACAATTAACAAGGAATCGAAGGATTTCAAAAATTAGGAATTTTATACCTTTTATGTTTTTGATCTTCATTTATGCCTTTTGATTCTGTTATGATCAACGTGGGGCTGGATTTTTGGGACTGATTTGCTTGATATTTTGTGGGTTTGGAGAGAAGGGAAGTTGGTAAGAGCAAAAATTAGATTAGCCAAGTTTTTGTGCATTTTTCTCTCTCCAAAACCATTTATACAAAGCTTGATTCATTGCATGATCTGAGATAGCTGGCTAGTTAGACTGATTTGTTGGATATTTTAGGCCATAACAAGTCAATAGTTGGTGAACCACTAAAGGTCTTGGCCAAATTTGCAAGCAAACTAAAATAATGCACAAAAGGGCAATCTTGTCATTTCCTTAATTTCTAGATTTTGGCCAATTGATGAAACCCTTAGGGTTTAGGGTTTGAGCATACTAAGATTTTGAGTTTGGACAAATTTAGGGTTTAGGTTTTAACCCTCAAATATTTAGCAACTTGGATTTCAAAAGATTTCTAATTAAAATAGAAATTTTTTTGATTTCTAAATTATAATTAGGGCTTCCTAATTATTTTGTAATTTCCTAATCACATAACAATCTTGTTAATTAGGACTAATTTTATCCTAATTAAAATCGCTAATTTAGCACTTAGGGTCACAAATGTACATTAGGTTTAAAAACCACATTTTAGGGTTTTAAATAGAAAAATAATATTTCAATTTTTTTGAAATTAGATTTCCTAATTAGATTAGGGTTTCTAATAACTTGACAATTAGGATTTATATTTCCTAATTAACATTGCTAATATAGCAATTTAATCGACCACTGAACAATTAAGGTTCAAAATGGTCATTAGGGTTTTCAACCCACAAATTAGGGTTTCTAATAGAAAATTAATTTTCTAATTTAGAAATTAAATATTCGTAATTAGATTAGGGTTTACTAATTACTAAATCTTAAAAATTACAATTAATATATTCTAATTAACATAAAAGTATTAAATTAACACTTTCGTTTTTCCCAATTATAAAATTAGGGTTTCAAATCCCGATATTAGGGTTTTCTAAATTTAAATTTAGGGTTTGCTAATAATTAAGCCTTTCGCTAATTTAGTATTATAATAATACCACATACGCATTATAATTATCCTTTCTATTCCCGGATTAGGGCTTCAAATTACCAAAATCTGAAATTAGGGTTTTTTCGGGTCTGGCATTAGAGTTTTAAATTTGGAATTAGGGTTTTGAAATCAATTTTTTAAGATTAACACTAATTAATCTTTTAATTATTTACACTTATGCCATTAAGTTCCCAAATTTAGGGTTTCATGCACCGAATTAGGATTTCGGATTCCCGAAACTGAAACTATGGTTTCCAGTACCGATTTCTAGGATTTTTTATCAGACATTAGAGTTTTCTAATTGAACGTTGTCGTTCTTAATATATTATTAGGGTTTTTTACAGATATAATTTATCTGGTCAACCCTTGACCCTTAACCACATTCTGTACACTGAACATAACCATATTCACAGAACATAATCACATAAACAATTAATCCTGAATAATTCACCTATATCCTTCACCAAATTTTGAAACCCTCAAAATTCAATCCCAATAACCTTAAACGCATATACTTATTTTCTATCTAGGTCTAATATTTGACCTCAAATCAATCATTTAAGATTTTAATAAATTGCCCAAATTCTCGGGTTGTCACAACAAATCCTTCCAAACCTAATGGTATTGTCAAAATAGGTGCTGAAATGAGTCTCCTTTTGAGTTCTTGGAAGCTCTTCTCACATTCCTCGCTCCATCCGAATTTTGTATTTTTTTTGAGTTAGCTTAGTTAATAGAGTGACAATTCGAGAAAATCCTTCAACGAATATACGATAATAACCAGCTAAGCCCAGAAAACTACGTACTTCGGTTACTGACTTAGGTTGCTCCCAACTTTGTAATGCTTCAATCTTTGCTGGATCAACTGATATTCCATCTTTTGATATCACGTGCCCAAGAAATGCTACTTCTTCAAGCCAGAACTCGCATTTATTTAACTTGGCATATAGCTTGTTTTCACGAAGCTTTTGGAGTATCAGCCTCAAGTGTTGCTCATGATCTTTATGACTTTTGGAATAGATGAGGATGTCATCAATAAAGACAACGACAAATGATCAAAATATTCCTTGAATACTCGGTTCATCATATCCATGAAGGCAACATGAGCATTAGTCAATCCAAAAGACATGACAAGCAATTCTTAATGCCCGTACCGAGTTCTGAAATCAATCTTTGGAATGTCATTAGTTTTAATCTTTAACTAATGATATCCGGAGCAAAGATCGATCTTCGAGAAGAATTTAGAACCTTGTAACTGGTCAAACAGGTCATCAATATGAGGTAACGGGTACCTATTTTTTATGGTGACATGGTTCAACTCCCGATAGTCAATGTAAAGTCGCATACTCTCATCTTTCTTCTTTACGAACAAAATAGGAGCACCCCAAGGAGATGTACTAGGATGAATTAAACTACTGTCTAACAGTTCGTGTAGTTGGGTTTTTAACTCCTAAAGTTCAATAAGAGCCATTCGATATGGGGTTTTAGAAATGGGTTTTGTACCTAGTTCAAGGTCAATACAAAATTTGATTTCACGCTCTGGGGGTAGGCCAGGAAGTTCTTCGGGAAATATGTCAGGAAATTCATTAACAATAGAAATATCATTTAAATTTGACGTATTTTAGTTTAAATCCATGACATGGGCTAAGAAAGCTTGACGTCCATTTTTTAATAAACGAATGGCTTTATGGCTTGATATGATAGTGATTAACTTTAGTGGTTTGGTTACTTGAATTCGCATAATAGGTTGATTAGGAATATGAAAACTAACAACCTTACAAAAACAATCAATTTTAGCATGATGAGTAGTTAACCAATCAATTCCTAAAATCACATCAAATGCAAGTATTTTCAAAGAGATAAGATCAACAGGTAATGTGAGGGTGCCGATTTGAATCAAACAAGATTTATAAATAGTGGATTTTATGAAGGTTTCTCCTAACGGAGTTTCAGCAGATAAGTCAAAGTCTAATTTCTTAGGGGTCAAGTTCAAACGTTGAGCACAAGCAGGTGAAATAAAAGAATGGGTAGAACCGGTATCTAATAAGGTATAGACTTTGCAATAGTGTTTGATTAGCTTACCCATGATAACTTCGTTTGGGTTCCTCGCTTTTTGAGAAGTTGTGACAAATGCTTTTCCTTAAACCATCGACTTTGACTTGTCCGGGACAGCCTTTGGTGCCACCGTCCCAGCTGGACTTGACTTCGTTACAGGATAAAATTGGGCTATGTGACCATCCTTTCCACAACTAAATCACACTTTGAAAGGTTGTGTACAGTTTGGACTAATGTGTCCCTCCTTTTCGCATCTGTAGCATCTAACTAGTGGTCGTTCTCCTCCCCTAGAAACGGTTGCTGGTGATAGTGCTGCTGCCGATGTCTTTCCATCTCTTTTTAAAATTTCCACTTGGCTCATTTCCTCTATTATCTTGGCCAGGATTACCACCGAAGTGATTACTATTTGGGCATAATAATTTCCTCCACGTTGGTTATCACTACTCCGATGACTGTTGCCATTGGTACGACTATTATCATGTTGTCGGTTGTTGTCTTTTGGTTGAACTATCTCATTATCTCGCTTTAATAATTGAGCCCTATTCACAATATCTGAATACAAACAAAGGTTATGAGAAATGAGATATTGACGAATTTTGGGTTTTAAACCTCTTAGAAACATTCGTGTCATTCCCTCCTTATTATCCACCAAATAGGATGCAAACTGGGATAACTCCGCAAACTTAGCCTCGTATTATGATATAGTCATATTGTTCTATTCCAGCTTGATGAATTCCACCTCCTTCACATGACGAATACTTTCTGGAAAATACTTGTCGTTGAATAATTCCTGGAACTTCTCCCAAGACATCTAAAGTGCGAAAAGATGAGTACGCTTTACAGATTCCCACTAGTAATCTACCTCTCCACGCAACATAAAGGTGGCGAATGGAACCTTTTGCTCCTCTTTTCATCCCAAGCCATCAAATATTTTGGTAATCTGTTTAATCCATGCTTCTGCCTTAAGTGGCTCTAGCTTTCCTAAAAAGTTCGGCAGTCACAACTCCTTGAATTGCTTAGCAGTGACCACCCGTGAGTTGCCATTGTTTCCACTTGCATTTTGAATAGGAGTCTCTCTCATTTGGTGTTGCATAAATTGTAAAAAGCTCTTAAACATCCCATCGTTCATCATTTGGTCGGTGTTGTTGCTTAGAATCTCGTTTTGATTATTGCCTTTCTGATGCACATTATCCTGGTTATTGATTGGCGCTGTCTCAATGGTCTCATGTTCTCCATTGCTTATCTCAAAATTTTCAGATGTCATTCTCAAATACTGTCACAAAATAAAGGTTAATTAAAGAAATTGACATTCCACATATTATCCCTATATTTCGACCGACCAATTAAATAACAAATAAGATTAGGTAGGACACACTAGCGAAGGATTTACTCGTCTCTCCCCTCTTAGTTCTAATCCCAGATCTCCACCAGGTATCATATCCCTAAGCTCTGATACCAATTGTGATGCCCCCAAAATAGGTCCATACAACCCATTCTGAGTCGCCAAATACATGGTACAAAATTCAAATACAAACTTTAATTATACAACTATTAATTGTCGTGTAAAATACGACAAAACATAAGCTGTGAGTTTCAATACAAATATTGTCTCATAAACAATATCAAAACTCAAATAAAGTACTCATTACAATTATTGTCACACTATTTTACAAAATAGTGAGGACAACTATAATAACCATCTTGGACCATGTCGGGGTACTATTCATGGGTATTATTCATATGGTATTGTTCACAACAGAATTTAATTTCTTTTTCTGTCCAAATTATTTTTGATACATGAATATCATTCTTAAATTTTACTCCACAATTAGTTATCATGTTGATAATTTGGACATTCTTGAACTCTTGATAAATTAAATTATAAATCTTTAATATTTATCCTTGATCTCACTTGATTGATTCTTTATATTATTGTCATCATCCTCATGCTTATATTATATTGAAAGTCATCTTTGACCCGTAGTACAAAGATGGACTGTTGATTGGTATGATTATAAACAGGAATTGTGTATTGGTATCACCACTACAAAGTAGCTAATAGACAACACTTAATAGACAACGTTTTTTTATAAAAACGTTGTGGTTTTTTTTTACAACATTTTTAAAAAAAACGTTGTAGATATATATGCAAAAACGTTATCTATTTAAAAGGGTATATTTTGAGTTTAAACTAGATAACGTTCTTTTTAAAAACGTTATCTGTCTACAAAAACACGGAGAAAAAAAAAGCGCTCAACTGAAAACTTAAAATTAAAAAGATACCATTTCTCCATTCTCTTAGGTTAGGTTTTCATTGTAAGTTCTCCTGAGTCGGTGAAAGAACGTTACCAAGCCCCTCTCGCCGGCGTCCAGCTCGCCCTCGCCGCCTCCTGAGTCACTCTTCCACGTTACCATCGACGTCTCAAACTTTCCCGACCTCGCCGCCTCCTACACGAGGCCCGATTAGTACCTCCAGTTAACGATTCGAACCCTAACTAGTCCAATCGTCCCCCGAAGGAGACGATTTTGCTCGATTGGGCTTCAGTGACGGGCGATGTGACTGCGAGTCTGACTGTGAGCCTCATCTTTCCCATCCCTCACCCTCTTTACTGTCTCTCCTTAACCGTCTTCGTTCTTTCTTTGTTTGCGACTTGTGGGTGTGAAATCTGAATGACGACGAGGGAGAGGTGCACAATAGAGGTATTTCACCACTTGTTTTCTAGGTGTGGGTTATTATTGAGGATGTTTTTTACTTATTTTGTGCTTATATGCAGTTTTTTTGCTATGAGATTAATCTAATTCTGCCATTTTTTAATAGAAATTTAATTATGTCATGACTCCATATATAAGTTATGTCCATCCCTAATTATGGAATATGGATCACAATTTATTCCTCCTGTCCCTTCATTGTGTAAAATTATGGTCCTGCTGTATATGAGATGAGCTCCACTAAATGATATGCCTTTTTAAGACCTGTAAGTTTTTCCCCTTCTAGGCTTTGTTCATTATTTTAACTATAATGATATGCCAATTCTTATCTACTCAAGTTTAGTTTGAAACAGTATTATTTAGAGTTTTACATCCCTTAAAAATTACTGTAGTAGACTGGTTCCTGCAATACGATGCGAGTTCGACACTGTTCTTCTGCTGAATATATTTCATTTTAATCTATTTACAATTCGTAATAAGAATTGTAAATAGATTAATAACCCACAAGTTTGTCCAATTTATTTTCTCTCTTTCCTTTGTATCTATGTTCTGTTGATACCTGGTGCAAGGCATGGATATTGTTTTTTGTTGTAGAAAGGAAATGTCTTACTTCTTTAAAGTGAGTCTGTTACAACAAGCAGCGATCGTGTAATACTGGCTTCTTTGTAAATTCCTTTAAAATGATGAATGAAACTGAACTTTATTGAATGCCCATGGCTCAGTTGAAAGAAATATTGTGCTGCCAATGTTTTGTTTGCATTTTGAAGGCTTCAAAACTAACTAAATCTGATTGAAAACATGTCTAGTGGCTGAATTTACTGCTGGATTACAAACCACTTCACCTGAGAGATTTATTAGGTCTCTTGTTTGATGGTATCACAGGATCTGTACTAATCAAATTGATTGACAAATTAGAGGAGTGGATAATTCTTCTCTCAACCTCCTAGATATGGAAATGTAGTAGATGTCCTTGAAATTAGACACTTGACCATTAGAGTGTATTTTTGTTTTTCTGACACCATAAAATTAGTGTCTTAAATCTTTGTGAAAATTTTGTATTCAGAAAACTTTTCCTTGTTACTTTGTCGTTTGGCGAGTAAGACTCCTCACACGAATAGTGAGTGAAACCTTGTGAACATAGCATTTTTTCTAGTGGAAATAGTAAGTTTTATCTTCACCTAGCTCGTTATTATAGTCCTTGTCCCAATGAATTTCATTTCAATGGTACCCTAACTCCATGCCAAATATGGTTCCACTGATAACCTAACTCTGTCAAATGTGGACTAACCTAATCTTATCATCAACAAATAACATACAACTAATGCAAATCTTTAGCGGAATAAGAATAAGAAGAAAAAATAATAAGAGGATTCAAGTGTCGGAAGAAGTGAAGATAAATAAAAGGCCATATTATGCGGTAGCTATCTCATAAAAGGTTTTATAACTTGGAGCTGAAGCTATTTCATAAAAGATTTTATAACTTGGAGCTGACTGAAAAACATATGATGACGCATTCACTTTCCAAAAAATTGTACGAGGACATGTATATCAACTGAAGAGGAAAAAATAAATGCAAAAGCCTATATAAAAACAACTAAGGATCTTTCTGAATTATGTTTTGGCTTTGCAAAATGTTATGACTTTTGCATGTTATCTTTCTGAATTATGTTTCTTGTAATTATTTTAGGTCGCTGAAATCCTTAAAGATCGTCCATCTTGGTTCCGTGATTGTCGTTGCCTAGATGTAGTGAGTGTAATTCCTACTGTGAATGGAGGAACAATAGAGCTCATATATATGCAGGTTTGCCTACATGTTTTGTGAGGGCTGACATGTTACCTAGTGGTTATCTGATAAGACCTTGTGATGGTGGTGGCTCCATTATTAACATAGTTGATCACATCAACTTGGATGCAAGTAGTAAATCCATTTTTTTATTTTGGTTTAATTTCTACATATGCCTTGATTTATCATTAAGTGGCATGTCATGTGTTTTAGCCTTGTAGTGTTCCTGAAGTTCTGAGGCCTTTGTATGAATCATCCAGAATTCTTGCTCAGAAAATGACTGTGGCAGTAAGAATTCACACCTGACGGTTACACTATCTTATATAATTTGGCTTCTTCGCTTTCATGTTTATCCTTGTAAATATTGTTTGCAGTCCTTGCGACACATACGTCAGATTGCATAGGAAACCAGTGAAAAAATTCAGTATACTGGCGGCTGCCAACCTGCTGTTTTAAGGACATTTATCCAAAGATTGTGCATGTAAGGAATTAGACCTTGTAGTTTATGAAATCTGAGCAATGGAGTCTTGTTTTAAGACTTATGTCATCTTACTCTATTAGCATCTTGATGGTCCATAATTTTTAGAAGCAAACTTTCTGCTAGCTGGTTGATTGCAGCCTTTAATGCTTTTACATCTGATCCTTTAATCCCTTTTCTCCTTGAACTAAAACTTTATGAAATTGCTCTTCAGGGTTTTAACGATGCTGTTAATGGGTTTATTGATGATGGTTAGTTTGGGACTTTTCTGCGGAAGTTCTGGTTATCCTAATTGTTTGCTTTGTGATGGGTGCATTTTTATTACTGTAAAAATGTTGTTTAACTTGGAAGAATGTTTCATGAAATTTGAGATATTTGGTAGTTTCTCTATTTCACCCAACAGGTAGTTCATTTTTATGTGGAAATTATGACTGCACTTAGATTGAACCTTTTTAGGGAACATTATATAATTCTTTGTAGGAAACAGGTTGATCCTAAAACAGCAAAATACTTTTTAGAAATTGCAAACTGATTATATCATAAGCCACACTCTGCATATATGGTAATGCTTTGGAAGAAATGAGAGGGAAAGAAGTAGAACTTGCAACTGATTATATCATAAGCCACACTCTGCAAATCCTCCTTGAAGGCTGTTATGTAGACCATCTTTGTAGTTTTCTTCGTAGCTGTACAAAGGATTTCTCACATATTGCTATTGATAAATTTGGTTCTCATGTAGCTGAGTCAGCTCTCAAGTCTTTAGCCATGCATCTTCAGGATAGCGAGACTCACTCACTTATTGAGGATATAACTTCAATATGCCAGGTATAGCATGTCTAACTTTTGTTAACAAGATGTAGAATCAACTCCCTTTTAGTTAATGATTGCTTACAAATGTTCTGGTAGTGCTGATACAGTGTGTTACTTGAGCATGCCGGTATCACATATTTAAAAACTTAAGCTTTAATTATGCAGTCAAATCAGAATAAAAAATATTTTAAATAAAAGAACCATTATATGTTGTGAAGTTCTGAACCGGTATCACATACTTTGGTTTGAAGTTCTGAAGTCCCAGATAGAAACTGGGACCCCTTATATGTTGTTCAAGTTGATTTTAAATGCAACTATCTAACAATTATGGTCTACTATTATTTGTTTGTATTGTGATGTTCTCCCTCTCTTATCCTCATATTTTATTTCCTTCCAGGATACCTGCAATAGAAAGAGCAACCAACAAAATCTGGGAACCATTTGCAAGTTCAGTCTCATTGTCTTTGAAAGAAATTTAGTTTCACTTGTATTTTTTTAATTCATGTTATTTCATAATCAATGCTTGAGACATTTGAAACTGTAAACAAATGGTATTATTGGGATGTATTTTGAATGGTTGATACATTTTGGCTTTAAATTTAAATGAGAATTTAGACCTTTTAGCTATATATCATGTTATTAGCATATTGCAGGTGCATTGGTAATATAGGTGAACCACAATTTTTTTTTCTTTTTTTTTCTTTATCTACAACATTTTAAAAATGATGTATAAATTGGTTAAAAACGTTGTCTGATATATTAAACTACAACGTTTTTATCCAGAAAACGTTGTGGAATCATACTTTCTACAACGTTTTTAAGCATCTGTTAATTTTTGGAAAACAAATCTACAACGTTTTTTCTTAAAAAACGTTGTGTATTTTGCTTAACCACAACGTTTTAAAAACGTTGTGTAAGGGTGTCAAATAGACAACACCCTTAACCACGACGTTTTTCTGACTGAAACCACAACGTTTTTTCCGCGTTGTCTATTTACTGTTTTGTAGTAGTGTATAATCATGATCTTTAATGTTACTCCTCTTTGGCCCGTAGTGCATAGATGGACAGGTGTTTGGCATAATCATGACCATTGGTGATACAAATGATTATCTTTGGCCCGTAGTGCATAGATAATTCGTTGATTGAAAATAATTATTGATTGGTGTTACAGGAATAAAATATTGATGACAGACTTTTAAATCATAGAAGATAATAGACATCATACATTACTTGACTCTTCTAATGGATTGTTGTTTCCGCTGCAGTTGTTGATCTAAAATTTGTTGCCTATTGTATTTTATCAGATTTTTCCCTATTGAGGGCAAAGGATAATTTGTTCTATATTATCTTAGTCATAATAATCTTTACTGGACTATTTCAGCTCACCCTTTTCCTTTTGGTTCCATTGTTCTTCTCAGGAGGCGAGAATGTAGTTGCGACTAGTCGGGAAGTGGAGTAATGGTCCAAGATGGTTATTATAGTCATCCTCACTATTTTGTAAAATAATGTGACAATAATTGTAATGAAGACTTTATTTGAGCTTGGATATTATCTACGAGACAATATTTTTATTGAAACTCACAACTTATGTTTGTCGTATTTTACACGAAAATTAATAGTTATATAATTGATGTTTGTATTTGAATTATGTACCATGTATTTGGCGACTCAGAATGGGTTGTGTGGACCTATTTTGGGGGAGTCACAAAATTTATTTAAATTTTGTTTTGTTTAGTTCCAATTTTACTTATTATTATTATAGAAATTTAAAACTGCGTCATTTTGGGTTCCAGCGTCGCAGCTCTGAAGTGCAAAGTCATAGCTCTGCTTCCCAGCGCCACAACGCTATACTCCCTGGAGATCAAGCGCCGCATCGCCTAGATGCAGAGCCGCAGCGCTGAGCCTGAAAATAAATGTAGCGCCGCAGCGCTGCTAACCAGAGTCGCAGTGTTGTCGGCATTTTCTAGGCGACTAGTCAGCCATGCATGTTAATAAGGTGTCACAAGCCTTTTCATTGGCATCCAAACTTGTTCGAGGGGTTGTGCCTCATCTGATAGGTCATTAAACCCTCCTATAAATAGATTAGAGCGACTTCCATTTAATTCATTAAAATCAACCAAGTATTAAGTCATTCAAGTCTTCGTTTCATAAAGTTATTCATACTTCTTTTTAGAAAGAAGTTCAGAGCATTCATTTGGTTTGTTGTGTGTTATTTTTAGTGATACTATAACACACGTTTTCATTGTATCTAGTGGCGAAACTACTTAAGGGTCAGCATAGGCAGATGCCTCCGCTGGAATTTTTATTTTATAGGTATAAGAGCAGGAGAAACATGTAAATTAATAAATTTAAGGATGCAAATTAATGGAAGAGTTAAATTTGGAGGAGGAAAAATAATTCATAAACAATTCTAAATACAAGTACAAAAATCTTGTAATGAATCCTGTATAATTTTTGGTATTATGAGTATAAATTTTGAATGATTTATTTCTTTTATTTGAAGTAAAAAATTATTTGAAACTTTTAAAAAGATACCAAAACTAGTTTATGCTTTGAAATTAATTCATGGCTTTGTTTGAATATAGAAAATATATTTGGTTTGATGTTTTGAGTATTTGGAAAATCATTCCAATTGAACTATAACAATTAAGCGAAATAAGTTTCTAAATTGTATCTAAATATTTTTTATTTGAAATTCCTTTTTTAGTTTGGATTGTGAATATTTATTGCAATTTATAAATATTATTATGATTACTTAATATTATGATAGTTCAAGTTTTTTTTTAATTTCAACAAAAAAATTAATTAAAATTCGTCTCTGCTGGGATTTTTTTTATCCGCCCCTGGTTGTATCCTGGAAGACAAGTGTCGCCAACTCTAAGCACCAATAAAAAGAACATAATTATTTTATGGACATAATATCAAGTACAAACCTTAATCACAGACTAAAATCGTATGATATAACCATGTATTCTTACAAAATAATAATAATAATAATAATAATAATAATAATAATAATAGAAAAAAATTAAAATAAAAAAAATTGCTATATAGCTTCAAAGCATAATTTCCAGGAGTCTATTTTTTATACTGAATACGTCTCAAAAAGTATCATTTAAAAATTACATAAAAATTTGACTTCTTTACCTAAATAGATGGAATATTAAATTAAGGAATAACAAAACAAAGGAGGGGGATGTGAGCCCGAGTACAAATTGGGGTTCACATGTGATTTAAGAAAAATTAAATGAATTAGGAGAAACCTCCATGTGTCCCGAGGCAGAAGGCTCATGGAGGTTGCTTATTTTGGGAATTGAATGAGGGATTAGATTGGTGGCTAGAAGGACATGATGATTTAGGCATTACTTAAGTAACTAAGGGTATTTCTGAAATTTCTTTTGAAATCACATGCCATGCACAAAACCCAGACATGTGCCAAGCACGTGACCATTTTCCAGGAAACTCTATAAATACCCCTTTCATTTTAATAGAAGTCTATTTGGATTGAAGACTTTGAAGAAGGCTCTTGAATCCTAAGAGTTCTGCCACGTGTTACTCGAGCAATCGCTTACATGTTCTTCTCCCCTCTTCAATCAATCAATCAAGATCGTACTCTTTGTGGATTTCTCTCCTCCTCAGCTAACACGAAACCCTAACCCTAGTAAGGTACGATTTCCTTACCAATATTTATATGGTGACTCTGTTGGGGAGGTGTAGAATTCATGAAGGGTATGCCCATGACTCAAAGCAGGAGAACTATAAGAAGAGTTTCACCGACACCTAGTATTACTTCACCGGATCCAGTTCTGAGGCAAACAAATCAACATTTCCAAGGCACGAATCTGGATCTCGATCAACCCCTCATAGAAGACGTTTTTAAAGGAAGTTCAACAACAGCATATATGGCTGATCAACAACAAACCGATGTTAAGTAGATGGGCACAGAAAGACAAGGTGAGGAAACAAGTGGAGAACAAATAACCAGGAAGCAAGTGGAGAAAGACAATGCTGTGCAGTTGGAGATGCTCAAGGCCTTAAAGGAGGCAAGAGAAGGACAAGGGATGATGATGGCTAAGATGTCAGAAATGCATAAGCAACAAGAAGAGATGGGAAATTTTTGTCAACAGTTAATGCAGATTCCAACCTTCAAAGTTATGTTTCCAGGAAGTTCGCAGGTAGAACGAGAAAGAGTGGATGTCAATAAGGAAAATCAAAATGTGCCTCCAGCAATGGAGAGTTAGCCAAATCCAATCATCCATTTAGAGCCTCAAAACAGTGGTAATGTACCACAACTCAGAGTGGAAACAAGCCAGCCTCAACCAACCATCATTCCCACCACACTCCCGGCATTTTTATAAGTACAGATACCAACTATAC